>CM074789.1:13074999-13564180 GCA_037355745.1 Pseudo-nitzschia multiseries | reverse complement strand
CGAATCGAAACAATAGCATGGTCCCGAATCAAATCAAATCAAATCAAATCAAATCACGGCAGGGCAGGGCACGATGTGGTTTGATTTGGTACCATACGAGTCTTCTCATTTCCTCTCCTCTCTTCTGCTCTCCTTTCACTTTGCTTCGTTGCGGCAATACGGTACTTACAATCATGAAGGAAATCTCCGTGGGTTGGATATGGGGCGCCGAGTCGCTTTTCCCCCCCCTCGGTCCAGTGGTTCGAATTTCCACCGCGATGGGTTGTGTTTCTGTTTCTGTTGCCGTTTCTGGTGCTGGCTCGGTGTCCCCCACGATGGGTTCCGGTTCTGGTTCCGGGATGGAATCAAAGTCAAAGATTGGATCGGATTCGGATTCGGCCGGTGCTTTTTCCTCGGGAGCCTCGAACAAGTCTTCCCCGTCCATGGAAATGTCAGTCGGCGGTGGTGTTCCCGACCGGGATATCGGCGACAATTGGTTCTTGCAGGGTCTCGGCTGCGGCTGCGGGGGTGGAGGCGGTGATGATTTCGGCGGCTTGCTCTTCTGGAACGGGAGACACCCCGTCTGCGTCTGCGTCTGCGTCTGCGTTTAGGTCCTCGAAAGAATGGTCGTTGTCTCCGTCGTGATCGTGGTCGTGGTCGTGGCCGTGATCGTTCACGAAGAGTTCCTGCATCTGCCGGGCTTGCAGGCGTCGCGCGCTCTCGAACCGTTCGAGGAGGTGGATGTCAGGTGGCATCGGCGGGCATATTTTCACGCCGGAGTCCCATGGTCGCAAGGCCCGCCTCGGCCAGGGGTGCAACCGCTGCTGCTGCTATTGCTGCAATTGCTATTGCTATTGCTGCGAGGCAGGAAGTGACGGTGAGGGGACTCGTTCGGTGCGTCGTCGTCGTCGTCGTCGCAACAGTAACAGTCGTTGTCGCCCGTCGTCTCGTTGTTGTAGTGTTCATGGTGGTGGTGGTGGTGGTTGGAGGAGTTGCGTGTGTCGTATCGTGTCGCGTCGCGTATCGTATCGTGTCGCGTAGGGTAGGTATCGTTTGCGGTTGAGTGACCTAAATGCGCCGTAGGTGCTGTAAACAAAGTTTAATCTTTCGGTGGAGGATTGGATAGTTCGATTTCGATTTGTTCAACGGGTGCTGTATTGGTACGTAATCTTGTGCATGTATGTATGTGTCGGTGTTGAGATTGTTGATGATTCGGAACAGAGAGATGGGTTCGATGGACTTGTTCGGATTGCAGAGCGTTGATCGAGTTGGGCAATACGGTATAGTACGACTGCTCCCGTTCGTTTGATGGAAGGAAGGATTACGGTAAAATCCTACCGTATCATACAACATGCATTTATGAATTTGAAGGTGGAAGGAAACCGGGAATGTGTCAGGACCTATGTTTTCGTTCGGAGTGGAGTCGGGCAGGCGTCGGTTTTGAATTTCAAAACCGATCGGCGGGATTTCTTCGTTCGATCGGGATTTGGATTGTGATTGTGAAATAATGAATGAACGAATCGAACGAATCAATCATCTCATCACATCAAAAAAAATAAGAGCCCAGCGAACACTTGCAAGGTTCGGGTTCGATACATTGATTCGCAATTCTCGTTCAGTTGGAATCCAGTGACTCTAGTAGTCCCGTCCAACCGTCCGTCAATCGATGATCGGAGTCTCGCGACCGATGGGTCATTTTTTTTTTATCATCACGACCACAACCCCTCGACCCATCGCGCTACGCGTCGTTGGAGATGATGCGATAGAATGCGTTGGTTTAGTGGAGCTATTTATTTTTAGTCCCCGGCCGCGTCGCCGAATTCCAATCGATGATCCGGGACCCTAATCGAATGAGAGACACGCCGGGCGAACCATCGGTTCGACGCGCGTTCGGTTAGCGATCCACTCGGAAGAGTAACGTGGGTATTGTAATGTAATTACCGTCTCGCCATACAATTAGGAAAATGAGGAACATTAGGAATCAATCGCAGTGATAGACACGGCGCACCCCGTGGCGGGCCACATCACCTGCCCCCGACGGTTTGTCTTTCGCAACGCAGCCACACACAAGCAATGAGAAGGACCCATATGTATCCGGGCTCCGGGGAACGTTCCTAACAGCTCCGTACTTAGCGCAACGGATCCCACTAGCGAAGCAATGACTCGGACAACAAGGGCGGTGATATATTTAGTATAATAGTAATTACGAAATTACATTACATACACGCGAGCCTGTTGTTTCGATTCGAAATTTTGCATGATTCTTCGTCGATAGACGATAAACGAACGATAAACGATAACGACAAGGGCCTCTCGTCTCGTCGCATCGCATCTCATCTCATCTCATCTCATCGCATCGGCATCACCACCACTTTCGGTAGAAAACCGAATCCTGCTAGTTATTTAGCTTGCGATAGTGAACACGCAGTTGTCATCCAAAGACTAGTTTGGAGAGAGACATCAATTTAAATCAAAGCAATCAACACAAACACCTGTTACGAGACAGAAAACGGGAACGAGAGCAGGAGCAACAAGGATCTTCTAGTCTACCACTATCATTGCTGCTGCACAGTACCAATCATCTTTCATCCTTTCATCCTTTCATCCCTCCTCCACACCACAAGCCAAAGAAGCACACAGAATGAGGGCCCAATCGTCTCTTGTCACGGCTGCTGCTACCGCGGCTGCCTTTTTCCTCCTACTGGCATCGCCCGCAACGGCTAGCCGCGGACGCATCCGGGGAGCACACAACAACGACAACGACAAGAACAACAACAACAACAACAACAACCAGTACAAGACGATCGAAACGTCCACGATCCGCACCAACGGCAACGGCAATGGCAGAATCCTCGCGAGGGAGACCGCGAACAGCTTGCTACGAGACGCCAACAAAAAAGTTCAGGAGATGAAGCGGAAGAACGAAGAAGCAGCAAGTACGGCCGATCTGCGGGACGTCACCACTCCGAAGAAGAACCCCAACCGGACCCGCCCTCCCAAAGAAACGTCTCCCCCCCAAGCCGTCACACCAACATCCTCACCCACATCCTCACCCACATCCTCACCCACATCCTCACCCACATCCACCCCAACATCCACACCAACATCCACACCAACATCCACACCAACATCCACACCAACGCTCGCGCCCGAACCCGAACCCAAAGAACAGGAAGAAACAGAAGCCTTCCCCGAAATCGCCGAGGGTGCCGCAATGTCCTCGGTGGATACCTTCTTCCCGAGGGAAACTGATGCTCCCTCTGGGGCTCCCACCACACGGCCTCCCACGGGTTCTCCCATGGTTGTTTCTCAAGAGCAACAGACGAAAGCTTCTCCCGTATTGGTGTCCAACGGTTTCGTCGTTTCCGTTTCCTCCCCCATTCTGCGCACAACGCCCGCACCCGCACCCACGGCACCCACGCCCCTGCCGACCTGGACCTTTCGGGCGCAGACAAAGCCCCCGGTTTCCGTTCCACCACCGATGGTCTGCGAGTATTGCTCCGGGCGCTGTTTTTCTCCCACCAACAGCGTGACCTTCCGACAGGGATCGACCGCGACGTGTGCCATGATCAAGGACGCAGCTCCGAGACTCAGCGCCACCCAGTGCGAGGTGGAGCGCAAGGCCATCGAGGAGGCCTGCTGCTGTGGCAATCCTCTTCCAACTCCTCCTCCTCCAAGTAGTATTAGTATTAGTATTATTAGTACTCCTCCGCCATCATCGCAGTCCGTCAAAGCGGTCGTCGAGTCCGACATGGACGATGCCGCCGAGGCCGCCATCGCCGCGGAGGCCGAAAAAGAAAACATGACCGGCCGGCTCGTTGATGATGATGCTGATGCTGCTGCTGATGCTGCTGCCACAAACCCTTGCGCATTTTGTGACGGAAGAGAATTCCTCTCCAAGAACGTCATTACCTTCGACCAACGCGACGACACGGTCAGCTGCGGGGGACTCATGTCATTGGTCCAGAACGCACGCTTCGACACGAGCTTTTGTGCCCTCGAGAAAGAAGCCATCGAGGTTCATTGCTGCGGAGAAGATCTCTCTAAAAAGCCGTCCAACGAACTACAACAGTCGTCCCCAACTACATCGGTTGTGGACGAAAACAGAACGGAGGAACAGGAGAAGGAGCAGGTCTATTATTTCATTCGGGGCAAGGAAGGGGTCTTTGTGAACAAGTTCGGAGAAATCGTTCAAATCGTTCCAATTCCAGCACCAACGGAAGCACCAACAACGAAAGCACCAACAACGGAAGCACCCACAACGAAAACACCCACAACGGAAGCACCAACAACGGAAGCACCCACAACGGAAAAAGTTGGAGTCGGCAACTCGTTGACAGCAACAACAACAACGCAAACACAGGTAGAGGAAGGATCCGTTGCGGATACAACAACAACAACAACAACAACAACAATTGACGAGGAGGAAGAAACACCGGCGAAAAATAAAAATCCATCGACCGTCAAGGACGGTGGAAAGAGGAAAGACGGACCCATCGGTACCGTGTCACACAACCGAGGCGAAGGGCGGATGGACGATGGCAGCATCGACAGCGCCACCACCACCACCACCAGCACGTCAACGTCAACGTCAACGTCAAATTCCTTGTTTTCACCCGTCAGAACGATCGACCGACAATACGATCCAAACAGCCAGAGACCTCTGAATGGAAGGGCACCAATGTTCTCTCGGGAGAATGTTTCGTCGTTTTAGGAGACCAGCGAGACGGTTGACTCAACTCGACTTAACTCGACTGACTACAAGCATGCGTTATCGAGCGAGAGAGCGAGCGAGCGACAAAAAAGAGAAGAAAAGAAAAGAAACTATATTATTATTTAATAGGCACCGAGATAATAGACCGACACCGGTATCAAGAAAGAAGCTCCGAACATTGCGGGATGGATGGATTGATTCTAGTCGAATGAATGAATCGAATCCAATGGAATGAATCGAGTCCATTGTTCCGTCCCGCATTGTTGGTGGCGGCAACCCCCAAAAAACCCAACTGCTAACGAAAAGCACACACACAATCGAAAAATCGGTCCGCCATATCATTATATTATCATTCATTCGTTGTTTGAGTTTCAATTGAAACAAGGGTACTCTGAACTCTTCCCTACCACTTGTTGGAGTGCCGGAGACCACTTACTATGTTACACGTACAACCTATACAAACAGATATATATATACATATTACGAAAATGTTCACCAACTACTACTACGTACTGTACTCGTACCCAGGATGTGTATTCAGTACCGTATGCACAGACGCACTTTCCGCTATGCACTATTGTAAGAATACCTACCTTATATTAGGACTACTGTTACGAAGATTACTTCTCTAACTTTCACACTGCTATTATCTCGTAGGACAAATAAATAATGATATTATAATAGCAGAAGTGTTCGAATCATTGTAACGAAACGATATTGAATATTACCGAAGTATTATACTTCTATTCAATAAGAAAGAAGTACAGCATGATAGTATTAATATTATCATAATAATATACTCGTACTACTTTCGTAATAATGAGTGATTCCCACCTCGAAAAGTGAATAAAAGACCCAAGTAATAAAAAAATATTCGAGAGTGAATAGATTGAATAGATTCAACGCACGAATATTTTTTATTGACTATGCAAACCGAACAAATTTGGAATTTGGAATCTCTAAATAGGAAACAGTAATTGTCTGCTGTTCAATCACTACCCGCGCCACCTACCGGCCTATTTTGGCAAGCAAGCATGTTAAGTATTCAAAACTGGCCGGCAGTTGAATTTTCAGAATTTTCTATGTACCGTATCGATTGGCTCTGCTGATACAAAGTACTACTAGTAGATCTCCTCGCTAAAACACTCACATTGCTCTCCAGCAGCAAGAAACCACACTCTTTCGCGAAACTCTCTTCTTGCAAAACACTCTTTCGCAAAACACTCTTTCTTTTGCGAAACACAATCGACAATCATCACCATGGCCCTGGAGTTACTAGAAGCGCTTGGAGACTACTATGAGGATGATAACTACTTAACCCCCGATTACAACAATCCACTGCTTGGCAAGGAAGATAAGAAAAGAAGGGACCGGAGAACTCCTAGGATTGCAATTAAGAGATACAGCCAATCTGCTTTCATGTATCTCTATCGATCGGGCAATGATCAAGCCCTTTTGAATTGCTGTGGAGTCGACCACGTAGTATTCAGGGAGCTTCTAGATATATTTGAGCCAGTCTACAATTCCTACACTGTCGATAAGAACACTGGATCGATTCGGAACCTTAAAAAAGGAAAACACGATGTTGTTCAAAGGAGAGAGTTTGATGCAACCGGCTGTCTTGCTCTTGTCTTATTCTGGTTCCGAACCAGAGGATCAGCAGCAAGAGCAGTTGCTATAGCATTTGGAATTACAGCTTCTCCTATGTACAGATGGCTGAAATTTGGACGGAAGCTCCTTCTTTCTGCATTACAAGACCATCCTTCTGCAAAAGTTTGTTTGCCAAATGAAGAAGAGATTCAACAATACATCGATGCTATTGCCACAAAGTGTCCAACTCTACGTCCACACAGAGTGTGGGCTGCCTGTGATGGCCTGAAACTGCATATCCAGCAGTCTGGCGACTGGACCAAACAGAATCCATACTACAACGGTTGGACTTGTGGTACATATGTCAAAAGCGTATTTCTTTTCTGCCCGAATGGGAGGATCCGGGCTTGTGTCTTGAACTGTCCTGGTTCTTGGCATGATAGTACTCAGGCCGAGTATGGGTTGTATCAAAAGATGGAGCGGATGTATGAGCTGTATAAGGCAAAGAGTGTAGTTGATTCGGCGTTTAAGATATCTACAAACGAATACCTTCTTAGAAGTAGTCAATATGACCCTGTGACAGCTCCTGTAGAAATACCTGAGGGTACACCTACGGAAGAGGCCAGAGAAATGAAAAGACAAGCTGTTCGTAAGGCTATTGCAGTGAACAGAGATGCGACTAGCGTTAGACAGATGTCTGAATGGGGGATGAGACAGATCCAAGGTGGGTTCCCTAGACTCAAAGATAACATGTTGCTGGAAGAAACGGGAGACAGGAGGATCATCCTGAAGCTTGTCGTGTTGTTGTATAACTTCCAGACAGCTAAGGTTGGAATCAACACCATACTCAACACCTACATGAGCCAGACCAAAGGTTTTTTCTTGTACGGTTTGGTACCAACTGAAACGGCAAACAATGTATTTTAGATAACAATCAATAGTAGTTACGAATTAGCGTTAAATTGCGCATTGCGATCGATTTGATAAGTCGTATTTAGAGCAGTCGATCAATCGATCGATCATCGATTGATTACTCGTCATTCAATTAGTCATATTTAGAGCAGTCGTCAACACGTTGGCATAATTTTGCTCCAGCGCACCTCTAGTGGTTTTGGATCCCTCTTTTAAGGGGTTGCAATAGAGTTTTTCTATGGTCTTTGTAGCCTACGTTTCTGTCTGGAGCAATGTCAGTGTTGTTGTTGAGTTTCTTAACTAATAATCGATTCTTTTATTTTAACTAACTAACTAACTAACTAACTAATCGATCAATTTGATTCCTAACTAACTAACTAATCGATCGATTCCTACTAACTAATCGACGTCAACGAATCAGTCGGTGTCACTGTTGTTGCTACTGTCACTGCTGCTGTAGTCGGGATGCTGGAGACTGTTGACTTTCCTTTTGAGCTTCCCTCATTCAGTAGCATTAGTAACTTGGGGAGTAGTAACTTGGGGAGTAATAGGACCACTAAGAGCACGACCGCTGCTGCCGCCACTAGGAGGAGGAGATGTCAATCTTGTACAACCGGCGGCACCTGCCACCACTACGACTACCACTAGTACCACCGGCACTGCCGACGTGAGCAACGAGTACCTGCATCATAACCTTCCTCTCTTCATCTGCCTTTTCCTGATATCTTTGCTGTTGTTCCAATGCCTGCTGCTGAAGCTTTAGTACCTGAGCAATTGTATTCATCATCTTTGAATCGTTTCCTTTGCAGTACTGTCTCTTCTTGCTAGTAGTAATAGTACTAACTTCTTCGGGCGGTCGAACCACGTGTTGACTTTCGGGTTGTGTTGGTTGAGTTGGTTGACCAAGAAGGAGTGGTTGTGTTGGTTGAGTTTGTTGACCAAGAAGGAGTGGTTGTGTTGGTTGAGTTTGTTGTCCAAGTAGAAGTGGTACCGGTTGACGTTGCAGCAGAAGGAGGAGGAGGACGAGGACGAGTAAACTCATTTCTTTCGACGTCATACCTATCTTCTCCTTCTACAACAAATGACTTATCCCCTATCAGTTGGTGGATTTCCTTTGCCTCCTTAATGTCCCATATCATGTTCGGATTGCCTGTTGGCGCCTTCTTACCGTTGCAATCGGTTGAATTTGTTTCGAATGGAAGTACCATCCCTTCCAGGAAATTTTTCAGCGTGCAAGTCTGCAACATCATCCCAGTCATCTGTTCCAGCTGGCATGATAGCTCTAATGGCAGCAAACATGTTCACCAACTCGGCCCTGGTGTAGTTAGCCAATGCCGGCTTTCCTTGCCTCTGCCTGCAGTCGACGAGGGGGGCATGCTGTTGATTGTTACAATCGATGGTATTGCTGGTGGTGTTCCTGTTCCTTTTTTTTATGTGCCGAGCAGCCAAAACGAATTAAAATCAACTCATCATCATCCAATTCATCTAGTAATAATCTAGCATGCGCCACAAGAGCAGCAACAGTAGTCATTGGTGGTGCTGGTGCCGCCGTGTCTAATGTGCTGGAGAGACAAGTCGTACTGTTCTTGTTGCTGTTGCTGTTGCTGTTGCTGTTGCTGTTTCTTTACGGACTTTCTTTTTTTTTCTTTTCTTTTCGACTGTTTGCAAATTTTCAGCTGGCCAAAATTGGCGATGATCACCAAAAAAGCATGCCGGCAAGGGAGGTGCAAGAGGTGCACATGCGTTGGGCGACTAAAATATTTGATTTTAGTGATTCCGTTCAAGTTTATTCTGTTTTTATTCAGTTAATAAAGTTTTTTCAGTCAGGTGCGGTCTCGACTGAAAAAAGATATTCCATACTTAATAAATCTATGCACTATGTGAATAGATTTATTAGTTTAGTCGCGAACTTTTATTACTTTAGTTGCGGTGGGAATCACTCAATACATTATTATTACGAAGTATGATATTAATAGACGTTCTATATAATTAATGATTTGGCACTGCCTGTGTAAGATTACTACTTGTACTTGTAATTATACTCGAAGAAAGCAAAGGGCATGTTGAATTGAAATTGAGTTTGGATTCGATGAAAACTAGATTGATATTCCATGCTCACTCAAAAAGTCCCAATTGTTTAGGCACAGCATAAATTACTCGTTGTGTACCGCTAGGCGTTCTAAATTACGAAGTACTTAATTATTTTTTGGCACTGCGTAAGATTACTGAGTTTGTACTTGAAAGCAAAGCCCACTTCCAAATCGTACGGTATGGTACGGTACATAGTACACATACTTGGACGACGATGTGTCTCTCGTGAACAACTCACAAACCCCCTGACAGAGTTGTATCGTACGTACCATACTGCCGATACTATCACAACACTCGCACCCACCCATACGCTCAACATGTCGGGGGACCCGTAAGAGTACTCCGTAGTGCGCCCACTCGATTTGAAAGTATCTAAATAATTACGAAGTACGGAGTACATACTTCGTACATGCATTCCCGCACCTGGATCTAGAACCGAACAGAATAGAACGAAACCACCTACATCATTGAAACTGTTGATAGAATAGAATAGAATAGAACAGCGTAGAATATAGGTTTTTGAACTTTTGTTTTTGAAATTCGGTTTTCATGAGATCCAATAGTTTGTTTCGAGATACGTTTTTCTTGGCCGTGCCGTCAACGGTGCATGCGAGACTCTTCGCAATCCCGTATTTGTTCTCGATACTGTTGTACCGTGCACAGTTTACCATGGTATAAACCCAACAACAGTTGAACGACACGACCATGGATGGGAGAGGTCTGGTCTGGTCTGCTTCGTGTTACAGTATTATACAGGCTTTTGATTCCTAGCATATGAATGAAAACGTAACTTTCTGGAAAGTGATAAGCAAGCAGCTCCCATTTGACTTGAGTTGACAACTGACGTGCCGTATGATAGACCGAAAGCAAAGAAATGCTAACGATGGAGTATAGTACCGTAACAATCTCCGCGTAACGCACGGTGTGTATGTAATCAATCGTGCTTCGGAAACTTCCGTTTACTGCACTTGCAGGGTGCGTGTTTCTCTTTTCGTGACTTCTTGGATCTTGGTGCGGTCGATGAATGAATGAAGCTTCTGTCTCGTCTCGTCCCGTCACCTCACACAATCAGCACGTCAATTATATCCTTCTTGTTGTCATCGTAATAATGGACCATTCTTGTTGTACCGGTAGTAGAAGAATTGATGAGCGACGATATCGTCCTCAGGACCACGGACGACGGACTGCTGGTAATGGTGCCGCAAGCTTCCACCGCCAGCTGGTGGTGGGTGGTTCTACTACCGTGGATGAAGTTGCCAGAGCTGCTCCTCCGGCTCGGTACGGGCCCAACAACAAGGTTGCTGTTGTTGTTGTTGTTGTTGTAGCATTGCACCAGCAACGCACCGAGCGACCCCCTATGCCGGCTTTCGTCCAGTGAGGACACCAGTCGCAGGAGCGCAGCACTCGCTCGGTGGACGTCCACCCAGTCCTCGTGCTCGCGGATTCCCAGGGTCTCTCCTAGGCGCAGCAGTCCCACACCGGACGAAGACGAATCCACTGAATCCACATGTACAACGTGTATATGTATGCCCAAGCTCTCGAGTGCGTTCCAGAGTGCCGCGAATGCGACCCGGGACGGCTGGTACAAGCAGCTCAGTGCGTAGTCACCGGTAGCCTCATCGAGTTGGCAGCGGACGAGCTCGGCGAGTCTTTCTTCCGTCGACGCCGTTGTTGTCCTTTGTTTCCTCTGAGGAATTGCCATCGTTCTCCCACTCCCACTCGTGTTTCTCGTAATTGTTATTGTCGTCACAACGATTGTTGGAACCAATTCGGAAGGTTCGAAAGAAGTCGTGCGCAAAGCGGAGCGACGTCGGTGCGTTGATGACACGCCACTCTAGGGCCACCAAAATCTTCCGTTCCATCGCCTCGACGTCCTCCGTCGAATGCATTCCCCGCAAGAGCTTGGAAATGGACGACGAGCTCATGGCTTTTGTTTCGTGGATCTTGCTCACCAGATACCAGCACGTCGCCACGACCAATTGGTACTCGCTCCGGCTCGAGAGTGTTTCCAATCCCTCGGGGGTCGCAACGAACCGATCGACACAGGACATGACCGATGCCACGAGGCTTCGATCGTAGTCGCAAAACTTGCACATGTCGTTGCACCATTTCGCCATTGTAGAACGGCAAGAGGGATCCACCGGAATGGAATCAGTGAGGGTACGAGGAGCGGTGAGTTGAGAGAAACGAGCGAAGTAATCGCCATTGGCATATACTGTTCGTTCGTTGCGCAGCATGGCCTCGATATTGCTGACGGGGGACGATTCAGATTCGCCGTGTTGAAATTCCATGGTGTTCATGTTCATGTTCTATTCTATTCTATCGTATCGTATCCTTTCCTATCCTATCCTATCGTATTCTATCCTATTCTATCGTGTCGCCCCCCAAAAGAGAAAGTTGGTCTTTACCATCGTCACGTGTGTTGTTCCACAGCGAGTACTCTATTGTATCGAGATCGGCCTCGATAGGAAGGACAAATAATAACACGAAGTACTTCGTAATAACAATGCCAACACAAGATATTATTCATACCGATGCAGAATCGTCGTGTTGGGAGAACAGTGATCGGAGGGGAGAGAATCCGAAAAATGGTGGGTGGGATCTTTTCGCACCTGCGAGAAGAACGAACAAACACGAAGTAACATTGCTCAGTACCAGTATTATAGTGGTTCATGTATTTTACGGGTGGGGACTAAAAAAATGACAAAACTAAATAATACATGACCCGTACACACACGGAACTTCGTATTATTAAGAATTGCCCTAAAGTTTGGACCGTTCGGTACAGGCGAAAAGATTCCAGATGAAAATACCGGTTCGTACGTATTTGTACGGATACCGGTTTTACGCGTAATTTAAGAGTATGCTGGTATGATACAACTGCTAACAACACGAGTAATTACTTCGTACTAATCTTTTTTGGTGCTGTGAAAGGGAGAACAAATTGCGCGTTGCGACAAGGAAGAGTTCACATAACAGACATTTGCATTCGTCATTGTGCCTGGTAGAACCCGGGTGACCCGGTTAAAGCACTCCCTGCCACGATCTGACCTTGGGCAGGGGTCATAACCTTGGGTGCGTACGAGTAACGGCACGAGCACCGGCCCGGTCATAGGGTGGGATACGTGATCTTGAAAATTCCGTCACCCGCTTTGGCTGCACAATACACTCACCGTACGGGGTAAGAAAAAATATGACTTACTTCGCCTAGTTCGTACCGGTACGAATCTAGAGAAAGAAAAAACTTCCCGAGCTCTGAAACTTGAAACTTCCCAAGCTATTTTTTTGTTCATTCCCAATTTTTTTACGAACGAAAGTAAAATGCATCATATTACTACTGGACCCTGATCAGCTTTGTAACAATTGTCCTATCTCGTCACTCTGTCGTCCGTTACAAATCTATCCATCATCCTTTATACGATTGAATCAGAATCAGAACTTTAACCACATGTTCCAATTCCGAGAAAACGTCACTTTCGTATATGAGAAGCTTCTCCCAATCCAAATACCATTGAGTACAAAAGTATCCAAAAACATGTTTCCTCTCTTCAGATTTATCATCTCGCAATCCCGAACAATTACTAGTTCAAATTACCATGCATGTTATCCGTCACACCTCTCTTTTTAGAGGCATATGACACTGTTTAAACAGTCAACTAAACACTTCTATTTTTTGATATTCACCTTTTACTCAAGTATTGTTCAACAACGCTTTATAACTTATCCAACTCTTCTTAACTGTACTAAATTCAAGATTGCCGTCCACAATGACTAACTATTATATCATTCCCTTCAAGTTCAACTTCAAACGCAACACATCAAAAGATGGAGTACAAACACTCATAAGTCATTGGTGGTATCACCAAAACAACCAAAATGAAAAGTCCCTGTGATTTCAGCCGCATCTACTCATATGCAAACTCTGCATTCTATTCATGAATTCAACAAGGCCAGACAAACCCTCAACTAGGATACTGGACCTAAACTCTTCAACAAGTTCCCAGACATCCTCAATGATTATTCCGACACAGCCTGGTTAAATGAACAAATAGAAGATATCAATGACACAGAAGATAACTTTGACATCATCCTATCTGAATTCATTCAATACAAGTTCTCCAATAACTTCGACTCTTATCCCAATCACAAACAATTCATCCTCAACATCAAGAAAACCTCCAACATGACTGTCCACAAGTTTGTTTCAATGGTATCTTACAACAACAATGCCATTCTCCCTCTGATTCCCGGTGCTCCCGCTGAAGCTGCAAATGCCATTATTGATGGTGAAGCTTTCAAGAGTCTAATCTACAAATCCATGCCAACTGAATGGAAGGACACCTATGAAGAACACAATTTTCCCTTTGACAATGACCATGCTCAAATCATCACCAAGATGGAACGACTACACCAAAAATCCCTTAAAAAAACAATTCTAACAAGAACAACAATCGTCATAACAACAACAACAACAACAACAACAACGGTAATTGAAACAACAGTTTGAACAAAAACAACAATTGTCACAACAACGATAACAACAACAACAACAACAACAACAACGCAAACAACAGCAACAAAACCAACAACCAGCTACAAGACATGGATTCTTGTCCAATTCATCCAACAGCAAACCACAAGTGGGGGCAATGCTCTTCCAGAACGCAAACAATTGCAACAGAAACAATTGCAACAACAGTAACAATCACAACAACAATGACGCCTATGCAAATGATTGTTCCAATGATAATACAAACTATTCAGCTCCTCCTAAGCCACCTGATACAGAACAACACATGTGCGTTGTTATTGACGAACTCTCTGAGTCTCCAAAAGAAATTTGACATGATCTATTTCATGTTGATATTGAAGCTGACTCTGAATACTATGACAATGGCCTTCAACGGTTCCCATCATACAGTACCAAAGGCTCCCTTGTTGAGATCCCAACAGAAGAAATCATCTACATTGACAACAAACTGTACCCCATTAAAGATACATTCAACAACTTTTATGTCATTTCTCCAACCCCACCTAACGGTTACAGCAAAAATTTCACGGCTCTCTCCAAGCCAAAAGAACCTCAAGATCTTGCTTCTACTACAATTACTACATGCAACAAAGTCAATGAGCAAAAAGGAAAATACTATTTTAAAACCCTATTCAACTATGGATCGAGTGACAATCTCATTCTTCAGTCCTCAATTCCTCCAACAGTCACCCTTCATGATCTTGAAACACGAGTCAACATGATCACCACCAATGGCAAGGCTACCTGCTCCAAGTATGTAACGCTCCGCAACCTTGTGCTTCCAGAACTATCCTTCTCCCTTATTATCCATCAAGTCAGATGCTTTGTGGCTGATGCCAAAATGAACTATTTGGTCAAAAGACTACAAAAGATATTGGTATCAAAATGGATTTTGAACACTCAATCATAACCTGGTTTGAGAAAACAAGGCCATTCCATCCTCCTGGTTACTTTCACGACAATACCATCATTGAAAGAGTCATGTCTAATGAACCATACGTTGTCGCCAAATACTACATGAACCAAGCTTATCAACAAGTCTACGTTGATGGCGTAACAAAATACGAAAAGACTGATGTACCCAAGCCAGTCTCTGAACAAAAACATCTATTTTCAGATGAACAAGCTCGCCTTCTCACAACCCTTCATCCTCACGAGAAACTATTCAAAGGCCTAACCAACCCTGAACTTGGAATCTTTCCAAAGAAAGAATTCCACATCAATCTTCAACCAGATGTAATTCCTTATCATATCAAACAAGCATATTCCATTCCCATCCATCAGCAACAAGCAGTCAGAACTGATCTCCTTTGACAAGTCAATCTTGGTATCCTCAAATGCTGCTATGCCACCAAATGGGAAATGCCTACATTTGTAGCACCCAAACCAGATTGTCGCCTTATTAGCAATTTTTGTGAACTCAACAAAGTTACCGAGAAACTTCACTATCCACTACCAAAAATCCTGTTGTCGGCGAAAAAAAATGTGATCCAAAAACGCGCAATGAAATGACGAAATCAACAATGAAGTAAGCAAATCAACAGAGGTACAAATATTCAGCTTAGAATCAAACGCGCCTCCACTAATTGGAATTCTTAAGTGGTAAAAACAATTCCACTTAAGATTACAAACAAAACTGGTTATACGATTCAAAACAAGACATCTTTAAAGACCGGACCAATAAATAAACACTTGGAACCCATAAGTTTATTCAAATGAATACACTTAACAACCCATGAGGAAATTGCTTATTGCAATCATGAAATTAATATCAAATCTGAATGTACCTCATTTATTACATATATTACTACGATCAAGCAAAAGGCCCATCGAATGAACTACTTAACCTTGTAAATGACCGATACCATCAAATGACCGATATTATAAGAGCGACACGGCACTAACACAGCAACAGCAGCAACAGTATCAGTACCATGGAGAAACACATATTTTAGTCAGTAAGAATAAGAGCGTCACTCTAAGCTCACATCTCCTTTAATTTAAAACATCAATATACCTATCTGGTTGATTTTTATCTTAAATCAGATCCAAGACATCTTTCATTGACGCCGCGGTTTCAGATATCTAATGCTCATCAATGTCAGTATGCAGTTCCACGCCTTCAAACTTGATGAAGAATCCAGTTGGAAGTATATTATTGTCACTCCTTTTGGCAAATTTTGTCTACTCTGGCTACCCATGGGCTTCCTAAACTCTCCATGTTGGGTCCAGGGTTGTATGGAACAAATGTTTCTCCACCTCAATCAAGTCGAAGTTTACATTGACGACATTGGTATTTATTCCATTGAACTTAATGCTCATTGCAAAATGGTCAATGAAGTCATTTACCTACTAAAGGCTCATAACTTCTCAGTCAAACCAGCCAAATGTCACTGGTTTCAAAGCTCTGCACCATGGCTAGGACACTTTATATCCTCTGATGGTGTCAGACCAAATCCTATCAAGATTAAACCCATCCTGAAGCTTATCTTCCCCAAAACCATTACTCAACTACTATGATCCTTCATTGGTATGGTTAACTTCTACCATAACTTCTGGTGCGGGCGTGCTGAAATCCTTGCTCCGCTCACAGCCCTCTCTGGCCAACCCAAGGGCAAGGTTGAACCCAACCCAGTACTCCTCACAGCTTTCAATCGCGCAAAAGCTATGATAGCCAAAGATATCCTCCTCAGCTATCCTGATCCTAATAAATCATTCAACATCTACACTGATGCTTCTGATTATCAGTTGGGCGCTGTAATTGTTAAAGACAATCACAACATATTATGTTACTCTCAAGAACTAACCAAGACTCAAATCAAGTATCCTACAATTGATAAAGAAATGCTCTGTGCCATCAAAGTCTTCAAAGAATTTTGACCTATGCTCTGGGGCGCAGAGATCATTGTATGGACTGACCATATCAATCTCACTCGCCAAACCATCACTTCTAATCACATCATGACCTGGCGCATGCTCCTTCAAGAATTCTCTCCTGTCTTCAAGTATATCAAGGGCAAAGACAATGTCATTGCAGATAGACTCTCTTGTCTCCCTATCCAAGATGACGACAATGATCCTGACACAGTCCCTGAAGAATCAAACTCTACCAACAAACCTCCTGCTCTCAAAGTATCCAATCTCTGCATCAACTATCCTGAAGCAATCCCCTATTATCCACTATCCTTTCCTCAACTAACAGAAGCTCAACTTGCTGATGAAAGCATTATCCAAAACAGAAAGTATACAACTCAAAACTTCAATGGAACTGATCTCATTGTATTTACTAACCACAATAACCAAACCAAAATTGTTCTTCCCAATAACCTCTTGCCTAATAGAGTTTAAGCCCCAAGTTGTAGAACAACAAATTTGTCAAACGAATCCTGAAAGCAAGCAGGGAGGGTACAAAGAACAAACCGATGAATGATGCCCTAAGCAGAGGAAGCCTAACAGGAGGCAGCTGCCAACAATCATACAGTAGGAAGGGTAGACACATAGGAGGAGCAGCGCCACATGACTCCACAGCAGGCAGGCTGGTCCTACGGTATATGGGATGGAAGAACCCAAGTGGAATCGATTTAAGGGGGACACTGGGGCCATGGTCTTGGAGGAAGAAGAACAAGGCGGGCAGAATTGGCAAGGTCAGGAAAAAAGAATCAAGGGCCCATCCCTCAGGATCCATTCAGCCATGCATGCATCAGGGCAGCCTCCTGTTGATATGGCTGGGCGGGCAGAAGGGACACGACAAAATGTTTCCTCCTGGCAAGCTGGATGGTTGCAAGCCATTGCCTCTTTGCAGTAAGAGTGTAACCTTGAAGGACTTGGAGGGGAGTTTGGAGAAGGGAATGAGATTGGGGAAGAGCACCAGCAGAACCAATGGCCAATTCAGATGAAATGGAAGCATCAAGAGATTGGTGTTGTTCGACCTCAAGCATTCATCCCGATCCATGGGGCCGCTCATTTTGATACGTCCAGATATCCCAGCAAGTGAGGGAAAATTGGTGGATGACAGCAGTAGCCCAGTGGCAAGGAGATCTCTTGTTGCCAATCAGGGAGTAGTGATCAGCTTGAATGCGATGCCAGAGAGGGGACCACTGGCCAAGAAGCCAGTTGTGCCAGCCAATGTGCTGCTGAGCGCAGACAGTTGAGGCAATTGCAGGGGGATAGGGTGAAAGGTGAATGCTCCTGCCTTGACAAACACTAGTAACAAGATCCACGATGGTGACAGCCAAAGATGGATCAGTCTGCTCAGCTGTAAGTCGCTGCTGCAAAGGACACCTAAAAACAGACAGGCTGTGCTTGACAGCCCCTTGGTCCTTGCACGAGAGCACATGAGAAACCTTCTCGTTGTCTTGGGCACACAAGGGGCATCAGGAGTGGCCCTGGTGCTGGTAATGGAGCAGCTGGTTGCTGGCGCCAATGCAACCCAAAGCAAACTTGACAAACCACCGTTACATACCAGGAGGAAGGCACTTGAAAGCCAACCAATGGGCACACCAATAGATGGAGCTGGAAACTGTTGGGGGAATGGGAATATCATGGTGGTTTTGACAGTAGTGGAGAAGAGGAGGACCAGAAATCACAAGATGCAAGGCATCCTGGTCAAAGCGAGAGCACTTGCAACCTTTGAGCAAGAGTGCCCAGGGCTCAAACACCAACCGGGTATAGTGATAGGGAGAGTCTCGATGGATGGAAAGGAAGGCCTTGGCCATGCCATCAATCTGATGATTGCAAAGAGCCCACCAGTGAAGAAAGAGGCCCTTTTGATGACACTCAACCCACCTGAACTTGACAGTGATCAGAAGAGCGGAGATCATGTTCCAAATGACATAAACATAGTCAAAGACTTTTGGGAGATAACCAAGGGCAAAAATCCCTGAGCCTGTTGAAGAGCCGTGTCACCATCAAGGGCAATGGTGATAGAGCCAGAGGCAATACCAAAGAGGTCCACCAGAGCAGTACAGCAGGTAAGAACCCCAATGATACCAGCAAGTTCACTCCAGTAGGAAGAATGATCCTCAGGAGAGCCACTGACAAAGCTGCAACCGGCGAGGAACAAGAAGGTAGACTTGGTGGAGGTGTTTGGGGAGAGAAGAAATGCAGATTCGCCTCGGAGAAGGGGAGGGTCATGTAATCCATCACAGACAGCACTGGCCGTGCCACACCAAATTGCAGTAGCAAGAGCCTGACAGCCTGCCAGTGGAAGGGAGAACTTGTGGAGAAGGACTCTGGGAGAAGCACAGAGAGCATCAAAGGCATCCACTGGGGAAGCTGGGAGACACTCAAACAGATCATAGGTCAAGGGATCAACATCAAGGAAATGCGATACAAAAGGAGAGGACCCAACAATCGAAAAGACTTGCCCAGGTGCCACAAGAGAGACATGGGCTGCTGCACAGTCTGGCTTTGCAGGAAGGACGGTAGAGGGAAAGCTATATCAGCCCTGGCCTTCAGAGAAGCCAACCTCCCATCCAGTAGAACATTTGGAGAAGATCCTGTTGGTAGAGGAAGACAGAAACTAAGGCCACAGAGAAAGTGACTCCAAAGAAAGCCAATGCCCCAGATAGAATGAAGGGTGAAGAGCCCGCTTGGACAGTGATGGAAATGGAGGTAGAAAGAATTGCTGAAGGGCATGAGTTCAAAGACGCTTAGCTGGAGGAGGCCAGGTGGGAGGATGACGCAGCCAGTCAAGATGATCCCGTAACTGGTTGGGAGAGTGCAACTGAAAAGCCATAGGAGAAAGCCTTTTGCCGTCCGCATTGCAAAGATCAGCAATGGAGATAGCCTTGATGGACACCAGGATGAGGTTCAAGAGGGACAGGTCCGCGCCTTGGAAGCCAGCATTGACAAAGGCTTGCATAAGGTTGCAGTCATTAGAGCAAAGAAGGGGAAGATCGGGGAAGTCTTCAACCAAGCTCACAGGGTGCATAGAAACTTCCACATGTGTTTATACCAGCAGGGAGTGATATAGGAAGAATAAGGCTGGAAGGGGGTAATGCCAAGATGGAAAGGAAGACCCAGTTCAAGCCAAAGTGCTTCAGCAGTGAGGCTCAGAATTCTGCAGGTTTGCGAGTCACGGACAGATTCTTGAAAGAGAGTAGCAATGTGGCTGAATTCCTGGAGTAAAAATGGGTGAACGAAGCCAAAGCCTTGATGCAGAGAAGGGCCATACAAGACCTTTCTGGGGAAGTGATGAGACATGCCAGCCTCATTCAACACAGGGACAAGGGTGAGGTGGAGAATCCGAGTCCAGGTATCGGCATCAAGCTGAGTGACAGGCATTGGATATTCAACAGACTTCATGAAGGAATACTTGAAAGTGTAAAGGGAGGCATTCTTCTCACACTTGAAAGCCTTCAGTTGGGCGCCAAAAGACTGAGACTGGGACTTCAAGTAAGAAATCTGGGCCTCCTTCTTGTTGCCATCCATGGAGATGTAGACACCCAGTGTTGTGTCAGCATGATCAACTTCAAAATGGGCAAGGGTAGAACGGGGGCCAAGTTTGTCCATGATTGTGAAGTCGCCAGGCATGTCAATCAATAGAGCGATAATCCCAGCCTGAACCAGTCCATTTGAAATCAATCAAATAACAGAAGGATTTGGCAGGTTCAATGGCCCCACCAGTAGCAATGATACCTCTAGCCCATCAATCAAGAGCAGCCTGGAAATCAACAGCAAGAGTTTCACCAGAAGTAGTGGAAGCAGCACCAGCGCAAAACAGATCAATCATTCACAAAGGCAAAGCCCACCAGCGAGACAAGCTGCAGGGAGAGCGATGTGAGAAGATGAAGGCCATGGCCAGCCTGCTGCATCATCCTGAACACAATGGTAGAAACCATGGCCCACAGAGTTGGACCAAGACCATTGCCTTGACCAATCCCACTAAGAGGAACAGGTTCATCACCATACACAGGACTGGACCTGCCAAAACCAGTTTTAATATGATGCTTCACTTTCTGAAGGGTAGACAAGAGGACTTCACAAACATGGGCGGGAATGCCAAAGCTCTGAAGAGTAAGACCAGCAATGGAATGGGAAATTCAATCATAGCAACCCTTGGCATCATTCATAGCAACAGCTCCAGAGCGGCGCTTCTGATGGAGAACATTGCAGATGAGCTTCTTGTTCAGACAGGTGTTAATGGCTTTGTGATGCTTCCGGCTGCTATGCTGGTCAGCTGCCACCGCATTGGCATGTTCAGCATGTGCGAGAATGCATTTGCCAATCATCTTGTTGTTGATCTGGAATTCAGGGGACATCAGTTGGATAAGACGCATCTTGTCAAAGCAATATTCACCCGGTTTCTTGAAGATCTCCACATCGGTGATGACCTACCAAGCAGAGGGAGAGAACCCAACAGTCAGAGGGGTAGAATGTAGGAGTTTGTCAAAGGAGTTCAACTGAGGGTCCAATGCAAAGGATTTGTGATGGGCAAAGCTGAGACAGGAAGGCTCTCCAGCAGTACGTTCTTTCTATTAATTTCCTTTTGAAACTGGCTGTTGAGCTGATTCAATCCAAAGGCAAAGAAGAGCAACAGGAGCTGTGGCTACAGGCCGGTTGAGGTGCCGGTCTGTTTGTGGTCTAATATTTCTCTGATATCCACTACGATTGAACGCTAGTCCAATCAGATCTATTCTAACTACCGGTGGGCTCAGTCAGTTAGATCTTAGGCTTGTAGTTCTACAATGGGAAGCATGGCTACCGATGCAAGGTTTAAGGTTGAATAATCAAATAATTTAAAAGTATGAGAGATAGAGAGATGATCCTTGCTGGAGAGCAAGTGTCTCTTCTAAAGGTCGCATTGCCGCTAATACAACACGATAATATGTATACAGCAGAAAACAAGTAACAAGTTCGTGAGCAGCGCTTCAAACCTCTGCTGTCTTTTCTTGAAAACAGCACACTTAACAAGAGATTGCATGTGCGAACCTCTACTGTGTGTTCTTCTTTGATTACTAAGTATCGAACTTTGATCGTAAGAATGACTGTTGTTTGATCACTAAGCATCAAACTTCGATCGTAAGAATGACTGTTGTTTGATCACTAAGTATCAAATTTGGGTGTCAGAATGACGATTGCACCTCTGGTTCGGTCTGAGGCCAATCACACAGAGAGGAAACATAACCTTTGAGTCTCATTATTCCAACCACTGAAGGTGCACTTCGACTCGTAGTATCGTATCATTCCAGCTGCAGTATTGTAAGTTACATAGGAATGTACGTACATAATTTAGAGTACTGTAGTTTTCGCATACGTGCAAAAGGAATTTAATACTTTCTGATGCCTCCAGGCAGCAGCATTGTCAGTCGGGCTAACAGAAGAATCAAAGGGAGCCAGACACCAGAGGGAAGCGGGCACTTGAAGACAGGTGAGAAATTCCAAGAGATACTGGTCAGTCCCAGGAGGAGGAATGTAGGTTCCTGCAAAAACCGTAGCAGAGGTAGGAGCAGTTCCCAAGTAGCCAAAAGCCTGGATGAAAGAGGGTGACATAGAAGGAGTACCAAGGCATTGTTGCTGGCAACGAACATTAGAATCAGCCATGGCAGAAACCATAGTAGACTGAGACTCCAATTTTTGTTCAACACCATCAGGGCCAACAGCAGGAGCCTTCAGAATGGCGGCCTTGTGGAGATGACTGCAGATGGAGCAAGCAGCAAGACCAAGATCACGTTGGAGGCATTCACAGCGCATACGAGCTCAAATCTGCTGAGACGCTCTGACTATGAGGCTTGCCTTCAGCAAGAAGAGCATCAACCAAGCCTTGATGGAACAAGCCATGCCAAGAAGGGGCCAGCGTTTTCACAGCACGGTATTTGCTTGTAGGCCTGCTTTAAATGTAGGAGAGCAGTAGGAAGATCACAGTGTTCACTCTTGTATAAAGAAAGCTTGTTGTCGGCGAAAAATATGGACTTTGTCGGCATCAAATTTGATAAAAAAAAGCCGACGACCGAGATGCAAAATATTAACAACGCTTCACAATTGTGTGGCTGGTAGAAACACCTTGACAAAGCTTCACAACTCGCCACCAGAAATCGATTGTGTCACAGGAGACTTGGAGCTGAGGAGACCAAGGAATCATGCCAGCCCAAAGATGGCAGAGATGCTGTTCAACAGGCTGTTCAACAGACAGCCGGATGGAAGCTGAGGCTGCTTGGAGGACTTCATAGGTAGTGATGAGAGTGTAACGCGCAAAAGTGTCACCAGAAACATACTGAGCTAGCAGGTGCTCAAGCTTAGCCTGGAGAGCAAAAACTCCGGCCTTGGCAAAACCATGCTTCACTCGCTTGAGATATTGCCGATGCAGATGAGGGTGAGAAGACTTCAGGCGGGGCGGAGAGGAACACAAAGGGGGTGGAAGATGTTTACCCATGATGCTTCCATTGCAGACTTCAATCCACAGGATGCGATGATCAGAGTCCATGCCATGAGCACCCCCAAAGGGACAGTAGTCAGCTCTGAAGACATCAACATCTGCAGTAACCCAGATTGCATCAATGGGAGTCCTGATGGTATTCCAGTTGTAAGTAGCAGGTGGAGAGGATGGGGAGTGTGTGGTCAAGATAGCACCCGTGAAACCAAGTACCTTGAGCTCAGAGGACAGACCATCAGACCGGACATCAAGATTATGATCAATCCCAAGAATGACAGAATCACTGGCCTCCAAACACACTTTAAGAGCGACAGTCAGATCACGGCGGAAAAGGATATGAGAATTGGGGCAATGAAGATCCTCGGTCACAGGGGAGAAGTTTGGACTCATTCAGACAGTGCTTGGCATAGAGAGTAACACTAGCCTTGCTCTTGACAAAACACCGAGAGTTGTGACGAGATTGTGACATGAAAGCAGACCGGCACTGGGGGCCAATGTTCTGGAAGATAATGATGGTGGAATTAGATGAAGGGGCAGGGGGAACAGGGTCACCAAAAACATCGGAATCCTTGGCGGCAAGGGATTTCCCATGGAGATTGGATTGGACAAGGCGGGAAACAGGAGGGGCACCAGAGGAAGGGGCAGGAAAACCGGAGAAGCAAGGGTGAAATTTGGGGTGTGGGGCATCTCACCAAGCCCTATGCAAGGGGTCCTAACCATGATCAGAGGCATACCATGTCTGTCGCACAGAGAAGAGAGATGCTGGAGCAGAACTGGTGGAGGCATTGGCATGGCTCAACTCACTGACACCGGCATCATGGCCTGAAGAGAAAGTGATGGAAGCAACGCCAGCTTGCAGAGGAGAAGGAAGAGCAATAGAACCGCCAGGCGGAACACAGGTAGGAACACCAGCCACAACATTGGACAGAGCATCAGCCATGACAGTATCATCAGGAGTGACACCGTTTGGAGCAGAACCCAGAGCAGAAGTGAGGTTGGAGGTCCCTGTGGCTAGGGTGAGCATCAACTGACCATCATCAAAACCACAGCCACAGCTGTCCTCATGGACTTGAAGGGGGAAATGTAAAGCCAGATCAAAGGTAAGATCAGGGACAAGGGAATCAATGGACAAGTTGTCATCAACAAGTTCCCAGTCACAAACATCACCACTACCAAAGAAGGGCAGAGCCTCATCTTGGTCAAGGTTCAGCACAGGAGCATTTCCAACAACTCAACACTCAGTAGGATCCCAATGAAATGCCTCCATCTTAGTCAGACACTCAGTAGAAAACCATTGACAAACACAAGAGCCATGCTGGGCCTCTAGGAAAATAGGCAGGAAAAATAGCATTGCCATAGCTTCAACCTTGGTAGTGGTGTTGTATAAGGCAAAGATTTTGCCGCGGTCGGAGCTTGTATCAACAGAAAGAAACAGAGGCCATGACCAATTATCTCGAGTGCAAATACCCATTATAACCCGGCGCAACGTCTTGGCACCTAAGAAACCCTGTCCCAAATCAACAGGAAGATCCAAGTCAACAACACCCAGAACAACATCAGTTTCATGGGCCTTTATAAACTTGGCTTGGCGGTACTTGGCTTGATGAAGAGTCTTGAGCTTGGAAGGCGGGAGACACCAATCAGAGGGGTTGGTGGCGGTCTTTACCGTCCAGAAGGGAAGCAATGTCAGAGGGAGAACATCGGTTGAACTAGAGTTTGACAGTCTGGGATTGCTTGGTAGCATCACACAAAATATGAGCAGCCAGGACAGGGGATGGGTCAGGAGTCCAGGAATTGTCCAATCAGATGTTCTTCCGGATGATAGCAATAGGGAAGGCTTGAAACTGAGGATGGGTCTGAAGCAAAGCATTGTAATGATCAAGATCAAAGCTCTGCATAAAAGACCCGAGAAGAAAACCACAAGTGACAATAGTAGGAGCCTGAATGTGATCATACTTGAGGTCCATGTCACGGTCCCTGAGCCTCTGAAGGAGAGTATCAGAGAACAGAGTATCCAAGGGGACACTGTGATCCAGAAAGAACCAGAGGTGAGGGGCAGTACGAGTACAAAGTCAGAGCTGAGCAACATACAGTTACAGAGTCTTCCGGTCAGGAAGCGTAGACCAGAGCTTGGGGACAACTTTGGCCTTGGGGTTGAGACTTGCTCTAGAGGGAAAGGCATAGGGCACCAGCTTCCTGTCAATGGACCAGAGCAAGCTTAGTGCGTCTGTAAGAGACCCAAGCATCTCGTCATACAGATCACCAGGGCAAGGGGACATCAGCTGAGGAAGTGACAGAGTGAAGTAAGAGCTGTAGGAGCACTTGGTTCCCTCAGTGACATCAACAGGGGCTCTTGAATCACTTGAACAGACACCGCATCCTTGAAGGAAATGTCCGTCAGAAGAGGAGATAGCCGTAGTAGCACCAACAGAGGGAAGGAAAGATACTGACCTAGAGCCTGATGCCGGGGGGGGGGGGGGGGGGGGGGGAGGAATCAGCAGCAATGGTGGGAGCAGGAGCAGGAGCAGGAGGCTTTGTCTTGAAAAACCAATGAGTGCCAAGGACCCGGTTTGCAGCCAACCAAACCTTCCCTTCAGTGCTAGGCAGAAGGTAGCCTTCACAGTACAAGTCATGAAAGCATTCAGGATACATCTTGGCCAGACCAATAAGGCATTTCCTGAGGGCCTGACCAGGTGGAGATTTGGTCCAATCTTCAGAGCCTGTGAAGCAGGCAGAAGCAAGGGAGACCAAAGAATCCACAGAAGCAGACCTCCAATCAGAGTCATCAGGATAAACCAAGGCATATACCGGAGCAACTGAAATGCAGAAAACATTGTGGATAGATTTCTTGTCACGACCGGCTTTCTGGCTGAAGAAATGGGTAGGACTGGGGGAGGCATGCCAGACACGAGACTGAGTTGGAGACTTGCGAAGGAGTTGGATTGCAGGCGGAGTAGAACAATGACTGTCACCATAGAAACGCCAGAGGAAGGAGGCAGAATGCACCTGATTAGCAGCAGCCAGAGCCTGCTTACAGAGGACGGGACGGTCCATTCCATGAGAGGGAGAAGGTGGAGTAAGCTGCTGGAGAGCGGGCTGCTGGAGAACAGACTGCTTAAGAGCTGGTCTCTTAAGAACTGGTGACTGAAGAGCCGGGGGCTTGAGAGCCGGTGGCTGAAGATCTGGCTGCATAAGGACTGTCTGCTGAAGAGTTGAAGGTGTTAGAACGAGCTGCATGAGAGCCAGCGGCGTAAGAGATGGTTGCTTAAGAACTGGCTGCTTAAGAGCTGGTGACTTAGAAGCCCGCTTTGTAGATGCCCCAGAGAACTCACAGGTAGAAGAGACAGACATGGAGGCATCAGACGACTGGCTTGAAGAGGAAGATGAAGCAGACATGGATGCATCAGTCCTCTGAAGAAGAAGGGGGGAGGGGTGACCCAGGGATGGGGAACTGGGGCAGGACGGGGGGAGTTCTTCTTCAAGAAGGGACGCTTGGGATATTGATGGCCAGAGGCAGGGGATTGTGTAGACAAAGAAGATATGGAGGGTGTAGACTGTGGAGGTCTTTTCTTGGGGGAAAGAGCAGGGGTGGGAGACCGGCCCCCAGTAGGCACAGGCTCAGTAGGGGAACGAAGGGAAGGGGAATGAAGGGAAGGCATGCTGCGTGTTCTCCAGGCAACAAGGATGTTGGGTGGTGGTTTGGTGCCATTGTTATTGCACTAGATGTGGATTGCGGATGGGTTAAGGCAACTATCGATAGCTTACAAGCAATCAATGTAGATTGAAGAGTCAAAATAGGTGTAAACTAACGATCAACGGTAGCTGTAGTAGGTGGTTGATGATGCGTGGTGGCGCAATTGCTGGGGCTGTCACGGGAACGCGGCATGTAATCGGATCAGAGGAGTCTGGGGCTTGGATGAAATCGATGGAGTATCGTGTCAGCGACTCGTCGTCTGGATCGTGTCGATGTAATCGTATCAAAGCAACGGAAGTTGTCGTCGTCTGTCTTTGCTGTGTTGGTTTGCAATTGCTGGTGGATCGTGCGCTGCGGAGCAAGTGAGGGATATCGTGGATGGATGAAGGTAGAGACAAGGTTAACACAAAATATCTTCTTCGACATAGACATGAGTTCCAGATTGGTGTAGTTTGCTGGACCCATCTTTGGCATGATGAATGTATGGGGAATTGACGATATCGCCTCCTCCTCTTCATTGTGGAAAAAACCGAATAATTGAAATGTTGTTGTTGTGACTTCTCTTTTTTTCAATTTTTGATGACCGTTGTATGATTGAAATTGGCGATTGGCAATCTGTTGGACTGTGACTGGACGTTTTTGTTCTTTTATGGAATGAAAAGCGTGCAGTCATGGATTCCAAATGGCTGTCACAGAATTGTAAGACTTCAATGTGTACAAGGTGTATCAACTATCGGTACATTTTTAGAAAGTGATAAAATAAATATTATGAAGGTATTGAAATCGATATGTAAATGTAAATGTCAGGTGGTCTCATGCCAAGATGTCAGATGTCAAGGAAGAAGAATCCCTCTTCCGGTCATAAAGAATTTCCTCCAGTCATTAAGAATCTTCTCTTGGTCATTGGGATTCAATCTCAAGATTAGATCGGTCAGTCACGAGGATTATTGTTACACTATCCCCCACAGAGACTGATCGATTGTCGTTTGGCTATTGCTCTCATCGTTTTGCTATTGCTATTGCTATTGCTATTGCTAGCGTTGTAGTTCTTTGCATTTCAATTGTTCCGTTCGTAAATATATTGTTCTCTTGTATCGTTCAAATTCTGCGCAACGCTACCAGCATTGTCGTGTTGTTCATCATCGTTCCATTTGCAGTGGCCTCAGGCCCCTGCATCATTTTCCCCCCCTTTCTATTGTAGTATTGTTATTCTCTCATTCATCATGGTATTTCCGTAAGCAACCATCTCGTCTCGGCCGGCATCTTCGCAGCAGCCACCAGCTCCTCTTGTATTTTTGCAGCAACCATCTCGGTTCTGCTGGTATTTTTGCAGCAGCCTTTCTGACTCATCTGATATTTTCTCAGCAGCCTTTCCGGCTCATCTGGTATTTTCTCAGCAGCCTTTCCGGCTCATCTGGTATTCTCAGAAGCCATCAAGGCTCGTCTGGTGTTTTCATGGAAGTTGTCACGACTTGTCCAGTATTGTTTCTTAGCGGCACAACTCGGCCCTGGTGGTGGTGTTTTCGCAGCGGCGCGTCCTCTATACGACAGTCTCCACGTTCACTGATCCCGTTTACTCATATTGGTATTGATTCTGATTCTGATTTTGTCCTTGGGCCATGTGATAACTGGCATCGCTTGCCGTAATATTGGAATAGGAATCTCCATAATGATTGCTATTGTCCTGTCCCCACCATTGGTTGTAGTTGCTTTCATTGGGTCCTCTTCCTATACCTGATCTGTTTCCTTGGCCTCTGGATCATCCGCCATAGTCGTTTTGGTCGGGTCCTCTTCCCACTGCTCCATTGCCTCGGCCTCCAGATTGTCCGTTAGGTCCTTGTCCTCCAAATTGTCCGTTTGGGCCAGCATTCCCTGAATAGGAGTTGTTGAAACTGGTGTATTGTGGATACGGTGAATGCTGTTGGTTCTTTGGATTGAAGTAGCACTGCTCCCAAGTGTGATTCCCATTTGGATGTCTCTTGCATCATTCGAAACAATCGTCTCGTCCAATGTTTTCTCTTCCGTTGTTTCCTTGTTGGATGTCTTTTCGTTTGTTGCCTTCTTGCTCCCTACTGGTGGGCGTTCTATCATTCTTTTCTTTCTCCATTTTGTCAGCTCTGTCCTTTCTTCTGGTCATGTAGTCCCTGATCTGTAAGATGGTTGCTTCTCTGAAATTCACTGCTGTGCCCATGTACGAATCCTGCCAAGATTTAGGGTGTGTCTTGAAGAACATTCTTTTCCTCTGCTGTTCCGTGAGATTGTGATCGTTATCCCCGGGTAACATGTCGATATAATCGAGCATCGTGTCAATTCTGTTGAAATGGGCACGTTCTGAAACTTCTTTGGGTTTTGCCATGTGGTAATGCTCAAATGCTTCTATCATCGTTCCTTTAGCATCTGGGTCCGGTATGATGGCATTGATGTACGCTCGTACAGCTGTTTTGAATCCTTCTCTGGAATGATCTATCTCCCTGTCGGCTATTATCTTATTCCACCTCTTTCTCGGTCCTCGGGATAAGAAGCACTGTTCCCATTGGGTGTGCCACCTGGCGACTGGCATTCCCAAGTTGTTGCACGCATCAACGAAGATGCCGCATGTATGCAATATTTCTTCTACATCAAAATCCTGCACTCTTCTGATGTTTTTCTTACCCGCCGATCTGTTTGCGGCATTTGCGTAGTCTACTACGAGTTTGTGGCTGTCGTGGTCTTCTGTGATATCAAAGGTTCGTTTGTATTGGATACACGGTTGGAATTGGGTATTCATCTCAGCGTCGTTTTGTAATGTGGTACTTTCTTCCGTGTTGATCTCTTCTTCTTCTTCTTCTTCTCACCTTCTTGTTGTTACGATTCGTTGATTCCGAATATCTCTTCTTCTTCTTTTTGTCGATTTCTTCGTGTCATAAAACACGGTATTGTATGTGGTATTTTTTGTTTTGGATAGTCTTAATGTAATTACAGTGTATCAACTATCGGTACATTTTTAGAAAGTGATAAAATAAATATTATGAAGGTATTGAAATCGATATGTAAATGTAAATGTCAGGTGGTCTCATGCCAAGATGTCAGATGTCAAGGAAGAAGAATCCCTCTTCCGGTCATAAAGAATTTCCTCCAGTCATTAAGAATCTTCTCTTGGTCATTGGGATTCAATCTCAAGATTAGATCGGTCAGTCACGAGGATTATTGTTACACAAGGGGGTCTTGTCAACACAAAAATAGTCAAATGTGTGTAAAATCTGCACGCAATGTGTGACAGATGACACAGAAAAGTGTCCGACAAGGAACACACACCAGATATTTTTTGTTTTCGGGAATGACTACGAGTACGAATACTTACCGTACGAAGTAGTATGGAAAAATATGCTTTTGCAGAAATTTCGAATTTTATGCCACGAAACTCCGATTGCAGACTTTTTTACTAGAAAAAATATTATCCGTTCCGGTTTCCGTTGCACCGTCGGCGTGATACAACAGAAAAAGGATACGCGGTTTTCTCTACTTGGGCTTAATCTTACGTGTGTCCGCGCCGTATCCGCTCGTTCAACACCGATTAAGAAAATACGGTACGGTAAGATTACGAAGTCCCGGTATCATTATTTTCATCTTCGACAAAATTTAATTATGTCGATTACAGTACGAGTAACGTACTGTAATTACGGTGACACGTGTTCCATTCTGTTCTAATAATCGTATTACGAAGTATTTTGTACGAAGTATTTTGCATACGGTAGACCAGAGCATCGAAAGACAGTACCGTACTGTACAGTAAAAATTCATCCCAAAAATAGTAAAAAATAGCCGAAAACATCTTTTTGCTTGGGGGTAGACATTACTGATATAAGTATCGTAACTAAAAAATAACGAAGAACTTTCACTAAAAGGATCGGATGACTTCTGACAAATTCACGTAGATGTACGTACGGTACGTACGGAATTGGGCCATTACTGCGTTGCCACTACTGGTATGAACACCAGATCACTCGTAATATATAGGAGTTCGTACTCGTACTTAGTTTTGACCGAGAGTTTCCGAAACGATATCTGCCGCATTATGCTCTCACTATTCACTCATTGATGCAAAGAACGCAATGTACTGAACGCATCAGCGCCACCCCGATCCTAGACAAAAGGTGGCAACTCAACCAAAAACATGATGATGATGACGATGACGATGATGTCTCGAACCATTCTTGCAATTCTTGCGGTTCTTGCTGCCGCTGCCAGTGCCCAAGAAAGAGCCATGGAATATGGCGCCGAAACTCCGGTCCTGCGTCTCTTAAAATCCCAGAAGTCGATGAAGAAGAACAAAACAGCCGCCCCTACCCCCGCCCCTACCACCAATCCACCGGTCACAACTCCCACCAATCCACCGGTCACAACTCCCACCAAATCGACCAAGGCGCCGAAGAAGACAAAGGGACCCAAGAAGCAAAAGACACAATCTCCCGCGACAACAACTTCCACCCCCGTAACAGCACCAACCGCCGCTCCCACCGCCGCTCCAACCACGGCTCCGTCCGCCGCACCATCCGACGCTCCAACCGCCGCTCCAACCGCCGCCACGAGTGCAACGCAGTCATTCGTTTTCACTTTTAGTAGTAGTTCTACGTCCTCTTCTACTACGGCTTGAGGATGATGTGTTTCTCAAGTCGTGATTGATGAAGCTGTCAGACAAGTGCATCCTGTCCATTGTTTTTCTTCTTCCGATGAACGGAGAAAATGTATTTACCCATTCATGAAGCATTAATCGCATTCGATCAAATGACAACAACGTCTGAGCGTGGTTCGCTTTCGTCCGTGATTATGATACCTTATTCTTCTGTGTTTGGATGATACTATTGTCAGAAATGTACAATTAGTCGTACAGAATCTACCGGTTTAAATATGTTTGTACCGTACGTCGAGTAGTTATCGAGATTAGTAACCTTTTGATCGGTAGGAGGATTGTATTCCAATAAAAGGTGTCATACTCGTGTCGGCTTTGCTTTGCGGGCGAAGGGCTTGGTAATGGTGTTCGGACGACTTTAGACCATCGTGTCAACAAAGTATTGATGATGAATGCAGTAAGAGTTACCGTACGTTTCGCGTGTCGAATTCGTTCTCGATTCTGAAGAAAATGTGTGAGGCCTATTAATTTGTTGTTTCGATACGTATCTGCTAAAACCCAAAAACCTAAGCAAAAAAGTAATGTTTCTCAAAAAATTTAAGTGCTCTATTTTATGTCTCCGATAGAAAAGGCCCAAGAAGATACAGCTTTAAAAAGTAATTTTTTAGTGTATGTGTTGGATAGAAAAGGCCCAAGAAGATGCAACTCAAAAGTCATTGTTCCGCCTCCAAAAAACACCGGGCGTGAAACCCCACGAACGCTATCTCTCAATTGTACTACCGGTACCTATCATACGGAACTAATCTTATGAGTAATCTTGCCCTACGGTATGCTCTTTATCCGCGTCTGTCTGTCTATCTGAAAGGTGCCAACAAAATTGTCGCTCTTGGCCACACTAAAACAAGCCTGCTCAACTGGGCCAGGGCTATACGGTACGTAGCGTGGGCTCGGACCTAGCTCCTTGCTTCGGGAGTATTTTTCCGATCAAGTTGGCACCGTGCCTGTGCTGTTGTTGTGCGCACGAGTTACGTATGTACCGTAGTTGCAACTCCGGTTGTTGTGTGTTGTTGGGTATACTAATTTCTCCGTCCGTCGACCATCATACCAGAGTCTCGGTTTCGTGTGTGGCTCTATCCTATCCTATCCTGTTCCGTTCTGTCCCACTGCGCGGCGGTCAACGCGACCGTTCTCCCGTTGCGTCGTTTGTTATTCGTTATCGAGAAAAATCGTCTTCGTCTGCGTCATCGAGATCGAGATCGCCGTTGCTTTTTCCGTTGCAGTTGCGGTTGCTTTTTCCGTTGCCGTCGCGGGAGGTGGTTGAAATCTTCGAGTTCGGCAAGGAGACGAAGACGACGACGACGACGAGAACGAGACCGAGATCGTTGTATCGGCCTTGTGTGGTGGGGTGCCGCCGCGGGGGAGCGGGATCCGGACCTTGGTTTCGATTCGGACTTTGATTTCGATTCGGATTTCGATTTCGATTTCGATTCCGATGCGGTTGTAGCGATCCCTACCACCGGGAGGTGGTTGAAGTCGTCGAGCCCCGCCACGAGACGAGGTCGAGATGGTTTTTTGTTTTTCTCTCGGCTGCTTCACTTTGGACCCAAAGGGTTTCTCATTATAACTGGTGGGTGTTGCTGTTGATGTCGATGTTGATGTCGATGTTGCTGTCGATGTTGGCGCCAAACAGCACCGGGTGTGTTGTTGGTGTTGGTAGCGTTTGTGGTTGTGGTTGTGGTTATGGTTGAGCTTGTCCTCCGGATTGGACACAGGGAATGGTGGTGCTGCTGCTTGTGGTGCTGCTGCTGGATGGTGCTGCTGCGGAACCCTTCCGGTTCGGTTGCGAGGCGAGACCGAGATCGTCTCGGCCTTTGATTGGTGGTTGCCGCTGTGGGGGACGGCCCGTATTCCGATTCCGATTGCGATTGCGATTCGGCGGTAGCAATCGTGACCGGGAGCTGGTTGAAGTCATCGAGCTCCGCCAAGAGTCGAGATCGTTGTCTCGGTTTGGACTTGGACGACGCACCGCTGGGTTTGTGTTTGGTCGAACACGAACACGAGCACGGACGCCGCCCGGGTTCTGGTTCTTCGTTAGGGGGTGGTGTAGGTGTGGATGTGGATGTGGATGTGGATGATGTAGGTGTGGATGATGTAGGTGTGGATGATGTAGGTGTGGATGTGGATGTAGATTCCGGCGTTATTTGTTGTTGCTGTTGCTGCTGCTGCGGTGGTTCGATGGTGATCGTAAACGGGAGGCGCTGGAAATTCTCGAGTGCCCACGAGAGACGGGGCCGCTTCGTCGGTTTGGGTTGGGATTGGAACGGCAATCGAAATTGCGGCTGCGACTGTGACTGCGACCGCAATTGGAATTGCGACTGCGACTGCGACTGCGACTGTGACTGCGAGACGGACACCGGATCGGGGGCGGAGGAGTTAGAGCCAACGGTGGACACCGCTGTTGTTCCGTAACAACACCCCTCGGGTTTTTCACTCGTCGTGTTGCGGGGCGACCTCCTATTCCTCCGTGGGAGCGACGGTGGACAACTGCGGTATTGGTTTTGGTATTGGTATTGGTATTGGGCACGAGAGTTCGATCTCTCCTGGGTGGTGGTGTTGTTGGTGTTGGTTGGGAGGCCATTGAAATCCGCGAGCTCCCTCACCATGGAACTGGGTCGTGATCGTGATAGTGATCGTGATCGCTTGCCGGTTCGCTCGGGTCTGGAACGAGGTCTCGTGGTCGTGGTCGTGCTCGCACCCCGCTGCGATACATCGCCGGTGCGGTGGGATGGCGGTGTTGGTGTCAATGTTGGCTGCTCGTCTCGTATGGATGCGCGTGGGTGTTTCTGCTGCTGCTGCTGCTGCTGCTTCTACTGCTGCTGCTGCTGCTTCTGCTGCTCCTTCTGTGCGTGTGCGAGGATCCGTTTGCAATCGCAACCGCAACTCGTGCGAGGCCTTTCGAGCGGCTGTATCTACATCTACATCTGCATCTACGTTCACATCCTCCCCCGCAGTGGGTTTCTGGTTCCACCGGGGCGAATCACAACACTCACGGCTAGTAGTAGCAGTGGTAGTAGCAGTAGCAGTAGCAGTAGCAGTAGTACAACAACTGCTGCTCTGGTTCTTGTTCTGGCTCGTGTTCTTGCAAAAGAGGATGTTGTTCTTGTTCTTGTTCTTGCAGATGATGCTTTCCGCCGTTGTTACAGCTGCTGCCGCCGCACCGGTACCCTCGTTGTTGTTGTGCTGGCTCGTGCTCGTGCTGCTGCTCGTGCTGCTGCTCGTGCTCTCCCCACTGCTTCCGTCCAACAACAAACGGGTCGGCCCTGATGCCGATGATGCCGACGGTTCGGCAGAATCCAGGAGCAATGCCATCGTCGTCGTCGTTGTTGTCGTTGTCGTCACGGCCCACGTCGTCGCATTCCTGGTAGTTTTTTGGATGGTTTTTGTAGTTGTAGTTGTATTTGTGGCATTCGCGGCATTGACATTCGCATTCGGGTGGACAACAGCACAATAATTGGCCCGTCGAACTAGTTGTTGTTGTTGTTGGTGTTGGGGGGGCAGCTTGATGGGCTTGGGCAATTGTCGCTTTCGCAACACGACGCGTGTGAGACTACCTCGTCTTCGTCGTTCTCGTTCTCGTCTCATCCGTCGTTGTTCTACGGACACCGATGTTGAGGGTTTGGGCAATACAAGTGTTGGTAATAGTCTTGATGGTGATGGTGATGGTGATTGTAATAGTGATGGTGATTTTAATAGTGATGCCCCGTTAACGTTGGGACGGGGATGGTGCACACCCGCCGTGGATGACGACGCGGATACGAATCGTGTCGGTTCCCCCATCGATGGTTGTTTTTGTTTCGTTTTGTTCTACTGTATTCAATAGTTGGTTGTAGTTTTAGTGTTTATTCTTCTTGTTTGTTTTGGGGTTCGGTTTGAGTTCTTGTAGTAGTGCTGGTAATTACCGTGGGATGTCTATCGTATTGAGTATTTGTATCCACAGCCGTGTGTTTGTGAGCGTGAGTGTGAGAGAGCGTGAGTGTGAGGAGAGCGGGAGTGTGAGCGAGAGCGGGAGCGTGAGTGTGGCTTCCTCGTTGATTCGGAAATAGTACTCGTACCGTACCGGTATGTAACTGGAACTCGTTGGTTTCGTTTCGTTTCGTTTCGTTAGATTTGGTATGTGCATCTATACAGTATGGTGGCGTAATTATGACTACGGTAGTCTTAAGGACGGCATTTGTTTCGTCGACTGTTAGAAAAATATGGAGTACAAAAAATAGAACTTCGTGCTGCGTCCGTGTTAAAGAAATACGAACAATTGGGACAAAGAACACGCAACAGATGATTGTATACAAAAATCACGAAGCTCGCTCGTATAAGTACATACTCTCATGACCCGAACCGAACACAACTTTCACTCTACGTTCTTTGTTGTCGTGTCCACAAAGCGAATATCACTTTACATAAGCATGACTTTTACAATTACACTCGCGTGTAACATTTCTATAATATCGACTTTATCACTTTCTCAAAACGTACGTGACCCTGCCGAACAATGCCTGCTTAGAGGGGAAGATATAATCCGATCTGTACCGGTGACAGGATTGCCTTAATAGTGTAGTCACAAATTTTATGTTGAACAACGTCGAGCTGGAATTATGGCTATTCCTCCGTACGGGACTCACGAGTGTTTCGTAGGAACGGTATATCAACAAACAAATACTGTATAGGAAATACTTCTTCTTTTTAGAAGATGAAAATATACTTCGTAGTACCGTACAAAAACCGGGACCGGTATGTACGAGTACGTACGTACCGTATGGGACATATTGTCTGAATTCGTAGGGTACGTAATCTTACGAGTAGTAACGTACCGTAGTACCGTACAATACTAACTTCAACAAACAATCCATTGGAGTTTTCGTCTTGTTGTTGTCCTTGGGTTTCATTCCATTTCATTTCGATTGGAAGGGATCAAGCAGCATGGTGCTCCACGCATACGGTACTACCGGCTTCATTTTTTCCACGATGAAAAGAAGGAGGAAATGTATGGTTCCACCAGCAATTCTCCATACAATATTCATGATCATGGTGCCCAAGAAGGCGGGTCCAACAAGCAAACTAGTAGTACACCAATCCACCAGAACTCAGGTCTCTGTTGTCGAAGCTATTTTGCATTGCCCCTGACTCTACCGAGAAATGGACTTTTGTCGTCCGAGTCCATAGTATAGATGCCTAGTATCTGGAACTGCCCAAGAAGGGACAGACAATCCATTTGCTGGAAACCACCAACTAGTAAGCAATCTCCATCACCAAAACATTCCAACTGGCAATCCAACATGTCCCTGGGATGTTAGGGCGGCAAAGGTAGTCCAATCAAGGCAAGGATCCTTGCTTTTTAAGGCAAATGTGGGCAATGGACACCACCAGCAGTATGACATGGAACAAGGTTCTTGTGATGAGGATGGGTTTATTTCTATCAAAGAGGAAGACCTTTTTGGCAAAGACAATGACGGTTTTCACATTAATCCTCCCAATATTATTCCTCTTGGTTACTACTAGTAAGCTACTCAACATATGCAACCTACTACTACTCAACCTACTCAACCTGCTACGCAACCCCCGGCCCAACCTACACAACCTACTCAACCTACGCATTTCCCAACCCAACCCCCTCATGGTGCTGGTCAACCATCTCAACTACCAAACAAGAATGAAAACAACCTATCAGTTGCTGCTGGCACTATCACCTCCATGCTGTCTTTGACGTTGTTGATACCGTCACCACCATGAAAGAGACCGTACAGATCACATATCAACGATAGAATCACTAGTAGACAAGACCTCATGAACAAAGGAAACTTGTGTTATTCTTGGAGAAGTAAGCTGAAATGAACAGGAAAGAAAGAAAGGAGGTTGTCAGCGTCATCTCCAACAATGTTGATGTCGTGTATATTACCAGCAGCCTCTTTGTAAATACCAAGAAGAGCCAAAAGAAACACAATCGTGGTAACTTGGATTCGAATTTGGATTCCAACAAGATACCAACAAGAGCTTGTCCAACAGCTCGTCCTCGTCGTTGCAAGGAGAAGGATTTGAAATTGGATTGGGGCTCGGATTTAGATTTGGAATCGGATTTAGACAAGAAACCAAAAGCCCATCATGGTTCGGATTCTAACAATTCAGAATCAAATACTAAATCAGACTCGAACTCCTAATCCGTTGTTTTGATTTTGATTGGAACAGTTGGTGGCTCATTTGGGTCAACTTCCATTTCAAGGGAAGGTTTGAGCTCAAATGACAAGTTGTCTGTCAACAAGATGGCTTTGGCTTGGATGAATGGACTTTGACTACATAGTGGAGGGTTTAAGAGGGAGCAGATCAGCAGCATTATGATGGTTAAGAGGGTGACAATCGGAAAAGAAGGAAATTTACCAACGAAAATTAAGATGAACGAAAATTACGGACAAAATAATGAAAGAGAAATGTACCTTTTTCAGTCAGAGAAAGAAAGGTACCTTTTTTAGTTGGAGAAGATAGAGGGAGATACCAATTTTTTATTATATTATTATTTTCCTTCTGAATCCGGTCCGTTGAAGGTCTGATTCAAAGGCTTCTGAAGAACAGCAACGCTGCGTTAGTGTGTTAGTAGACGAACGATTGTACTCTACGCGTGACAATTGTGGTTGGATACTTTCGGCAACGGATAATCGGACTACAGGCGAAGCTAGAGAAACGCCAGATCTCTTCTTACTGTGAACTTATTCAGATACAGCGAGACAGACCTTAGTATGTAGATTACAAGTAGTTGGTAGCAACTAGTGTGAATTTTGGGATATAAATCAGTTGAATGTTAAAAGTATGAGATAAAGTGAAATCTTGCCGAAATGCAAGATATCTCTTTTATTGAGATGAATACGTTGCAACTGCTGTTGCGTAGTGATGAGATTACTCGCTGATTATTTCCGTACATGCATTGGTCGTTGACCGTATATATCTGTATGCATATATATATATATTGTGTGAGAATCACACGCCAACGGTTTTCTTCTCTTGTTCCATTAGGAAGACTTCATGATATGTTTATCACTAAGATCAGGAATTGCTCCCGTAGCTCGTGTGATATTTTATGAAATCAGAGTTTGCTCACCGAAGAACAATGGCAATACTATAAAACAGAGATTGCTTGCCGTTGATGCGCGATGGGAATCGATGCACCGTGGGAATCGATATGTCGTAGGAATTGATTACGTTGGTTGATACGGGACTCATTGATTCGTACGAATAGGATATCTACCATCTGGTAGCTTTGGTATTTCTGGTCACAAAAGGAATTTAATATATATATCATAGGTACTATGGCCAAATTCCTAATTCCAAAAATGAACGTGAATATGGGAAGAGTTTTTAGCACACATAAATCTGTGTCTGTTTGTTTTCATTCCCGAAAAGACACATCAAGTACTATGCCATCTGTGCAAGTATGACACAGAAAATGGATGTTTTCGGGAATGACCCAACAATACCGTACTACTACCGGTACTACATCATAATTACCATGCTGTCGCTGATACAAACACACATCACACACAGAAATTAAAAATGCGCGCACACGTACGAGGTACCGTCAGGAGTCATAATAAAAGAGGGGTGTGACACACCATCTGTCCGTTGCCGGTTTTCGCTGCATAATACTAGAAGAAAAAAATGGGGGTCCTTGAAACTATGATAGGAGGATTTTGTTAAAAACTTCCCCAGCTAAATTTTTAAAAGTCTGTTTTTACTGCATAATGCTAGTAAAACTACTACACTTTCAAATGATAGCAACTCCATCAAAAAGCAATATTAAAACTTGTTACAGGGTTCAGTCTAGATCATTTTGTATGAGAAAGCTTAATATTCAGCGCATTTGGGCTGATTATGCACAGAATTGTATTTATTAACGATTCAAAATTAGAACATTTTTCTTCCACATTTCAACCTAGTTTAAGAATATTATCTTTCTTTCTACACCCTCATTGAGGATGGATTATCATAATATGAAACTAGAGTGAAAGAGTAGTTGCTGTTTCATTTAATGATATTTTTATAACTTCAACACTTTATTATTCTAACTACATGCATGTTATTCTTCCTTCCTTTCCTCAATGCTCCTGCCAGCATCACTGTTGCTACTAGTAGCTCTCTTTCTTGAACCTATAACATCAATCTCCTCTCTCATTGTAAGATTTGTTCCCTTATACTTGGTCCCTCTTGCAGTATACTCCTCTCTGTATGCTCTGATCTCCTCACTGAATCTGGCATTGATCACCTTGTCAACAACCAACTCTGCAAGATATTGTGAGAAAAAAACAGCGAAAACGGATGACGGACAGACTATTTGTGGGTTTGGAATCATTTTTGGTGGGACCGACCAGCAAAAACCGATGACGGATAGACTGTTTGTGGGTTTGGAATAATTTTTGGTGGGACCGACCAGCAAAAACGGATAACAGACAGACTGTTGAACCATTTTTTGGTGGTCACCCCACATGTGCTTGTCAAGAAGGCCGCAGATGAACAATACAGCCAAACGCCACTTACTATGTGTCTCTCAAGAGTATAAGGAAGGTGTGTGTGTAATGGGTGATTCCCGAAATACTTTTTTGTAACATACATAAACTTCTGTTTTTAGTATTTTGGGAATGAAAATTTAGTACATACTTTTGTTGGCGGGAAAGTGCATAAATCTCATTTTGGAATGTGGAATCTCATTTTCTCTCATTTTGGAATATATGTGGAATTCTTCGTATGAATAAGTATGGCGCGAAAACATGTGGATTCCCTTATAAAAAAGTGTAACATTACAAATCATAGTCAACGTGAGCTCACCTCGACTATGATTTGTAACAAAAAGACTGGTCAAGTAGAAAATTTCCGGTTTATGTAGTACATAAAAGTATTTCGGGAATCACCCAATATGAAGGTCAGAAAGTGATTGGAAGTATCTTTGGGAATCAGGTGTTTCACAGTCACTTTTACTAGTAAAATGCAGAAAAAATGGTGATGAAAAAAATTGGCTGGAGAAGTTTTTTCCAAAATCCTCCTATCACGGTTTCAGTGGAAACTCATCGTGTCGCACCCCTCTATTATTATGACTCCTGGTACCCGTAATCTTACACACATGCATCTACTACGGTACGGTACCGTACATCGATCGACAGATAGATGCGGATTGATTCGGCTCGTACAATCCTCGCAAGTACTTCTCTTTTTAAAATAATAGTATAGTGTAGTTTATATTCGTTAGAGAGCAATGCAAGACCGCCGTTTTACTGGGTGGCCACCTACACGAGTCGTATCGGGAGAGACCAACGCTGATTTCTAGTTCGCGTTCGCGTTCGTGTGCTTGTTTGTTGCGTGCATTTGTTTGGTTTGGTTTGGTTTGGTTTGGTTTCGGCTCGTTCCCCTTTCCTCACCTCACCGACCGGCCGCCCACATCGATACGACGACGTGGGTTGTGATGTGATGTGGTGTGATGTGCGATGCAATGGAGGGTGACCCGAACCCGCATCCGAACCGAATGCTCCGATTCGATTCAATTCGACCCGCCCAACGCAACACAACGCAACGCAACGCAACACAACGCATCGCATCACACCGATCCTACCCTACCCGAAATTCGTTTCGTTCCCGGCCGCGATACGATACGATCCAATCCATCCCTACCCGAATCGTTCTCGACGACTCAACGCAACGTAACGCAACGCAACGCACGGCTCTCAACAGCATTGCGGCTCGGTCCGGTTCGGAGCGGACATATCCCATCGCATGTCATCGAATCAATGCAGAGAATAGCATAACATAGTATAGCATAGCTTTACAGAGCATAGCAGCAATCGGACAGTGCATCCGTACACCACACCACATCACATCACATCACATCGTACCTCCAAAAAAGGCCACCTCACTCACTCACTCACAGGTCCGGATCCTCATCGTCGTCGTCGTCGTCGGCGGCGCCGTGTATTGGGGCGACCCGCGGATGCAGATGCAGGTGGAGATGATGCAGATGGTGCACATGATTGTGATTCCCGGTTTGTGTTTGTGTCTGTGTTTGTATTTGTATTTGTTGCTGGTAGTTGCGTTCCTCGAGTGCGAGTTCTTCCTCGGGAATGCTTCCAAACAGGGACGACGCCGCCGCGGTCCGGCGGTACGACTGCAACCGCAAATTATGGGAATGGGACTGCGCCGCGGGAGTCGTCGGGGGGGTCGTGGTCGGCAGGCGCACACGCGCTGTATTTGTGGTGGTTGTTGGCATCAGGGAAAAGGTGGCCGGGGCAAACGAGATCAGGGGCGACGACGGCGCGAGGGCAGCACGCGTCGCATTCTTCGAATTATCGTCGTCGTCGTCGTCGTCGTCGTCGTCGTGCTGCTGCAGAGCCCCAAAGGAATTATGATTGCTATTGCTATTGCTATTGCTATTGCTATTGCGATTGCGATTTTGTTTATGGGATCCCAAGGATGATAACGGCAACGATGGTGGTGCTTGTTGTGTGGATTGTGAATTCCATAAACTCTTGTGCACGTTGCTGGCAATGGGGGTCGCTACCAGTTCCGGGGAGGACCAGAGCGTTGATGTCGATGTCGATGTCGATGTCGAAGCCTCGGCGGCAGCCCGGGCCAGGCTGCTGCCGGCGTTTGAAGCAGAAGCAAGAGCAAGAGCGGGTGGAGGATTGGTAGTATTTGTATTATTCGTCGTGGTCAAGATGTGCCCGATCCCGTGCATCGTTTCTTCCATCAATTGGTTGGTCGATTTGACGAGGCTAAAGGACGCCGGTTTCATTTGCAGTTGATTGGGATTGCAATTGGGATTGCCAATAGAGGTGGGATGCAATTGTTGCTGTTGCTGTTGCTGTTGTTGCCGCTTTCGGCTGTTGCGCTTTCCTCCCGGAAGGTTCTGGTTCCGGTTCCGTTCCGCAGCCCGGGAACGCTCTACCAGGGAATTCATTTCGCGGTCAAAGTCGTCCCTTTGTGGACGAGAACCATTGTTGTTGTTGTTGTTGTTGCTATTGCTATTGCTTGGTTTTGGTTTTGGTTTCGAAACAACAAGGGATCTTCCACCACTGTTGTTGTGGTTGTTGTTGCTGCTGCTGCCGCCGCCTAGCGTTCGTTTTTTGCCCAGCAGGCTCGACTTTTTTTTGGCTTGTTGTTTCCGAGACGACGAGGAGGATTTCGATTTGCGTTTCCCCATGGTGTAATGTAACAGACTCAACACAAAACGATAGAATACAACTGCCAATTGCTGATTGCGAGAAGAATGCAATTCAATGGAACGGAACGGAATGACACGCGGTGTGTGTGCCGTAATCAAATCGAGGACTGTTTGTCGATAGGAATACGTCACTCGCTGTTGTTGTTGTTGTTGTTGTTGTTGTTGTGCCACACACAATACTCCCACGAGCGGAAGGCTATTGTTGTTGTTGTTGTTGTTGTTGTTGTCGTCGTTGTCGTTTGTGGTGGTGGCGGCGGTGGTGGTGGTGATTCCTTCCCAACAAAACCAATTACGGTACTGTTTTTGTTTTACGAATATTCGAAACTTACTCTTCGTCGTTTTCGGATTTGGTTTCGTCGCACCGATTCGAACCGAACGGAATTGGAACGGCTAAAATAAGCGGTAAGCAAATTCCCGTCCGTCCCGTCCCATCCAGCTCATCGGTGGCTGGGAGGCTCCGGGATTCAATTCAAAGGCCCATACGTGAGTGAGCCGAAACCCTTGTTTGGACAGCAGTGTGTGCTGGGGTCAACTTTACACTTTTAAAAGGTACATAATCCGTACACTTTTGAAAATTAGGTATTATGGTACAATCAATATATATATATATATAGAGCGTATGAACACAAAAAATATCAATGGCATCCCCAGCGCGGAGCGCAGTGCCCTACTACTGCCCTCTTCTTAATAGGCCCCCAACCCCCAATCCCTGCCCCAGCAGTACTGTGTTCACCCCCAGAGCAAGCGCGACCCCAACCAAGTTGGCTCGGTTATATACTGGGTTCACCATATAGGGTGGAGGTCGGGGTTAGTAGTGGCCGTCACCGAGCAAATGAGGTCACAGGATTGAGTTGTAGGTATAATCATACCTTTCATGGGTACTGTTGTAGTTGAAAAGTGTAGTATGGCAAAAGTGAATTAATGTACCAAAAAAGGGTGAGATTGAGCCGGTACCCCCTTATTTAACGTTACGAGTACGAGTACGGTACGCACGAATTTGGGGGCCGGGGTCAACATTACACTTCCAAAAGGTACAAATCTACACTTTTGAAAATTGGGTACTACTATGATACTCTTATGATATATAGACTGTATGAACACCGAAAATAAAACATGGCACCCCCGCCGCGGAGCAGAGTCAATAAGCAGTTCATTGACCCCCAACAACCCCCCCTATTACCCCTGACCCAGCAGCAGTACACCAGTGTTCACGAGAGGGGGGCAAACCCCAACGGTTCACCGGATGGGGGCATATGGTTCACCAGAGCAAGAAGCGTAACAACCCCAACCACCAAGTTGGCTCAAGTCTGCTTAAAATGTTACTTCTAGTAGGTTCGATTGAAGGTTGGAGGCCAGGTGTGCGGGCAGGAGGGCTGTTGGTGTTGAGTACACAACTCAAAACGAGGCCATGGGTTTGAATTGACACGATCCTATCTTTAGTGGGTATTGCTAGTAGTAGGGTACAAAAAGTGTATGACAAAAGTGTACCGATGCACAACAAAAAGTGTGAGACCGACCCGGTACTACTACGGTACCAGTATTCCAAGGACCGCGACAAGCAAATTAACGGTTAAACGGCATTTTGGGCTTGAGTGACAACAAAATTATTTCACCAAGAATCAAACTATTAAATTCCTTTTGTGACCAGAAGTACCAAAGCTACCAAAGGGTAGATTTCCTATTCGTACGAATCAATGAGTCCCGTATCCATCTAAGTAATCGATTCCCACGGCATATCGATTCCCACGGCGCATCGATTCCCATCGCGCATCAACAGTGAGCAATCCCTGTCTTACGGTATTGCCATTGTTCTTCGGTGAGCAAACTCTGATTTCATAAAATATCACACGAGCTACGGGAGCAATTCCTGACCTTAATGATAAACATATCATGGAGTCTTCCTAACGGAACAAGAGAAGAAAACCGTTGGCGTGTGATTCTCACACAATACATATACATGCATACAAATATATATGGTCAACGACTAATACATGTACGGAAATAATCAGCAAGTAATCTCAGCACTACGCAACAGCAGTTGCAACGTATTCATCTCAATAAAAGAGATATCTTGCATTTCGGCAAGATTTCACTTTATCTCATACTTTTAACATTCAACTGATTTATATCCCAAAATTCACACTAGTTGCTATCAACTACTTGTAATCTACATACTAAGGTCTGTCTCGCTGCAATCTGAATAAGTCACAGCAAGAGGAGATCTGGCGTTTCCCTAGTCTTGCCTGTAGTCCGATTATCCGTTGCCGAAAGTATCCAACCACAATTGCCACGCGTAGAGTACAACCGTTTGTCTACTAACACACTAACGCAGCGTTGCTGTTCGTCAGAAGCCTTTGAATCAGACTCTCAACGAATTGGATTCAGAAGGAAAATAATAGATTAACAGTCGCAAGCTCTAAGAAGGCTTGCACACAAAAAGGAACAGGAAGGGAATTGAATACAATCCCTACGCTGGTATATGCACATCGCACATCGTACACGAAGCAGTTCCCATTCTCAGTCACCGCGCAATTCTTTCCAAGGCTCGGAACCACCACAGATGCCGAACATACCGTTGATGCCCGGCAATGCACTTGGAGGCGAAGAGAAGAATGACGCCGAAGTCGCCACTATCAACCGCTTTCCCAGCTTTGATACTGATATGAGAAAGATACTCGTATCCTTACTCAACGTAACAAGTGAGATTACTAGCAAGTTGTGTCTAGCTCTCAAAGAAGGCGGATTATGCGAGTGGAAGTCGTTCCTCGACGCACTTATCGAACCGGATTTTGCACGCGAACTTACCTATACGGAGGGAGGATTGCCAACACATATCCCTCGATCCATTCAAAGGAGCATAGAAGCACTTGCGGATTTCGCTATCGACCTACAAGAAGCCGATGTCGCTCTAGAAGAAGACAAGAGGAACTGGAAGGATGTAAAGTCATATACATACAGGGAATTCCAGTCATTCCGCGAAGAACTTGCCCAACGCTTGCGTAACGAATCTGTTCTGAAACCACCACCTCCTCCGGTGGGAAGTAACAAAAAGTCACCTCAGCAGGTAAAGTATGAATCATGGTGCCGAAAAGCACGAGATGAAAAGTCCTTTACACCCCTCACGAATGACTCGAGATTCGAACACTGGCTCGTCGGTTTCAAAGCTAAACTTGAGGCATACGACATCGATACAGAGACATTCCTCGATGAAACTTGGCCTCCAGCTACGCTTCTGGGTTATACCTGTGATCTCTTCGTCAAGCAGTGTGCCTTCTTCTGGGTACTAATGTTGGAAGTCTTCAAGAGTGACCTTTCTGCATCATGTGTACACAGTCATTCTACCACTCGTGATGGACGCAAGGCCTACTTCGATTTTGTAAACCTTCATAGCAAATCAAAAGCAAAGGTATACGACAACTCGACTCAGCTACAAGCGTTGCTCAAGTTGAACCTCAACAATTGGAAGGAATCCAAAGTGAAATTCATCACACATTGGTTTGATGAATTAAATCACCTCAACAAGCTCCGTCCTCCCAACAAGCCCCTTGAGTACCATACTGTTAAATCAGCATTGTGTCAAGCATGCTATTCCAGCTTCCAGCTAAGCGAACAGTTTGCCAAAGTCAAGGATCCAGGTGGGACGAATAGCACCGTGACAGATGCGGTTGCCGAAGCCGCTGCTATCCACGATCTTAAAATCACGCTTTTACTCGAAGCAACTCGACTTGATTCCCAGTCCGCGATGTCTGCTCCTCGGTCGACCGTACGTGCACACGTTCATGATTTTTCTTCTGAATCGATCCAACACCATGATGACTATGCTCTCCCCATCGAATTTGAAGGAGACTATCAAGATTATGCTGTGTTTAAGGCTGGACGTACCCCTGACCCTACCACAAGATTGCCTACAAACATATGGAAGGCCTTGTCACGTCAGGACATGAAGAGTTGGCTCAGTTTTTCTCCGGAAGGCAAGAAAATCGTGGTTGCCTCATTGCGACACGACTTACTTAACACGGACCAACCTGACCCCAACAGTGTCAAACCCATTACCCGGAAGGCATAGCAACATGAACACTCGGTATCATTTCGAGAAGACGATACTTCGACCAAAGATGAGCATGCCAATTCCGCAGCAGACCTTCATCCTGCTGTAGAGAATGATCGTAGAGGCGTTTTCCATGCATCCCTAGGTGTATACAAATCAACAACCTCTTCGTCTAAGGACCAGCGACCTCTCAAGTCTTCCGTGTCACCTGCGCATCCCGCTCGATTCCTTTCAGACAACCCTGGCATTCAGTACAAAAAGGACGGTGACACCCAAATACCTGTGGGAACACCATCGTATTCCGCCAATTTTCACCAGTGGTATACTCCCGAGGATGATCTCACCTTTCCTAACGATGGTCCAGTAACGTCATACACATACCGTATACACAAAACTACGGTTACTAGCCCTGGTTTTGCCATGGTCGATCGCGGCGCAAATGGCTGCATCATCGGTAATGATGCGTGTCTCATCTCCAAGGATATCCCACCGCGCTATGTTAACGTCACCGGCATTAACAATCATCAGGTACAAAATATTCCCATTGCTACATGCGGAGCATATTCCATGTCGAACAGAGGCCCCGTCATCCTCATTTTCAATGAATGTGCCTATACAGGACGACACCCTTCTATATTGTCATCCGGCCAGATGGAAGCATATTTTTCCACTGTCGACGACACATCCATCAAAGCGGGCGGAGGACAGGTCATCACCACCTCCGATGGCTATGCACTGCCTCTTAGCATACGACACGGTTTACCATACCTTGCGATGCGAAAGTATACGACTGTTGAGTTTGACACGCTCCCACATGTTATCATGACATCCGATAAGCATTGGGACCCATCTGTTCTCGATACCGCGATCAGTGCGAAGGATGAACAATTTCTCCAGAAATATCCTCCCCAACCACAGCAACTCCCTTATGCCGATTACGACGAATATGGGAACCCACGCTGTCTTGAAGGATTAGATATCTCCGTTTCTCCCGGGTCCTCCACGGTCACATCCCTCAGTTCGTATTCCAGCCATTCCACTCGATCTCCCTTTCTTCCTATTGATGATCATAGGGCCAACGATCGCTCCTTTTGGCTTACTTCCACCGACTACGCTCATCAATAACGAACATGACTACTTATCCCTGAAACCTTTCTTTTGTTGGGTTTCCACAGATCGCATCAAAGCTACGTTTGAAAACTCAACCCAATATGGTTCGTTAGCGGTTAGCCCTGATGGAAACATTTTCAAACGGTTTCATTCCCCTCAACCGGCCATGAACGTTCGCCCCTTCAATGACGATGTTATGTCTGATGCTGTCTATTCAGATGTCCCAGCAATTGATGGTGGCTCCAAGATTGCTCAGATCTTCTTTGGCCGCAAATCACATATTATACACGTTGAGGAAATGCGTACCACCGGCGATTTCCTATCCTGCTTCCAGAACTTTGTTCGAAAATGGGGCAGGCCCATCCGCCTCCTTTGCGACCACGGTAACTACCAATCCAGTAAGAAGGTCATCGATTACCTCAAAATGTTATGGATTGGACTCTGGCAAAGCGAGCCGTATCACCAACACCAGAATCAATTCAAACGACGATACCAAACGTTCAAACGCATTGTCAATCGCGTCATGGATCGTACCGGCACACCACCACACCTATGGCTACTGTGCATGACATACGTCGCGGGTCTCCTCAATGTTGTTTCTGATCCTACGCTGTCCGATAAACAACCGATCTTCATTGCCACCGGTACACTCGGCGACATCAGCGCATACACCAGTTTCTTCTGGTTTGAACCTGTGTATTTCAAAACCAATGACTCTCCTTTCGGTACCCAGTCTACCGAACGCCTAGGTCATTTCGTCGGCATCGCCGAACATGTTGGCAATGGACTCTGCTTCCGAATCTGGGATCCAGTTACCAACAAGTTACTTGACCGGTCCGGTGTTCGATCTGCTCTTACGCCTGAGTCACGTAACAAACGCGCGGGCCTATTTACTGATGATGGTTTCATCAAATGGCGTAACGCAAAGGATTCCTTGCCCCGTTTATACGCCACTGGAGAAGCTCCAGCATTCAAACATGGGGAGCATACCAATCAGAATAAACTCATTGACGAGTCTACGAAACCAAACACCTCAGTTCCCCCTAGCGTTTCACCCGCTGATTCTGACACTGCTGATGACACCGTTCCATCTGTACCCAACAAACAACCAGATACTACGCCCCACGCATCTGGCACTCAACCAATTCTTCAACCACCCGCCCACCCCTCGTTACCGAGATTTCTCTATAAGAAGGTCGATGACAGCCCGAGCTGGTCACCTTCTCCCCTCCCTAACAACTATGGGGAGAATTTTGATGGTCCTCCTATGACACACATCTTCAGCAAGAACCCCGATGGCGTTCTCCTTACTGAAGATGATTTTGATCCTCCGGAGCTAGCATACTTTGATGTTAGTGACGTCACAACTCCACACATCAACCCCGCTACTCCTTCAGTAGACCCATCACAGGTAGTTGTTACCGACGAAGAAGGCAACGCACAATTTGACGATGATGGTAAACCCATTACCATTCCTACGATCCCGATTGCCGATCTACAAGGACGATCCTTCCTTGTAACCAATCCGGACGGCACTCGGAAACGTCTTACTATCGTCGATGTTGAAGACAGTCTTGAACGCAACAACGACTTCATCAAGTTCAAGTGCAAACACACCGATGACGAACTTGATGATATCATTGCATACAATGATGTCATGAATTACATACACCGTGATTCAACACAAGAAGACGGCAAACTCTGGTCGTTTCGCCGCATCCTAGGACACCAAGGTCCACTGGATAACAAGCATCCTCAATACAAAGGTTCAAGTATAACCTTTGGATTGAATGGGAAAATATGGAACGCACATATGAACCCCTGGCCAACATTGCGGCTGATGACCCTGTCACCGTTGCAAAATATGGGAAAGACAACAACTTGCTTGACCTCCTGGGTTGGAAACGACTCAAGCGAATCACCAACCTAGCGCGACGAACCAAGAAACTTGATCGACTCATGCACCAAGCCAAACTACGTTCTTTCCGTACCACTCCGCAGTATCAATATGGATTCAAAGTGCCTCGTAACCACAAAGAAGCCCTCCGATTTGATCAAGCCAACGGAAACACCAAATGGGAAGATGCCACCACTCTCGAAATGGCACAACTCAATGAGTACAATACATTCATTGATAAAGGCGTGTACAAGACAAACTCCATTCCCCCGGGATTCCAACAGATCAAGGTACACATGATATACGCTGTCAAGCACGATGGTAGACACAAGGCTCGCCTCGTTGCTAACGGTAATCTCACTGAGGCCCCTATCCATAGTGTTTACGCAGGCGTCGTATCTCTCCGCGGCCTACGTATGTGCCTATTCCTAGCTGAACTCAACGACCTAGAAGCATGGGGCACCGACATAGGTAATGCCTACCTAGAAGCAGTTACCTGCGAGAAAGTATGCATCAAGGCAGGTCCCGAATTCGGATTGCTGGAGGGTCACCTGCTGATCATTTACAAAGCCCTATACGGTCTCAGGTCTTCAGGCAAGTGCTTTGGAGACTTACTCGCGGCTTGTCTCATCGAACTCGACTTCGAAAGATCCCGCGCAGAACCGGAAATATTCCTAAAACCCGGAACGAACAAGCATGGTGAACGTGTATATGAGCTTATATGCACATATGTCGATGACCTATGTCTCTGCATGGCAGATCCCAATTCCTTCTTGAAGATATTGCAGTCGTCACCATATAACTTCAAACTGAAGGGATCCGGACCTATGAACTTTCACTTAGGTTGTGGATTTGAGCGCGACGAACATGGTGTTCTATGCATGAATCCCATAAAGTTCATCGAAAAGATGGAAGCGTCTTACGAACAAATGTTTTTGAACAAATGTTCGGATGCAAACCTAACACTAGGTTCCAATCACCCATTGCGGAGAACGATCATCCCGAATTGGACTCCTCAGCCTTTCTCGAAGAAACCGGTATACAGAAATACCAAAGTATGATCGGTTCACTACAATGGATCATCGCTATTGGCCGTTTCGATGTACAAACAGCCGTGATGACGCTCTCAAGTTTCAGAGCTCAGCCACGAGATGGGCATCTCGAACGTGCAAAACGTATCTATGGATATATCTCCAAGTTTAGACATTTTAAAATCAGATTCCGCGTGGAACCACCCGATTTTATATTGACTAAACCCGACACCATCAATTGGTCCAACACCGTCTATGGGGAGCATTCTGAAGAGCTACCCGACGACGCTCCTGCACCGCTTGGAAAGACAGTAGTGTTGACACATTTCTATGATGCCAACCTCATGCATGATATTCTCAGTGGTAAGGCAGTAACCGGTATTCTTCACTTCGCGAACAAGACTCCCATGATGTGGTTCTCAAAGAAGCAGTCTACTACGGAGACAGCCACTTTTGGAGCCGAATTTGTTGCAGGAAGGACTTGCATCGAACAGATCATCGATTTACGCCACTCATTCCAATACCTAGGAACACGAGTCCATATGTCTCATACTCTTGGGGTGACAATGAAAAGATGATCCAAACGTCGACCTTCCCTTACGCAAGGTTGCACAAGCGTCATAATATTCTGTCGTTTCACTACGTACGAAGCATGATAGCGAGAGGTTTCATTTTAATGATGCACATCCCAGGTAAGGATAACTGTGCAGACATTCTCATCAAGCATTGGAGTCACTCAGTTGTGTATCCACTGCTCAGGCCCATCTTCCACTTCTGTGGTAATACCGGCGACCTTCTTCAGGATGATGGAAGCATCATGTAGAGCGTGATGACCCTTCACAAGGAGACATGGGGAGTATTAAATTCCTTTTGTGACCAGAAGTACCAAAGCTACCAAAGGGTAGATTTCCTATTCGTACAAATCAATGAGTCCCGTATCCATCTAAGTAATCGATTCCCACGGCATATCGATTCCCACGGCGCATCGATTCCCATCGCGCATCAACAGTGAGCAATCCCTGTCTTACGGTATTGCCATTGTTCTTCGGTGAGCAAACTCTGATTTCATAAAATATCACACGAGCTACGGGAGCAATTCCTGACCTTAATGATAAACATATCATGGAGTCTTCCTAACGGAACAAGAGAAGAAAACCGTTGGCGTGTGATTCTCACACAATACATATACATGCATACAAATATATATGGTCAACGACTAATACATGTACGGAAATAATCAGCAAGTAATCTCAGCACTACGCAACAGCAGTTGCAACGTATTCATCTCAATAAAAGAGATATCTTGCATTTTGGCAAGATTTCACTTTATCTCATACTTTTAACATTCAACTGATTTATATCCCAAAATTCACACTAGTTGCTATCAACTACTTGTAATCTACATACTAAGGTCTGTCTCGCTGCAATCTGAATAAGTCACAGCAAGAGGAGATCTGGCGTTTCCCTAGTCTTGCCTGTAGTCCGATTATCCGTTGCCGAAAGTATCCAACCACAATTGCCACGCGTAGAGTACAACCGTTTGTCTACTAACACACTAACGCAGCGTTGCTGTTCGTCAGAAGCCTTTGAATCAGACTCTCAACGAATCGGATTCAGAAGGAAAATAATACAAACCCCTGGCCTCATTTCGTGGTCTGCACACGAGCCAGCCCAACTTGGGGTCGCACACGTTCTTCTTGTGAAGCACATGCCCCCTACCATGGTGAGCCGTTGGGGTTTCACCCCCCGCAGGTGAACACTGTACTACTAGTAGTGGCCAAGGGGTTGGAGGTTGTGGGTATATTGGTGGGTGGTTCCCGAAATGCCTAAATCTTAAATAAATAAAAGCCCACTAAAAAGGCTATTGTTTAGGATTTTTGACCCAAATCCTGGTTCATTCCCCCTCTCGATAACCAGGATTTAGGACTTTGACCTAATCTTCCCTGGAATCTTCAAATGTTTGTTTCCCACGCACGCTGCTGAGCATGTACATCTGCTTATTGCTTCTATCCTTTGATATTGTTTTAATTAATGTATGTATGTATGTATGGTAGACAAATTCCTTATTCCAAAAATGTCAATTTAGGTCAGTAAAAATTAATTTCCAAAATGCAAAACTTAGTAGGGCTTTAACACCTAAATTTGATTTAGGATTTAGGAATTTTGGAAATCTATTACCCATTAACCGTCAAACAGCTCTGCTCTGCTCTTGTGAGTAAGTGAGTGATTGAGTGAGTGAACCGGAGGACCCCTTTATTATGAAGTATGGAGTAAGAGTTTACGTCCGAACGTAGGTGTAAATTATTACATTTTTCAAAGGACGGGTTGTGAGCTTATCTTTTACAGGACATTTCCTGTGTAAATGAAAAAGGAGTCAATGACCACCTGCCCCCCTGGCTTATTTCACTAACTACTAGTAGTAGCGCCAGCTCAAAGTGCAAAAAGGGCCCATAGAATCCTTACAATAATAAGCTCTTTTGAACGCTACTTTGTTTATGGTTTATTTCATTGTATGGGTTGGGAGATATGGGTGCATTATAATAGCACAGTAGTAACAATCATTCTGAGCTTGTTTTTTGTTTGCCTTGTGCAATTTTCAACGCATATTTTGTGTGTGCGCGTGCGAATATTTTGTGTGGGTGACAGGTAGGCAAATAGGTGTTCTTACTTTGAGTAGTTCGCCACATGTACAAAATTTACCAGGTTCTAATAGCACAATTTACTACACCTGAACTCTTACTCCTACAATTTGGTACAAAGTATCACAGTATTTACCTTTTTGGAGGACGGAATGGAGCTACATGTAACGTACTCGTACTGTAATGGTTTGGAACTAGGGGTGCCGTATTGCTCATCTCCAGCTCCAACCCTGGAAAAACTAATTTTGTACTATAAAGAATTTTTGAATGCGTTCGTAGATCTGCTTGCATCATAACAGCACTCTAACTAACTCATGAACCAACATGATGTCTTAGTGATCCTTACAACACCTGACTCATAGCAACCATTGTAGAACTACTAGTACATACAAGCCTAAAGTATATACAATATTATTTTATATCTGGTTACACTTCGGACGTACCACCAGCTTAGCCGTGTAGTTGTGGACATCAGTTGTTGCTTGTTCTTTGTACAAGAAGGAATTCCGGCAGCTCAAGAATGCTGTGAGGACAAACTGGCTGTCCCTTGTTGCCTTCCCTTGTTGCCTTCCCTTGTTGCCTTCCCTTGTTGCCTTCCCTTGTTGTGGTTGTGGTTGTGGTTGTGGTTTGATTGTAAGCATCCATTAGTTTGTTATCATCAAAGACATTTATTAGCTAGACCTCTGCAAAGCACTACTAATTTGATAAAATTACCCGGACGAGTAACTAAGACTTGATCTGATGCGAACATTGACGTGAATGTGGATTTCACTGCAAAGTTCAAAAGCTTTGCGCAGCAGGTCAATATCACCACAGCATCCTCTAACACCACTGTCACATGGATCAAAATATCACCAAGAATGTTGAGGTTGACTCATTTTTCTGTGAGTCTGGTCCCAATGCCACCACCTTGTACAAGATAGGTCAAGACTTGTTGTGTGTCCAGCAGAGAAATAGGCCAAGCAGGGCTACGTTATTTATGGCTTCAAGTCAGTCACATGCAAAAGTATCAGCACTGTACATCCCATGCACTAGTCAACAACTATTTGCAAGATCCACAATTGGTGGAAATGGTTGCAAATGCTACAGTGGCTTCAGAATATCTCTTGAGCACCAGGGAGAAGGCCAGAGATTCTGATGTTTTGCCAGCTCCGACAAATCCTTTACCTGTGATGGCAGGTGAAGCAAGGTTGGGTGTGGACTGCAGAATCTCATACATTTCTCCAAAGTTTAATTTTAGTGTTAGCGATGTTATGGTCAGCTGGTCAATGCCATAGGCTCATAACCTGTTAATGCTTCGTACATGCGGTGATATGAATTATTGATAAAATTTAAAATTGTAAGGTAAGGTTTAAAGGGTGGTATGGGAAACATTTCGCCTTCACATGACCACATCAGAGTTCATCATTCTCTGCAGCCAATTGATGATCATTATTTCATGTGTCTGTCCTTCACCAATGTGTTCCTATCCAGTCACAGTATGATTCATACAGCATCATCCTCACCTGGAAGATGATCAAATGGCATCTTTGGCAGGCAGATACCAATGCGCAATGCATGTTTTTCTGCGTAATGGGTGCTTCAGAACCACGTTATTCACCTCATTGTTCCTGCATCCAAGAACATAATAGTTAAATTAAACCATGACAGTACCTCCTATTGGTATTTATCATTGAAGGAAAGGGACTTGCTCTTTGCAAAGGTGGTATTGCTTTTGGACCCTATACGAGAGATAAAGTAGTAGGTAAATGGTGTCTTTGTAAGCAAGTTGTCATGTGCTGAATTTAATCTCCTCATATGAACTCTTTTGATTTCTTATCTCTTATCACTTTCAAAGTGTACCCTTCAAGGTGCCAAACCCCAGGGTGGAAATGTTACTTTTTGCGTTTTGGTGGAAAATGATTCTGGGTACAAACAAACAAGACAGCAGCTGGCCAGCGCCATTACAGAGTCAAGGATTCACAAAAGACGGGCACTTTTAATCTTTATCTTAACGCAATGCATATGTATTGCAAGGAAATTACCAATGGGTTGCAAGTTGAGTACTACTGACTTTTCCTTCGCTTCCTGTGATCCTGCTGCAAGAAGTGACAGTGGCGGAAGAGAGTCCCTTGTTTGCTACCACCATTTGTCTCTCGTCCGAAGGTGCCAAAGAGTTGATGCCTTACATGCCCCCGCATACATGGCAAGAACTCATGGTGAATGTTGTGGCAGCCTGCCTTTTTGTTGGAGTCAGAGTTGCTGGTGCAATTGCCGCGATTATTGCAATGCTGGAAATCCTGTTCTTGAATTTGGGACAAACGTCACAGAACTGCTGGTGTCACCAGTATTCCCCACAAACAATCGGCCCTAGTTTTTATTTGGTTAGTTGAAGGATTCCCAATCCTATCGTTTTCTACATTGTTTATTCTTGGACAATTGCTGGCATTCACAATCGATGATAAGTTGCAGTCGAAAGAATCTTTTTTTGTGCTTGTTGCACCGAAGATGCATATTGTAACGGAAGCTATGTACTACGAAGCTACTTGCTACGATCTATCGTACAAATCCTACTATCTAAGATACTATCGAAGATAGGTACGTACATACGGTACGATCGAACTAATGAGACCTGGACTACTTGTACTCTAGGGATCATGAAGTATCGAACCATAGCATCTGTATGATGGAATACAGATGACAGGCGGGCGCAAGATATTATTATTATTATCCGTGCGCAAAATAATAATAATATCATGTGTGATCGAAGCTAACACACGCTCGATCGCTCATTATTTTATTTGTTAAGTTTCCATCCATTTTCGTGAAGTATTGTTAATCCATCGTAATTATCACTCCTACTCAAATTCTACCCCTAGTGTGTTACGCAGTAATTACTCTTACAGCTACCGTACTGTAGAATAACGAATAAACGATCGAAACGAACTAACGAAATAACCGAAAGCGGTCTCGAAAATTGTTAATCAGAAAATCACCAATAAAACAAATCTCGTCTCTGTCGAACGAATCGAAAAAGAAAAACAAATCAAATCAGGAAAGTATCAACCATCATGTCGACCGGATTGCATCGCGAACCACCAATTACCTATGATTCCAGCTTTGACCGGACTAAGAACAAACTTGCCACCTTGAAAGTCTATGATGACAACAATAATTCACAGGAATGGGAAATACCAATCTTTTCAGAAGAGGGCGGCCTAGAAGAACTACTGTATTGCGAAGAAGCCTTCCTCATCGGAGCAAAGTGCCTCCCAATACCAGAAAATAGATACATTGAACTATTCACCAAGATACTGTGCCCTGAAGCACAACGCAAGTGGTACGAGACAACCAGGGACGACAATGATGACTTGAACTATCCGGACAACATCAAAGGCTACAAAGAAGCATTCACGGATTACATCCAGGAACACTACTGCGACGCTGGTGACGCAAGAGAAATCATGCATGTCTACATTCGCAGTGACGCATGCAAGAAACCATACGGAACTATCTCCAAGGATCATGCGCTAAGAATCAATCGGCTCATTTGCTACTCGGACAAGCTACAAGGCCATGGTCCCAAACTCAGCCAGCTCAGCAGAAAAATCATGTTGCTACACACCTTCCCCAACCTCTGGATTAAACAGTATGGGCAACTCCATGGTGGCATCACCGAAGAAACATCCATCCAGAAAATTGTGAAATACATGTCCAGCCAAGAAAGAATCAGCAAGCTGCGGAATGGAGGCAAAAAAAAGCAAGGGAGACGTCCTGGAGCCAATGCCAATAATTCCAATGCAAAACGGAAAAACAACACCAAAAATCAAGGAAAATCTTCCAATCCTTGTCGGATTCCCGGTCACAACCATGACTGGTCCGAATGTCCAAAGAACAGATATTCCAAACAAAGGAAGAAACAACGAGCAGAAAACAATGACATAAATAGTTTCACAACAACTTGTTCAACTGGAATTATTACATTAAGTGGTACAGTAATGTAAATTAAACACTGTTGAGCGGTCGGGACGTACAACCATCACTATTCCCATCGTATAATGCACGTTCTCTTGATGTTGAGTGCGTTCTAATAATAATATTATAATAGCATTCAAATCTTTTGTTTCGACTGGCTGTTTACGTTCCGATGGGGGATGTGCGTCACGTCGCGTTTGTGTTCGTTCGTTCGTTTGTTCTTTCTTTCGCTCCATGATGCAGAGAGTTCGTACCGTGATAGGAATGGGATGCAATGGATGGAATTGCTCAGAATGAATGAATTCGTGTTGGTACGTAATGCTCCTTTCCCTTTTTCTGCATGCGCCGGTATATCGGTAGTAGCCAGTGAAGACCTGGAGAATGAGTTCCAAAACCCGAAGACTACTTATTGATGAAGCAATTGCATGTATTGCATCCTGATAAAGTTGTTGCATTGAATCACTAAAAAATACTGTAATATATTAATTTTAAAATTATTTATGAACGATACAAAAATTCATTGTTGTGGAGTGATCCCATTCCCATCGCACGACATCCCATGACATTCCATCCCATCACGCCAGTCCCAGGGCCTTGAGGCGCTCGGCATTTCTTGCCACCCGCTCGGCCCGTAGCTTTTCGTACTCGCTCATCTCCACCTCGTCCTCCTCGCTGGAATCGGGGTTATCGCCGCCGGCGCGCTTTTTGCGCTGGAGCTCCCGGGTGTCTAGGAACGCAAAGGGCTCGGAGCCGGAGGGAGACCAGTAGTACACGTCGTTGGTGAGGATCGATCCGGCGCTCGTGTTCTGGTGTCCGGCGCTGCCCGTGCCGGTTACGCACAGGGGTTCCGTGGCGGTGAGGTGCCCCGAGCAGACCAGGCCGCGGAGGACCCAGCGCAGGGCGGGTACCACAAAGGCGGGACGGATTTCCCACAACCACCCTCCGGAGGATCCGTGCGCGTTCGCGTTGTTGGGAACGACCCTTCCGAGGTAGGGGGGAAAGGATCCGCTCGGAGCGTACAGCGCAAAACCGCCGTCGTGGGTGGCTTCGAGTTCCGATTCGTAGGTCTGGTACAGCTTGGCGTAGTAGTCTTCGTGGCGTTTCTCCTGTGCGATTTCCACGTCCAGCCGGGTGGAGGGAAGCCCTGACGATAGCGAGGGAGAGCTTCGTTCTTCGTTGCTACTGCCGTCCCCGGATGTTGTTGCTGCTATTGTTGTTGTTGATGATGATGCTGTTTTCGGGTAGTATTCCAGTCCCTCCGTCTTGGACCGGGACCCAACGGTCCGCCTCGTGTTCGCGTTTGCTCGCCGTGCCGCGGCTGCCGTGGGCCGGGACTCGCGGGAGGAGCGTCGCAAATTCGAGGTTTCGGCCTCGCCGAACCGCTTTTGAAGGGCCAGCAGATCGGCCATTTCCTGCTTGTATTCCCTGTCGACATCACCGGTAGCGCTGGCCTCCGATTGCTCGTCGTTGTCGTCCTCGGCTTCCGACGCAACCGGCTCTTCCCGAGCAGCCACCGTGCTGCTGCTGCTGCTGCTACGGCAGCTCCAACCCTTGGGCATCGCATAGGTGTCGGCGTTCCCGTTCCGGGGGAGTCCCGCAAACCGTCCGCGCAGGTCGTTCCCGTCCTTGAGGCAGTGCTGCAGCTTGATGGGGTGCTCGATGGGCCGTGCGGCCGCCTCGTCCTTGCTGCCGGCGGATCGGGCCGTGGCGGCGCGCTTGCGCTTTCCCCTCCGGTTGCTCCGAAAGTCCTCGTCGTCGCTGTCGTCCTCGTAGTAGAGGTCCACGTCGGAATCCTCGTCCGCGTAGAAGGGGCTCTTGCCGCTGCTCTTGCGACGCTGTCGCTGTCCGTTGTTGGCATGATCGTGCTTCGCGTGCTTTGTTTCGGCCGCGAGTGCCGCGTTTTCGATCTTCTTGAGGACAGTCTTCTTGAGGGCCGCCGCCGCCACCGAGATCCAGTCGTCGGGTGGATTGAAGAGTATTGCGTTGTCAAAGATGAGTTCTAGGTCCTTTTTGAAGGGTCCGTGGAGCATGCGGCCGACCAGGCTATTGCCGTGGTAGTGTTGCAAGCTTTTTCCCACCAACGACGACGAGTAGGCTCCCTGTTCGAGCTTTTGTACCATGGTAGAAATGTCCATCGGGTGCTTGACAATATCCGGGTAGGTTGGAATCCCCAGTGCCACCGGATCGACGGGTTCCATAAAGGGCATGGCCTTGCTCTGGCGGGACAGCCAGTCGAGAATGGTCTGGCAGGCCTCGTAGGGTTCGGAATCGGCGTGGAAAATCCTGGTGCTCGATCGAATACCATGTAACAGAACTCGAACTTTCGGTTCCCAGGGGCCGGCAGACGTAGGAAGTGTTATTGTTCGCATCGTCGGTTCGAACGTCCAGCACGGCCCAGAACGCGGATGCAGACGCAGATTCAGCGGAATTTGTATCGCCACCTACGGTTTTTTCGTCGGGCAAGAAGAGAATCCGAAACTCCACGGCGCCGTGCTCGGCATTGCCATCGTCCCCGGGAGTGGCCCAGACGCTGTCGTGCCCAACGATTCTCCCCGAGAGTTCCTTGTCCTTCTTGTTGTCGTCGTCGTCGTCGTCGTCGTTGTCCAGGGCCGTTAGCGTGAAACGATCCCCGATCTCGTGGCAAAATGGGTGGGAGTTGGTAGTAGCTTTTTCGTCGCGCTCGCGCTGGAGTTCCCCGGCCCGGATCCCGGCGTGGACCTGGGCCTCGGTCAGCAGCAAGATTCCACTATCGGTATCACTAGCGATTTTGCCGCTGGCGTCGCAGGGAACCGCCCGGAATCGCTGTCGTCGCTCGACGGATCCCTCCTCAGCGTCGTTGGCGTCGGAGGGAACGGAAGCGGAGGCGTCTCGAATTTTGTACCAGTAGCAGGCGGTGGTTTCGGTTCCGAGGGTCGAGATGAGGTCGGGCCGGTAGAGCAGCTTGCCGGTGAGTTGTTTGGAATCGGAATGGGATTCATCGAATTCGATGCCGTTGTTGTCACTGTCCTCGAAATCCGGCGCGTCCATGGTTTCCATCGTGCCGATGCGCTCGTCGGCGGCGGTGGCAACGACCGGGATGGGGACGGCCCCGAGCCGATCGAGGACCAGTCTCCTTAGCGCGAGCTCCGTGGCGTGGAGGTGCGAAAGGTAGTCCAGTAGGTCGTCGGCTTCTGCCGCTGTTGCTGCTTCGTTGGTGCCGGTGCATGTGCCCGTGCCGGCGCCGTTCTCATTGGTGTCGTTCTCGTTCTCGTTCTCACGGTCGGACCGGATCGTCACCAGCCTCCCGGATGATTGTCCTCCACCCGCATTCGACACGTGTGTTGCGAGTTCTTGGTCGCTCTCTTTGGACGTTACGGGGCACCTCTGGAGGAGGTTCCGCTTGAAGACGATCTTTCCGAGGGCGATCCGGATCCTCCGCAATGGATCGGAGGAGTCGTCCGCGACAAGGTCCCGGAGTGCCGCGAGGGTCAGCGCCGACACCGATGAAGCGTTGCCATCACCGCTGCCATCACCCACATCGTCGCTGCTTGTTGCGGTCTTGACCAGCCGTAATATGGCGTCCGAGAGCTGTTTCTGGGTCATGTTGGACTGTGTCCCGTAAAAGACTCCCTCCCCGGCCTTTCCGGAAGCGGTCTTGCCGCGGCGGGTGGACCGGGATCGGCGTCCGACAGCGAGCTGCTGCTGCTGCTGCTCCACCTCCGAAGATGCTTCCGCTGCCGCCAGGCTGCGGGCCAGCGCCTCGTCATCGTTCTCGGACGGAGCCGCCGCTGTTGCCGAAGTTTCTGCCGAAGTTTCGGCTGCCGCGCCGTTCTCCCCCATTGGATGGCTTAAAGCCGAAGCCGCTGCGTCGTTCGTTGTCTCGCTCTCGCTATTAACCTTGCTATTAACCTTGCCATTAACCTTGCTCTTCCCGTTCGTGGTGGTGGTGATGGTGGCGGCGGAAGCACCACCCCTGCCCACATTTGCCTTGCCCGAAGTAGTGGCGGCCCGAATCTTGGCCTCCGCCGCGGGTTCCCATGCGGGCCATACCGCGTGTCCCTCGTGGATGCCCTTGTACCGCCACCGATCGTGTTGTTTCTTGGCCTTGTAGGCCGCGATGGCGAGATTCTTGGCCGCTTCCGCCGCGGGATCGGCAGCAGCGGCGTCCTCGTCCTCGGCAGCAGCACTCGAAGAACCAGCACCCGCAGCGGGAGCGGCAATCAGTGGTGCGAGCTCGAATCGGCACCGGCCAAAGGTTCCGACGTCGAGCCGCTGGAGCTCCTGGACCGTCTCCCCGCTGACGCATTTGAGGGCGATCGATCCGCATTCGTCACCGACAGCGCTGCCATGACCACCATCACTATCATCCCCATCACTACTATCACTACCGGGCAGAACCAGTCCCTTGTTTTCCCAGTGCAGGAGGGCCTTGTCGCAATCCATGAGTCCCGACAGAGCGATCGCTCGCTTCGCGGTGGGTGGTTTCGAGTGCTTTTGTTTTTTATTGGAACCGTTGTTCCCGATCCTCAAAACGATTTCGTCGATTGCGTTCTGGACGTCCTCTCCGGAAATCGACTTTGGTTTGGAGAGATATTCCAGCAGTGCCGCAAGGGGGGAGGGTTCCAGGTAGGGATTGTCCCAGACAATGGCTTGCTCCTCGTCGATTTCTTCCTCTTCCTCCTCTTCTTCGCTGTCGTCGTTTTCGTCCGCGTCTGTGTCTGCGTCTTCCTCTCCATCTTGCAAGCTCGGAATCGGGGTCAGAGATCGCTCCGTGGTCACGTCCTCGAGTCGATCGTCCTCGCTGTCGTCGGCATCTCCCCCGTCCTTGGACATGTCGAAATCCTCGTCGTCGTCGTTTTCGTTTTCGTTGGTTTGGTCGTCCCCGGTGGTGTCCCCCGCCATGGCATCCTCGTACGAATCCCCCGTGACCATGTCGGATGCCGCGTTCGCTTTCGCTGTTGCGTTTGCTGTTCCATTCGCTGTTGCTTTTGCTTTCGTGCTGGATTTGGATTTGGATTTTATGTTGCTGTTCTTGCCCTTGGTAGCATCGGTGCTGTCGGTGTCGCGTTCTGCTAATTCGTCGTTGTCGTCCGACACGTCCATGGCATCGCCGTCGCCGTCGCCGTCGCGGTCACCGTCGCCGTCACAGTCTTCGTCCTTGCTGTCTTTGTTATCCTTGCCGTCGTCCCCACGCAACCTCGAGCGCCGCTGCTTCTCTTGTTCCTGTTCCAGTAGCCGCAGCCACCAGAGGGCGACCCGTCCCCCCTTTCGAACCGGGTTTGGTTCCGAAACGAGTTCGTCGTCGGCCTCGGCGTATCGAACACCTCCTCCCCCCCGCGTCGATCGCCGCGATCTCGATCGCCTTGTTGTTGTTGCACTCGCACCCCCTAGATCGAGTGTCAGGATTTCCCCCCGCTCCCCGAGGCTCGCCCGTCCCGACCTTCTAACGATGGGTGGTGCGTTGGTGGCATCGTCCGCCGCTCCGGCGTTTGCCAGATCCGCATTCGCATCCGCATCCGCATTCGCATCCGCACCGTTGTCTCCACCTCCACCTCCTCCCAGGAGCGCCGCCTTGGCGTCAAACTCCTCCAGGGCGAGTGTCGTGGCGGCTATCGCGGTTGGATCGGGACCGTCCAGGAATTGCTTGCCGAATGCGGTGGTGGGGTCGTCGGAATTCTCCTCGTCCTCAACTTCTTCGTCTTGCTCTCGTTCTCGTTCCTTTTCTTTCTCCTGTTGCTGCAGATAGTTCCAGGCCCACTGACACCCGTCCCGGATGCGCTGGCCCAAAATGGCGGGGGTGACCACCGCTCTGGGGTTGGAGTGCAAGTGCGCGGAGGACGACCCTTCGTCGCCATTGCCATTGCCGTCTTCCCCGGGGGGTGCCCGGGGCAGGTAGGCCAGCGGATTGTTGCTGTAGTACAGAGGGGGATGGTGGTACTCGTCGTTGCTGTTTGGGTTGCGCTTTTTTGGCTTGAACTCGGCGTCTCCTCCCCCCTCCTCCGCCCGGGCCCTCTCTTCTTCCCGGGCGATCTGGTGCCGGAGCGAGGCCTGCAGTGCGTCCTCCAGTGCCGCCACCACTACCAGCGTGGGGAGGAGGTCTCCGATGTGGTTCTCGTGGCTTTTGCTGTTGCTACTGTTGCTGTTGCTGTTGCTACTGTTTCTTAGTTTGGCGGCAATCCCACCAAAAGCCCCGTGCTCCAGGTCCCGGAGCAGAAGCTTGCGGCGGCGTTCCCCGAGCGTCTCGAGCGCGTGCTTCATTGGCTTGCGGACCTGGCTGCCGCTTCTTCCGCCACTGCTGCTCTTGAAATTCCGAAAGGGATTCTGCCCGGACCGGATCTTTTCGTCGTGTTCCTCCAGATCGGACCGCGTCCACTCGTCTTCGCGGGCCACTAGTATCGGTCGTTGGCTACGAGTGCTCGTACTCGTACTCGTACTCTTACTCGTACTAGTACCACTATCAGCGGTGTGTTTTTTTTGCCTCGGATCCTCCCACCGGACGACCCATCGCTCCGGCAAGCGTCCCTTCGCTTCGGCTTCGGCAAGGCGCAGGATCTTTCCGTGGTGGGGATACCACTGCCCGCTCCCGCGGAGGTGCTCGAAATGCTCGACGGTGCTCCCGATCCGGAGTTCGTCCAGGGCCTGCCGTCGTTGCTTTTGTTGTTGTTGCAGGAGTTGTTGAGCGGCCCTCGATTTCGATTGGGAGTTGGATTTGGACTTGGACGGCGTCGTGGAACTCGATCTGGATCCGGATCTGGCCTTTTTCGAGGAGGGTTCTGCCGAGGAAGCGGCCATGGCTTCCATGGCGGCAATCCGGGATCGACGGGGGCGACGGCCGCTGATACTGCGGACTGGTTCGGGTTCGGTTTCGATTTCGGTTTCGATTTCGGCTTTGGCTGCTGTTGTTGTTGTTTCGGCTGCTACTTCTGCTGGTGGTGGTGGTGGTGTTGTTGCTGCTACTTCTGCTGGTGTTGTTGATAACGAAGGCTCATCGCCCATGGGATCATCGGCAGTGGCATCTCCGTTTGCGTTTGCGCTTGCGTTTGCGCTTGCGTTTTCCGGATCACCGTTGCCGTCGTCTTTCTCGTTATCGTCCTTCGGATCCCCGAAATTGGAATTGGAATTGGAATTGGAATCGTGGTTGCCCGAGGATGTCGCTTCTAGATTTGGATTTGGATTCGTCTTCGTCTTCGCCGTATCATTCTCGGCTTGGCTATCGTCGGTTTGGACAACGGGAGGCTCGCTATCGTTGCTGGTCGATGCTGCTACGGCAGCTTCGGGGTTGATATCCGACATGGTGCACAACTGCTACTGCGATTGCGATTGCGATTGCGATTCCGGTTGCGGCAACCAAGACCGGCGTTCGGTACTAATTCCGGTAGAAGTATTCGTCTTCGTCTTCGTATTCGTCTTCGTCTTCGTCTTCGTATTCCAATCCAAGCAACTACTTGCCGGAATTGTTGCGGATAGATAACAATCCAAACCAATCAATCAGTCAATCAGTCAATCAATCAACCAACCAATCCAGATCGATCTATTGTATTGATTCCTCCTTCGTCGTCGGATTGGATTTCGAATAGGATGATTCGATTCGATTCGATTCGATTCGATTCAATTCTTGCCTCGATTCGATTCGATTCGATTCGATTCGATGCGATTCTTGCCTCGATTCGATCCGAATAAAACTTCGTCAAACGTTATACCGGTATGTACCGTATGATCGTAATCGTAATGCAGTGATTCGATTTACCAAACGACGACACGACACGACACGACACGACACGTCCCGATCTGAATTGCGAAGTCTACTAGAGACGGGTGATGTCGATCGGCAAGATACGATACTACGATATACGATAAGATAATAATGACGAGAGATAATAATATTATTATTATCGTACCGTAGAGGATTGAGTGCTACACAGTATGAGTACGGCTCGTACCGGTAGCAGTCACAAAGTACGAAATTTACTTCGTACGGTAATCTACCGGTACTCGTACTTGTACTACCGTACCGTATCACTTCTATTTTTTTGCTACTGGAAGGCACGATACGTACCCCACCGTACGTAATTTACCGTAACTTACTTACTTCTCGTGTGGGTGCGGGCTGGGTGCCGAAAGGTGTCGGTCGGTGCGTCGTGTCGTGTCGTATCGTATCGTATCGTATCGTATCGATTGGTGCGCCGGTTTTTGCTCGTACAGTAATATTTACTTGTAATGTACAAGTTTGAGCAGCTTCTGTGCTGTGCTGTGCTGTGCTGTGCTTTCCCTGTGCTTCATTGGGCTACCGTACGGTATGTACGGTACTGGTATAACGAGCTCGAGTGCCCATAATTGTTTTCTAGTACTGCCGTCTACGTACGGGATACAGAAGATTACAAGATTACGCGCTGCAATCTGCGTGTACGTACCGTATCTACGGATAGGTACATAGGCGATTACAGTACTATTCTGTACCGTAATGTACGGTACCGATAGTCTTAGTCGTCTCGAGTCTCGAGTGAGTCGAGTCTCAAAAGCCAATTGGTGGAGTTAGATACGAGTACGAGTACGTACGGTACGGTACGACGTACGGTACGAGTATCGTACTTGCAAGAGTCAAATGAATCATACCGTACAACATATTCCTACGGTACGGTACGGTACGGTAATAGGTAACACCCCGTCGTCCTGCACGCCGAGGATTTTTCGAAAGGGAGTTTTTCTTTAGAGAGGGGATGACTATTATTTTCCTTCTGAATCCGGTCTGCTGAGAGTCTGATTCAAAGGCTTCTGAAGAACAGCACTGCTGTGTTAGTGTGTTAGTAGACAAACGAGGCGATCGTACTCTACGCGTAACAATTGTGGTTGGATACTTTCGACAACGGATAAGCGGACTACAGGCAAGACTATGGAAACGCCGGATCTCTTCTTACTGTGAACTTGTTCAGATACAGCAAGACAGACCTTAGTAATGTAGATTACAGGTAGTTGATAGCAACTAGTAGTGTGAATTTTGGGATATAAATCAGTTGAATGTTAAAAGTATGTATGAGATAAAGTGAAATCTTGCCGAAACACAAGATATCTCTTTTATTGAGGTGAAATTACATTGCAACTGCTGTTGTGTAGTGGTGAGATTACTCGCTGATTATTTCTGTACATGCATTGGTCGTTGACCGTATATATCCGTATGTATATATATATATTGTGTGAGAATCACACCCCAACGGTTTTCTTCTCTTGTTCCGTTAGGAAGAGCCTATGATATGTTTATCATTATGATCAGGAATTGCTCCCGTAGCTCGTGTGATACTTTCCGAAATCAGAGTTTGCTCACCAAAGGACAAGGGCAATACTATAAAACAGAGATTGCTCACCGTCAATGCGCGATGGGAATCGATGCTCCGTGGGAATCGATATGCCAGTGGGAATCAGTTACTTTGGTTGATACGGGACTCATTGATTCGTATGAATAGAATAACTGGCGTCGTGTAGCTTTGGTACTTCTGGACACAAAAGGAATTTAATAATGACACGTGCCAACCAAATCGACTCCAAGGGGGCCTCGTAAACAAGCAGCTAGAGGAGTGGTACCAAGTAACACCCCTCCTCCCCACTGATACTACAAGGAGGAGGTAAAGGAGGAAAGGGGTGTTGACATGGTAATCTCTATGGCTTCGGAAGGATGAGCACAATGGAGGAGGAGGAGGAGGAGGAGGGGTTCCTTGCTAGCTACCGGCATAGCGTTTTGATGCTGCTACAGGGGGATTAGTAGTAGTCAATGCTGCTACAGGGGGAGTAGTAGTGTTTCAATGCTGCTACAGGGGGGGGACAAGGCTAAACCGGTACCAAGGATTGGTGGTACCAACGAGTACTCGTAGGAACAAGTACAAAATGTACAGTACTGATCAGTGGTACCATTTTGGTGGTACCAGAGTACCACTCACTTTGTTAGTAATAATTTTTTCAATGCATTGGACGTGTTTTTAGGTATACTCAAGCGTAAAGAGGGAGCAAATGCGCGGGATTCACAGCAGCAGCAGGATTTGGCTGATTCCTTCTTGACACCATGACCTGTGTAGAATCTAGTAGAATCCCTACTACAACCTGGATTTTTGCTGTTTTTCCCCGGTTGTAATTCATAATTTCAAAATCAACCACTTTCAAAAGCAAACTGTTCCCCCGACCATGGGAATAGACACTTTCCACTGCTTCCTTTCCTATTACAACAACAAGAAACCCATTCTATCACACTGGTGTAAGTCATTGCCGGTCCTTTGGTTGCTGGGGGGGAGATGTTTAGGCTCTTCTGTTTCATTTGCCGTTGTTATCTCGTCATCGTCGTCGTCATCTTTGTTGTCATTTTATTCATTCCTATCACTTAGGACGCTGCTTCTTTTTGCCTGTTTGACCATGGGAATAGCAGCAACAAGCACTGTAAGTGACTGTCGGTTCTATGTTTGTTGGGGGGGGGGGAGATGTTCAGGCTGTTTTGGTTTGATTTGGAGCTGTCAGCGCGTCGTCATCATTGTTGTTGTTGCCACTTTGTTTATTCATAGTATCACTCACAACGATGCTCCTTTTTGCTTTTGGCCATGGGAATAGCCCCTTCCAGCAACCATGGTTCGAACTATTCCACCCTGAAAGAGCAAGCAACAAGGCTGCTCCAGCTCCTCAGACTCGGTCTCATGCTCAAGATCTTTGGTCTCGGACCCAGTCATCTACTACAGACACAACAACAACAACAAACCAACATTGGTCTGTAGCAGTAAGGAATTCTTCATTGAGCAACCCCTATAACAAGAAGAAGAACCCTCCACCTCCTTATGGACCGACGCCCTGCATGACACACCTAGGTTGGTTGCGTCCTCAGACTAGGGAACTGTGTATTTCTTGCTCCGGCATCCAAACTACAAGCACGATGCTCTGATCTAGGGGGTTGGTGTATCCACGGTATCTAAACTACAAGCACTGCACTGCTCTGACCTAGGGGTCTGCGTCCGATAACTGTCACGCGACCCTTTTTTTTTTGTCGCAAGGTACTTTTGCAACCCCTGCTTGTGTGTAATTTTAACACTGAGCCCCCCCTATGATTCACTAGGTCAGTATCATGCCCAATTTTCTAACTCTCAATACCTGGGTCGCGATTATTTTTTTCCTTGGGTCATGAATAATTATTATTAATTTTTAATAAAACCTACCCGTACGCTCGCAAATCACACCTACTAAAATTAAATACGCAAGGTCATGACTCACAACCAAGCCCCCCCTGTGATTTGGTTGCTTCCTATCATGCTCATTTTTCTAACTCTCAATCCCTGGTTCGCAATTATTTTTTTCCTTGGGTCATGAATAATTATTTTTAATTTTTAATATCACCTACCCGTACGTTCGCAAATCACACCTACAAACATGAAATATGCAAGGGCATGACTCACAACCAGTAAAATTTAACATTAGTGCTCACAACACACAACCCTTAAAATGTATCTCCATTGCTCGCGACACACTACCCTTATAATTTAATATTTGTGCTCGCAACACACAACCCTTAAAATTTAACACCATCGCTTGCGACTACCTACCACTACAGTTGAATTATTCGGGTCAATAATTTGTCTAGTAGTATCATATACAAAATATGTATGATAGGTATAAGTACTCCTTTCTGTACATTAAATCATATTTGTCACACAATGTACTATTTATTGCAACGGTATGCAATGTATGTAGAATATGTACCGTTTACCCTAATCACTCTCCCCAAAGATTTACCCGTGTCGTACTAGGTGTGAACCCACTCGCATTGTTGTCAAATTAGTGAATGGACTGACACAATGAACAGTAATGATTCTGAAAACAATGCCTCAACTTCCTCCATTCCGCCAAGCGATTGCATCAATACAGGATCAATATAGTTGTCATCCTCCTTTTCCTCTTCAACAAGATTACTGGCAACAGTGCCACCATCTTTCGATACAGTGCCGGTAGGGTTTTTTTCTGACTTGAATCTTTCCAGCATCATTCTCTCCAATTTTTACCCGATTCCGGATCTTCTCTTAACAATTGTACCTTCTTGCACAATCTAGCAAACACTTGCCTCGCTCCGCTGTTCTGTTCCGTTTGATTGTTCCGTTTTGACATTCCATTTCATCCCTTCGTCCTTCTTATGTCCTTTTGTTGGTTTGTTGTTCCTGAAGAATAAAAATAAGAGAAAGAAAGATCAGAAGCAAATAGAATCTCCAACAAATTGCTGTCATTGTCACTCACTACTGTTTCTCGTTGTTTTCTTTCATTGCCGATCCGTTGTTTCCATGCTTTTCATTTCTTTTAAATACCATGCCAACCAAGAAGGATGTGTTGCTTTTTGTGTGGTTTTGATTTGGGGTATGTACAGTTTTCTGTGTGTGTACAGTTTTTTGTGTGTGAACTTTTCTGTTGTTCCATTCTGTCATTCTGTCCCATTGTTCCGTTCCATTGTTCCGTTATGTTTCATTGGTTGTTCTGTTTTAAGTGCCCTCCTTTCCTTTGTTGGTTCGTTTGATTGTTGTTCTGTTTCAATAAAAATAAAAATGAAAGAAAGAAAGATCAGAAACAAATAGTATCTCCAACAAATTGCCGTCATTGTCACTCACTGCTGTTGTTCTGTTGTTCCATTCTGTCATTCCTTTTTTTAAATTTGTTGTTCCATTTTGAGTGTCGTTCTTTCCCTCGTTGGTTTGTTTGATTGTTGTTCCATTTCAATAAAAATAAAAATTAAAGAAAGAAAGATCAGAAACAAATAGAATCTCCAACAAATTGCTGTTATTGTCACTGACTAGTGTTTCTTCTTTGTTGTTTGGTTGTTTGGTTGTTTGGTTGTTCCGTTGTTCGGTTGTTCCGTTGTTTGTGCATGTCGGACAACATTCATTTTCCCTGCTTAAAAAAACTGTGCCGACCAAGAAGCATGTGTTGCGTTTTGTGTGGTTCCGTGTGTATACAGTTTTTCCATGTGTGTGTGGTTTTGTGTGTGTTGTGTGTGCTATGCACCCTGACTTCTTCCATGTGCCTGGCTTGTGCACGGCCTTTATTTTCTATATAAGTAAAGCATGTACGAGTGCACGCCACCCCTCCCGCGCCATAATTTTTTCAAAGAGGAAATTGTGATTACACAAAGGTTATGTATCTAAATCCCCAACCCATCTGTAGAATCTGGTAGCCAGTCAGTGGTTTGAAACTCCCTTGGGTCAGTATGGTACCTACCTACGTACACTTTTTGCACAGTACCCAACTATGTACCTTTTTGCATGCAATATTAGCTACAACTAGTAGTACTGGTAATATCTGCACCATTCTTTTGTCTGAGAATAATAAAAAAACAGCACCTCCATTTCAATTAAACAACTTATGAATTATTTTCATTTGACACTCATTAAAGTACGTTTTTGGTGATTGGATTATACAAAGTAAATGTTCTTCCTATTATGGACTTGACCTCATACTTTGCCTGTCATTACCCAATAAGTTATTTTGTGCCATGGATTTGCACCAATAATATTCTCTTGTGTGCCATTTGGAGAGACAAGCCACAACAGTTTCAGCAATCTGTGGGGTAATATTGTTATCAATATGCATCATAGGAGTCATGAAAAAATCATTCATGGCCTGGACCGGATATTTTGTAAGTCATTACCCAATAAGTCAGTTTGTGCCCTGGATTTGCAACAAAAATACCCTCTTGTGTGTCATTTGGAGACACAAACCACAACATTTTCAGCATTATGTGTGGCAATTTTGTTCCCAATATGCATCAGATGAGTCATGAGAAATATATTCATGCATGGCACCAAAAACTTTGAGAGTCCTTACCCAATATTTTTCCTCCAAATCCAGTACCCAAATGCACTCATTAGTTTGTGACACACCAACCATCACATATAACTCACTTCTGTTTCTTTCATCTTTCATCTTATCCATGACATGAACAATATTAATTGACGGATCACCAAAAATATCTGATTTTCTAATTTCTAATTGCAAATTAGTGTGTATTTTCCCTCCAAATCCAGTACCCAAATGCACTCATTAGTTTGTGACACACCAAACATCACACATAACTCACTTCTGTTTCTTTCATGATTCAGCTTATCCATAACAGGAACAATATTCATGGACTAATCACTAAAAATATCTGATAATACTTTCTAATTGCAAATTAGTGTGTATTTTCACTCCAAATCCAGTACCTTGCAAATTAGTGTGCATTTTTTCTCCAAATCTATTACCCAAATGCACTCATTAGGTGGTGACACACAAACTATCACACATAACTCACTTCTGTTTCTTTCATGATTCAACTTATCCATTACAGGAACAATATTCATGAACTGATCACCTATAATATCTGATTTTCTAATTTTAAATTGCAAATTAGTGTGTATTTTTCCTCCAAATCCAGTACCCAAATGCACTTATTACTAGGTGGTGACACACAAACATGACAGATAACTCACTTCTGTTTCTTTCATGATTCAACTTATCCATAACAGGAACAATATGCATGAACTAATGACAAAAATTATCTGATTTTCTAATTTTAAATTGCAAATGAGTGTGTATTTTTTCTCCACATCCAGTACCCAAATGCACTCAGTAGGTGATGACACACAAACTATGACAGATAACTCACTTCTGTTTCTTTCATGATTCATCTTATCCATTACAGGAACAATATCATTCATTGACCTATCACCCAAAATATCTGATTTTCTAATTTTTACTTGCAAATTAGTGTGTATTCTTCCTCCAAATCCAGGACCCAAATGCACTTATTAGGTGGTGACGCACAAACTATGACAGATAACAAGTCACTTCTGTTTCTTTCATGATTCAATTTATCCATAACAGGAACAATATTCATGGACTAATAACCAAAAGTATCTGATTTTTTATTTTCTAATTGCAGATTAGAGCTGGAAACACTGTTCCGGTTAGAGAATTCTGAAACGCTGTTCCATGATTGTTGACATGAATTGTACAAAAAAATGTTTCACCACCCCAACAACAGAAGTCATTACTATCATACCTACATTACTACTACTACTATCATAATACGCCCGGACACATATCTACGAAAAGAGCATTTTTTGGAACGCCGTTCCAAAAAAAAGGAAAAAGGGATAATGGTGGTGAAATCGTGTAGGAAGGTACTGCTGTAGATATGTACTCAAATTTGTTACCAGAAATTATCTAGTACAAAAACGGTGTAGAAAGCTACTGCTGTAGATATCTACGCAACGTTGTTACCAGAAATTATCTAGTACACAAAATTGTGTAGGAAGGTACTGCTGTAGATTTCTACGCAAATTCGTTACCAGAAATTATCTAGTACAAAAACGGTGTAACTGCTGTAGATATCTACTCAAATTTGTTGCCAGAAATTATCTATTACGAAAACGATGTAGAAAGCTACTCCTGTAGATATCTACTCAAATTTGTTACCAGAAATTATCTAGTACAAAAATTGTGTAGGAATCTACTGCTGTAGATATCTACGCAAATTCGTTACCAGAAATTATCTAGTACGAAAACGGTGTAGAAAGCTACTGCTGTAGATTTCTACTCAAATTCGTTACCAGAAATTATCTAGTACGTAAACGGTGTAGAAAGCTACTGATGTAGATATCTACGCAAATTCAATACCACAAATTATCTAGTACGAAAATTGTGTAGAAAGCTACTATCGTAGAATGCTAGGTAAATTTGTTACCAGAAATTATCTAGTAGGAAAAGCGTGTAGAGAGCTATTGTAGTAGAAATCTACGCAAATTCGTTACCAGAAAATATCTAGCACGAAAATGGTGTAGAAAGCTACTGTCGTAGAAAGATACACAAATTCAATACCAGAAATTATCTAGTACAAACATTGTGTACAAAGCTACTGTCATAGGATGGTACACAAATGCGTTACAAGAAATTATCTAGTACGAAAATAGTGTAGAAAGCTACTGCTGTAGAATGCTACACAAATGCGTTACCAGAAATTAACTAGTACGAAAATAGTGTAGAAAGCTACTGCCGTAGGATGCTACACAAATTTGTTACCAGAAATTATCTAGTACGAAAATGGTGTAGAAAGCTACTGAAGTAGAAATCTACGCAAATTCAATACCAGAAATTATCTAGTAGGAAAATGGTGTAGAAAGCTACTGGCGTAGAATGCTACACAAATGCGCTACGAGAAATTATTGAGTACGAAAATTGTGTAGAAAGCTACGGTCGTAGAAATGTACGCAAATTTAATACCAGAAAGTATCTAGTACGAAAATGGTGTAGAAACCTACTGGCGTAGAATTCTACACAAATGCTTCACCAGAAATTATCTGGTACAAAAAGGTGTAGAAAGCTACTGTCGTAGAAATGTACAGCAATTCAATACCAGAAATTATCTTGTATGAAAATTGTGTAGAATCCTACTGGCGTAGAATACTACACAAATTCGTTACCAGAAATTAGTTAGTACGAAAATGGTGTAGAAAGCTACTCTTGTAGAAAGCTATGCAAGTTCAATACCAGAAATTATGTAGTACAAAAATTGTGTAAAAAGCTACGGCTGTAGAATGCTACACAAATTCATTACCGGTATACATGAAAAATCTAACTATCACCGGTACATGAAAGATCTCACTGTATCACAAGTTGAGAACGTTAACTAAAAAAATCAGGGCACTATTCTTTATTGTTCTATATTCAAAACGCGCGCGACGCGCGATTTATTTACTTAACCTTCTTATTTTAATTAAGAAAATCAAACTATTCTTCATTGTTCTATATTTACTGCATTAGATCTCACAGGTTAAGTATCAATTTTTTTTTCTTCGAACACACACACACACACACACACACAGCGAAAAGTAAACAGCAAAAAATGATTTTACAGTGTGATTTTACAGTGTGGTGATTTTACAGTGTGATTTTACAGTGTGATTTTACAGTGTGATTTTACAGTGTGATTTTTTTTTTGGTCGTGAGGCCAAAAATACTCTTTCCCTTCATAATCTTACCAAACTTATCTTGAGCAGAGTTGCTTTACCGTACTTGTACGATAAAGCACTCCGTCCGAGAACGCGGGATCCCACTGAACTGATCAGCAATGATCACTAGTAGGCAGGGAATTCAGGCTCAAGATATTTTAATTCGAAACAACTGCCTTGGCTGAAAAAAGACAATAGAGACCAGGACGAGAGAGGAATTGCTTGATAGATATTGTTTGAGGGCCCGCAAACACGTCTTGAAAAGTAACAAATCTGCATCCCTTGTGTATTTATATCAACAGGATCAAGATCCAGTTTTTTGTGACAAAGGAGTAAGAAGGCTGCAAATCTATGGCATCAGCAGCAACAACGGCAATCGGCGGAACGGCAGCGAAAGGTCGGCAACGGTGGATCGGATACAAAAAGGATAGGAAACGGTGAACAACGTGAGATACATAGACAATGATGCCTATATCCTACATTGCTGATGATGTATTCCTCACTTCTGTTTTCCTTATTATTTTCATAGGTGCGGATTGGAAACAATGGATCGGATCGGAAAGACAGGAGCGGAAACAACGGATCGGAAACATTGAATCAAGGTGCGGTGAATGGTGTGGAAAATCATCATATTCTTCTCTGTAGGTGCGGAACATTTTCCCTGTAGGTGTGGCAAATATCGGAACAACGAATCGGCAGCATCGAATCGATTGGACGCCAACAGTGTAGGTTGGTAGCACGTAGATTATATTATTCTGTTGTTATCATTTACTCTACATCAATAGATACTCACCTCAATTTTTTTCAACTATTGTAGATTGTTATAGATTGGCAACAGCAACAACAGCAACAAATCGATCAGTAACAAGAATTGCCGTTCCAGACCACTCAATCTGAAACGCCGTTCCAGAAATTTGACCCTGAAACGCCAATACAGACGTTCTGCGGATTTTCAAGCGGCCGGAACCGGGAACGATCTAACCAACAGCGGCAGCGGCAGCGGCAGCGATAGCGATAGCAACAGGCGGGAACAATCGAAGCTCTGCCGCAAAAGTCAGAATTGCCGTTCCAGACAACTCAATCTGAAACGCCGTTCCAGAAACTTGACCCTGAAACACACTCCATAGGCAAATTGATTTGTTGTCGTCCTCCAACGGCTAATCTACACAGAGTCCGGCGATTGTCAGACAAGAATGGCACCCGGTGCAATGGGATTCAAAACAACAACAAAGCAATTGCCAGCAAAAGCAATCAAGCAAAAATCAAAGAGGAAACATGGGAAGACATGTAGAAAGAGAATGACTTCAAATTTTCTCCAAAACGCAGCACCGTCATCATCAACAATCCACCAGACTTACAAACGCTTGTTAGAGATAAAACCAAAGAAGGCACGTCGAAGTATGAAGGAAATTGTCCAACATGCCAAGCAAATAGCATTGAAAACAGTTCACAAGAAAGGATTTCAAGGAAAATTCATGGAAACACGATGGGGTTTGAAAACAGTTGGAGAAAAGGAATATAGCTCAAAACGGCGCTCAAAACAGCGCTTGATTGCCGTCCAATTGACATTGGATTGCCACTCCCTGTCAAGAAATAGTAGAGTAACATGCTGGCATTCGAATCTGGTAGGGTTTGTACATGTCTGCCTCCATTGTATCCTCTATCCAAGGGGAAAGAGATGGGCCGGAGCAGGGTCATTGTTGTCTTTGTCGTTGGCTCGTTTTTTCGTATCTTGTTTGTCATTCAGATTTGTCTTATTCGCCATTGAATACCCTTCCCAATAAAAATTGAATTAGAGTAACGTGTAGGTATTTGAGTTGGTGTCATTTTGTACTATTTGTACCGTGGTGAGCCCTTATGGTCTGTTCTATGATAGGAGAAATAGAATGGTTGTCAAAATGGAAATGTTGTTCATTGTATCTTCGTAATTTGCTGTTGGATTGCCCTTCAATTGCCATTCCCGGCCAGCAAATCAGTAGAGTAACATGCTGGCGTTCAAACCTGGTAGGGGTTGTACATGTCTGCCTCCATTCTCTCCTTTATCCAAGGGGAAAGAGATGGGTCGGAGTAGGGCCAGTAGTTGTCGTTGTCTTTGCCGTTTGAATACCCTTCCCGATTGAAAATGAAGTAGAGTAACGTGTAGTAGGTATTTGAGTTGGTGTCATTTTGTACTATTTGTATGGTGGTGAACCTTCATGGTCTGTTCTAGCGAAGGAGAAACAGAAGGGTCGTGGCAGGGTTGTCAAAATGGAAGTTAATGACATCGGTGATGTCGATGATCGGAATTCCTATCAAAAATAAATAATGTCTTTGAGGGTTTTTCTGCTGCTGTGTTTGCAGGGTCTTTTCACTTGTTCTTTTTTTGAAGAGATATCAGTGTACGGAGCACACACATGTTCATTACCTGTAGACTTGTACATGGTTTTTGTACTGTGTATTTATTGTGGTATTTTGTACACAGTGTGGAACGCAACAACGGAGCAAATAAACACTTCTTAAAATAGTTTTATTTCATATCTTGGGTTAAGGTTAAGAAGTTTGGTAGCAAGAAATAGATTTTATAAATCAATTTAGTCAAAATTGAGAGATCAATGGACATTTTGAGTCATCAGGGGAGAATTTTGGTCGCAACCTGTGGGGGGTCGAAACTCTTCACCACAAAAATTGTGAATTTAAAAAAATGCCCTTGCGCATAACAAAGGAAGGGTCGATTTTCTGAAATAGGGCTTGTGAGGGGTCGCGTTGGGTCGCGTGGCAGTTATCGGATGTGGTATATCCACGGCTTCCAAATCACCGGTACAAGCACTGCTTTGTTTACTACTACTACTACTACTAGTACAGGACGATCGTGTTTCTCAATCCAGCATCCAAACTACAAGCGCACAAGCTACTACAAGCTCTGATTTTGGCACCGACAGCCTCAATATTCATCATGACTTGCTCTCTAGCAAAAAATAGGTCTACAAACTAATTCTAACTCTTCTTTTGGCATATACTCTGGTCCAGCATAGTCTGCTGTGTATTAGTCCGTTCTGGGAGTATAAAAAATAATGAAAATCACGTAGATAATACTACCAGAATAAAGTGTGGTACCAGAGTACCACTTTTTGGTACCGGAGTACCACCATCTGGTACTGGAGTACCATTCCCTCCTTCCACCTGTTGAGCCTGTTTCAAACCCTCATTTTTCTTGGTACTTAGGAGTGAGTACACGTGCTCGTCCGCCGAAGCCATAATACATAGGATTACGTTCGTACATAGATCTAAAAAAATGTAATCGTACCGTACTACCCTACGACCATACAACAACCGTATGTGCAATGTACTAGTATGCCAGGGAAATCCAGCATCTGTAGTAATCAGCATGCTGATGTAGTAATGATGCTGGGACACATCACGACGATTAATTACCCGGCATTATGATTAAAGTGCACAAGAAAAAAAAAAAGAGAAGCTTTTCCTAAATAATTTTTACGGTTCTTGCGGGATGAGGAGTTCAACAAATCATTATTACTACTATGCTGCTGGTGCTGGTTCTTGCTGCTTCCTCTTCTTGTAGTACTAGTAGTACTTTTTGCAGCATGTGGTGGGTTGTAGTACTAGTAGTAATCAAAAGATTGCTTGACTAGGTAGACACCTCGTCACAAAGGAGAAGAACGGGGAGTCCTTCCACCACCAGTGGCCACCAGTGGTCCCTCAAGGCCTAGTAGTAGTACTACTACGTCCGATAACTGTCACGCGACCCAACGCGACCCCTCCCAAGTCCTATTTTGAGAAAATCAACCCTGCTTTTGTTATGCGCAAGAAGGGCAATATTTTAAATTCACAATTTTTTGTGGTAAAGAGTTTCAACCCCCCTCAGGTTGCGACCAAAACTCTCCCCGAGGACTCAAAATGCCCCTCGATCTCTCAATTTGGACTAACTTGATTTAAAAAATCTATTTCTTGCTACCAAACTTCCTAACCTAGATAATTTCTTGTAACGAATTTATGTAGAAATCTACAGCAGTAGCTTCCTACACCGTTTTCGTACTAGATAATTTCTGGTAACAAATTTTTGTAGAAATCTACAGAACTACCTTCCTACACAATTTCACCTCCATTATCCCTCTTTTCCTTTTTTTGGAACCGCGTTCCAAAAACTGGTCTTTTCGTAGATATGTGTCCGGGTGTATTATGATAATAGTAGTAGTAGTAGTAATGTAGGTATGATAGTAACGACTTCTTTTGGGGTGGTGAAACCTTTTTTTGTACAATTCATGTCAACAATCATGGATCAGCGTTTCAGAATTCTCTAACCGGAACGGCTTTTCAGGCTTTTGTGTTAGAATCATGTTTAAATTTGAAATCTCGCTACCAAACTTCCTAACCCTAAACCCAAGATATGAAATAAAATTATTTTCAGAAGTGTTTGTTTGCTATGTTTCCGCATTGTTTCTATGTCACGTCGTGTCTTTTTTCATACCATCATGCCTTTTCATGCTCGATCCAATAGCATCATGCTCATTTTCATCATGTTCATTGAAAACCACCATCAAAACCATTTCTCCCCCTCCCTTCTTCCAATAGAAGAACATGTCACAACATAGTAAAAATTGCCATCACTTCAAGAGTGGTTGTTATACCAAAATTCCCAAATCATTTATTTGTCATAGCTGCATGTCCTGAAAGGGCAAGTCGAAGACATTCATCGGAAGCAGACAAGATTCGTCTACACACAAATCATACCGATATGTATCACGAGGCCTTTCACGTCACCTTGATTCAATAGCTTTTTGCCGTGATTTCTATTTAAACCATAACCTAATGGAATTTTCATCATCTGCCAAAGAAGAATCCACTACTACAGTTTGTCATTCCCCTTCACAATATGGTCTGACATTGACCGAGAATGGTCCAATTGTTCCCTCTGCCGCTGTTGCTGCCGCTCACACTAACAAGGCATCCTCTAACGAAACGTTCAACTCAGTTCTAAACAGTAAGGTAGTACACAATTTATTTGTTCCACCAATTGATAGAAATGTAATGGAATCACAGTTGTTTCCGTCAGAAGACAACAGCAACAACAATGACATGGTAATTCATGAAGAAATTTGCCTTCCTATTCAGAACAATAATGGTATGGATGCTACGGAACCCACCGCATCCCAACCAAAAATCAATGAAAGAGAGCAATTGATCCAATCCCGTGTTTCTTTTTCACCTACCAATAGGCTCATTGCTGAAATCAAGCTCATGAATCTAATGACAAAACACAAGTTACCTCTAAACACATTCAAATCTATTTTTCAATGGGCAAACAAATGTCAAAATATTCATGGTGTTGACTTCAGCACTTCCTTCCCCCGCCATTGAGAAGCCCTATTTAGTGAAATCAAGTCCAATTTGGGTATTTCTGAGACCAAGTTCGAGCCACACATAATTAACTGGTTACCTGCTGGCAATTTACCCACCCAAATATTTGTTCCATCCTTCCCAGACGCACTTCATTCCCTTCTGACCAATAAGGAGTTGATGCAAGAAACCAATTTGTCTTTTCCGAATGCGGAGACTCCTCTTTCACCCCAAAACAACCCACCAATCACCAACGAAACATACATGACAGAACTACACCACGGGTCTTGGTGGACGGAATCATGGAAGCAGATCTGCAATGAAAATGAGGAAATCCTTGTTCCGATCATTTTCTACATGGATGGAATCAGCTTGGATGCACATGGCCGTCTCTCACTCACTCCTCTCAACATGACTAAATCAGACAGAGATTTCCCTGGAACAAAGTTTTCCAGTCAGCTTCTCTCCATTACCAAAAAGGAGGGTAATGATTATTCGGGAATGCTCATTTCCATTCTGATCACCCTTTGTTCCGATGTGGCAATAAACATCATCAAGGACGCGGCATTTATTCAGAAACAAGTAGAGGTAATTCAACTGATCCTCTCCACAGAGGAATTCTTGAAGCATGGGAATGTAACAGTTTCTGGATTGGAAAATCTCCCCAAGATGATAATCCATTTTATCAATTGTATTAATTCTACCTGCCTCAGAGAGGGAATGGGTACAAAACTGATAAAAAACCATCTATACTTTCACCTTGTTGAGTACATTAAACTTTGGGGACTTCCATGCGGATGGGATTCTTCTTATTTGGAATCACACCACAAAACTGAAATCAAAGCACCGTCAAAGAACACTCAACAGAATGCTTCCACATTGATAATGCAAACGGCAAAGCGACAGGAAGAAAAAATGCTGCTACGAGTAGCTACTTCCAAGTTCAATTTAGTGACAACAGAAGATGTTTCTGGTAATGGAATCCCTCCTGAAGTTTCTGGCTCAAAATTTCACATGTTCATTAATGACGATGGGGCAAGTACTATGAGATGGGTTAGGTCATTGAACAAAACAAAACCCTATATTTCTCCCATCGTGTTGACTTTTGTATGTCAGAATGTGCTTCCACTTTTGCAGGACTCTACCTTTGTCAAAGGATTTACTGAACATGACAGGTTTGGCCAATGCACACAGCAAAATTACTTGTTTCGGAGCCACCCTTCATATCGTTCCGATGGTGGCCAACTCAACTCTGTCTGGTATGATTGGGCCTTGTTTGATGTCAACGCATGTGAAATACCCTGCCGTATTATGTGTTTCCTTGAACTCTACAATCTGAAGCAGCCTTACTCATTTGTTTCTGAGTACCAAATTGCCGACGAAGGCATTTATGCAGTAGTGACCAAGTTTAAATCCACTCCAACACCAACAGCTTCATCATTTGTGACCAGAGGTGAAGTAGACGATAATTCCCTGTTCTTATTTCATGTTGACAGCATACTTTCCAATGTAGCAGTTGTCCCACAACTTGATGGAATTGTTACCTTGCAATCAAACTCATACCTAGTTGTGTGGAATCAAAGGGCTTGGCTGGATGAATTCCACAAGACAATGTCATCTTTGCCTAATGAAGAGGCACTCTACTCCCAATGCACTATTGTTGAACAGGACAGCAACAATAATGATGATGCTACTAATTCAGGTGATGACAGTTCAATGACATCAAACGATGACAACAATAGTGAGGTCCTCTCTGACACATCCAATACTTAATTGTTTACCTAGTACAATATCAGTAATAACTTTGTATTACTGAATTGAATGCTCCTCCGTATCGATTATTATAGAGGATTAGCTGTTAGCACAGTTTTCTCAATACATAGGCGCTCAGAATATAACAGCCTTCATCTTTTGGATTTGGACAGCTATGTAATACTAATGGATTGAACAATAGAGTATCACCTGACCTCAATGGAACTTTCACTCCATACCTGGGGAACACAAAGTAATAAGTCACCTCGTCATCACTTACATGTTTTGGAGCAATAACCGTCAGCCTCATATAGAACATATCAGCATCGATATGGCATTTTGAGTGATAATCCTTTCCAATAGAAAAGGCCGTTACGTGATGACCGATTGCATTCAGTGTTGTATGACTAGCAACCTCATTCATCACAGTTGTTTCAATGTTGACAAATTTTGACATTGGACTTAAACAAAGCTGCATTTCCTTCACAATGTGTAGGGCTGTCTGTTCAAGGTTGTATTTTGTTGTAGGGTCCACATTGTTTTTGAAAAGATACACACCATTTCCCGATGTCAATCGATTTGGTCTCATCCCAACAATAGCATATCCATTGTTGACACTGTCACATATGGATCCTCGTCCTATTTTGGGTTTAGCTTCAACAATTTCCCCAGCGAACCTTCTTGTATTTTCTATATTTTTAGGAGTACTCAAGCGTTGTTTTGCAAATTGTGTGGAAGCTTTTGCAAAGATTCTCAATGATGGTTCTGATTTGTTGAACGCTAAAACAAACTTTTTGTCGGTACTACCCAATGTCTTGAAACTATCAATAGACACGGCCTCTTCCGATGCATATTCCTTTTCTCCAACTGTTTTCAAACCCCATCGTGTTTCCATGAATTTACCTTGAAACCCATTATTGTTAACTGTTTTCAATGCTATTTGCTCGGCATGTTGGACAATTTCCTTCATACTTCGACGTGTCTTCTTTGGTTTTCATCTCCGACAAGTGTTTGTAAGTCTGGTGGATTGTTTATGACAACAGTGCTGCGTTTTGGAGAAAATTTGAAGTCATTCTCTTTCTACATGTCTTCCCATGTTTCCTCTTTGATTTTTGCTTGATTGCTTTTGCTGGCAATTGTTTTGTTGTTGTTTTGAATCCCATTGCACCGGGTGCCATTCTTGTCTGACAATTGCCAGACGCTGTGCAGATTTGCCGTTGGAGGACGACGATGAATCGATTTGCCGATGGAGTGGAAGACCAATTGCCATTGCCATTGCCGATGGAGTGGGAGACCAATCGCCGTTTCCGTTGCCGTTGCCAATGGAATCTTTCCTGATGGCTGTTGCGGTTTGTTAGATCGTCCCGGTTGCGGTTGGTTCAATCCTTAAGTGTCTGGAACGGTGTTGGAGATAACAATTCACTGTTAGGGAAGATCTGCAGAACGTCTGTATTGGCGTTTCAGGGTTAAGTTTCTGGAACGGTATTTCAGATTGAGTTGTCTGGAATGGCAATTCTGACTTTTGCGGCCAGTTTTGATTCGTTCCCGCTTGCTGCTGTTGCTATTGCTGCTGCCGCTTGCCGGTGTTGCTCTCGCTGCCGCTTGCCGCTGTTGCTGTTGGTTCGATCATTCCTGGTTCCAGCCACTTCGATTCGTTCCCGCTTGCTGCTGTTGCTATTGTTAGATCGTCCCGGTTGCAGGTTGGTTCAATCGTTAAGTGTCTGGAACGGTGTTGGAGATAACAATTCACTGTTAGGGAAAATCCGCAGAACGTCTGTAGTGGCGTTTCAGGGTTAAGTTTCTGGACCGGCGTTTCAGATTGAGTTGTCTGGAACGGCAATTCTGACTTTTGTGGCCGCTTTGATTCGTTCCTGCTTACTGCTGTTGCTATCGCTGCTGCGCTATCGCTGTTGCTATTGCTGTTGCTATCGCTGTTGCTCTCGCTGCCGCTTGCCGCTGTTGCAAGGTTCCAGGTTGCTGTTGTTGCTCTCTGCCGTTGCTGTTGTTGATGATCCTATTCGAATCTATGATATGATAATTGAACAAAATGGGTGAGTATCTATTGATGTACTACATAGAGTAAATAATAACAACAGAATAATATAATCTACATACCACCAACATACACCGTTGGCCTCCTTTTGTTGTTGCCTTCAATTTGTCCAATCAATTTGATGCTTACAATTTCAAGGGAAGATTCGCCGCACCTCTATTGTTCCGATTCGCCGCACATACAGGAACAAGACGCCGCACCTCCAGCGTTGTTTCCGATCCGTTGTTTCTGATCCGTTGTTTCCGATCCGTTGTTTCCAATCCATTGTTTCCGATCCGTTGTTTCCGTTGATCTGTTGCTCCAATTGACTTTTGTTCCGATCCGTAAATATGAAAATAAGAAGGAAAACACAAGTGAGGAATACATCATCAGCAATGTAGGATGTAGGCATCATTGTCCATCTATCTCACGTTGTTCTTTTTGCTGCCTTTGACTTGGTGTTGCCTTCCGATCCGTTGTTTCCAATCTGGTCCTATGAAAAGAAAAGAAAAAAAGAAGGGAGGAAATACATTATCAGCAATGCCGGAGGCAGTATAATCATTGTCTATCTCTCTCAGTCAGTACCGTTGCTTGTTCCGACAATTGTAGTTTCGACAATCGTTGTTCCCCGCACCTCGGTCCGTTGTTCCGATCTTTCCAATCTTTAGGTTCCGATCCCTTGTCTCCACCTCCAGGGATACTTCTTCGCACCTCCAGGGAAAATTCGTCGGTCGAATCGTTCTTGCCGATACTGTTGTTCAATCTTACTCCTCTGTCACGAAAAACTGGATCTTGATCCTGTTGATAGTATAGGCAATGGATTCAGATTTCTTGCTTTCAAGACGTATATGTAAGGACTGCAGTCCAAACAATATCTATCCAGTAATTCCTCTATCGTCCAATGCCAGTCCAATTCTTTTTTTAGCCAAGGCAGTTGTTTCGGACTAAAATATCTTGAGCCTGAATTCCCTGCCTAATAGTGATAATTTCTGATCAGTTCAGTGGGATCCCGCAGTTCTCGGACTGGAGTGCTTTATCCGTACAAGTACGGTAAAGCAACTCTGCTCAAGATAAGTTCAGTAAGATTATGAAGGGAAAGTGTATTTTTTGCATCGAAAAGAAAAGAAAATCACACTGTAGAATCACACTGTAGAATCACACTGTAAAATCACACTGTAAAATCAACAGTGTGAGTGTTTTCGCGAAGTCCGAATTATTTTTTTTCTTAGTACTGAATCTAGATGAAATTCAAATTTTTTCAGTATCCCTGTTTGTGTGTGGATGTGTGTGGGTGTCCGGAAAACAAAAATCGATACTTAACCTGTGAGATCTAATTCACTAAATATAGAACAATGAAGAATCATTTGACTTTCTTAATTAAGTTGATAACGTTAAGTAAGTAATATTGTGCAGCGTGCGCATTTTGAATATAGAACAATAAAGAATAGTGCCCTGATTTTTTAGTTAACGTTCTCAACTAGTGACACAGTGAGATCTTTCATGTACGTACCGGTGATAGTGAGATTTTTCATGTACCGGTGCTGGTAGTACATTTTACCGGTAATGAATTTGCGTAGCATTCTACAGCAGTAGCTTTCTACACTCTTTTCGTACCAGATAATTACTGGTAATGAATTTGCGTAGCATTCTACAGCAGTAGCTTTCTACACCATTTTTGTACTAGATAATTTCTGGTATTGAATTTGCGTAGCAATCTACGACAGTAGCTTTCTACACCAATTTTTGTACTAGATAATTTCTGGTATTGAATTTGCGTAGATTTCTACAACAGTAGCTTTCTCCACCGCTACTGTTGTGTCCGGGTGTATTATGATAGTATTACTACTAATGTAGGTATGATACTAATGACTTCTGTTCGTGTTGTGAAACATTTTTTGTACAATTAATGTCAACAATCATGGAACGGCGTTTCAGAATTCTCAAACCGGAACGGCGTTGCAGGCTTTGTGTTCGCAGCATGTTTCAATTTGAAATCTCAAAATGAAGTAGTACGTAAGGTTGGGTCGTGAAACGTTTTTTTTGTACAATTCATGTGCAACAGTCATGGAACGGCGTTTCAGAATTCTCAAACCGGAACGGCGTTGCAGGCTTTGTGTTCGCAGCATGTTTCAATTTGAAATCTCAAAATGAAGTAGTACAGTAAGGTTGGGTCGTGAAGCGTTCTCTTCTACAATTCAAACGAATTTTTTGTACAATTCATGTCAACAATCATGGAACGGCGTTTCAGAATTCTCAAACCGGAACGGCGTTGTAGGCTTTGTGTTCGCAGCATGTTTCAATTTGAAATCTCAAAATGAAGTAGTAGTACGTAAGGTTGGGTGGTGAAACAGTTCTCTTGTACAATTCATGTCAACAGTCATGGAACGGCATTTCAGAATTCTCAAACCCGAACTGGCATTGCAAACTTTGTGTTCAAAACATGTCTCAATTTGAAATCTCAAAATGAAGTAGTAATGTTGGTATGATTGTAATGACTTCAGTTGGTGGAGTGAAACGTTTTTTTGTACAATTCATGTCAACAATGATGGAACGGCATTTCAGAATTCTCTAACCAGAAGGGTGTTGCAGGCTTTGTTTTCAAAGCATGTTTAATTTTTATATCTCGAAATGAATGGTACTGGGTTTTAAAGAATTGGTTGGAAAATCTCAACATAGACCACCGTATCTCAAAATTGATGATCGGTGTTTCATATCGTTGTGGTTTGTTTTTGCCACTTTTTAAGTTTTTGTTTGGAACGGCGTTGCAGGTTCTACTAAATGTTTACCGTTAAAGTGGAAATATTTGTACATTGTTGCATAATGTTTGTTTGTTGTTAGAGGTACTGTGCTTTGAAGTTTTGTTAAATCTGTTTTTCGTTTCATCCATTTGAGAATCTCTTGATATGCGACAAGTTATAGAATTGTAGCAACTTAGATTGCTTTCACACAATTTTATTTTGTTGTTCTCGAAATTATCAATCAAAACAATGGCTTGGACGAGACGACAGTCAAAAAGACTGTCTAATTCACCAGCAAATGAAGTAACAGCTGCAGCGGCAACCGTAACCACAGCTTCAGAAGACAATAAATTCCACCAAGAGAAGAAGTCAATATCGCAGACGCAACTACCCCAGTCAGAAGACAACACTAAACCATCATCAAATGCAGCCGCACCAGTTGCAACCGCTGTTACAGAACCACACAATATTATTCCTCCATAAGATGAAGCCGCAGCCGCAAAAAACAGCACTACTCCACCACGAGATGAAGGGGCAGTCACAGACACAGCCAGAGCCTCACAAAAACCACCACAAAAGTTGCTTCGAAATGATCTAGAAAGCTCCTCAGGTCAGTCAAGGGCGTGATGTCCATAAACCGAAGAAGAGGAAAGCCAAGGAATCGAAAAGAAAGCCTACAAAAAAACAAGAAGTGATGAGGATCAAACACCAGCAGTCAGTTCCCCCAACACCAGATCAAGGAGTCACAGGTGCACAACCTTTGGCGTCTTTGGACAATCAAGTCAGGTGGTACTTTATCATTGGAATTATTTGATGATGACTCCCAATACAAGGTTCACACGGATGCAATGAAAAGACGTGTCAAAGCTTGTCTGAAGCAACAGGGTCCTAACAGAATCTCAGAGAATATTTTGACAGATGAACTCATCACTGCTGTCAGTCGTGACATCAAATCTATCTTCAGCCAGCTCATGAACAAGGCTTTCATCGTCACGAAACTCTTTTCTTCCAGAACCCTGTCCTGACTTCAGCCAGCAAGAAACAGGGTGACAAACCATCATCGGGTTCTATACCAAGGGTTGTTGACGTGATTGTAAATCTTTTCCTACGCTGACTCGAGTTCACAGTTGATAAAAAAGGTCTGCATCTTGGATCCAAAGGAGCTGACAACTTGTTTCAAGGAGTACAAGATGAAAGATAAATGGAACGCCTTCCAGTCAGCGCTCAAGCTCCTGTTATCAAAATTGATGATAATAGCACAGCAGGTGTAACAGAGTACACCTGGGTTGAAGGACAAGACAAAGTAGCGGAAGGCACATCACATGCTGTTTGGTTGAAGAATGTTGTTAACTATGACATCATACTGAAGTACATGAAAGTGTATTTAAGCTTACTTTGGTGGTACAGTACTGTTGTGTCAAATTCCCCCCTGCACCTTCACCGGACAAGGAAGGTCCGTTTTTCAATCAACAATTTAAAGACAATGTAAACAAAGGGAAGCTATACGTCCGCCAGATGGTCTCATTCTTTGAAGGTCTTTCCTTTCACCATGCATTGAGGCATTTTCTTTCAGCAAGTCACTTCTTTGAACAGTTGGACAATAGAATGAATCAAATTAGGGGTCAGGAAGTTGTGTGTGCACCAACAAGAGAAGGTGTCCCAGCAGTCAAGTTAGTGCCCTTAACTGATTCCCCAAAATACCTCAAGTTGGATTGGTCATTCGATGTGTCAAAGGTTACCCCTTGTGTTTCAAAAGGTCCTCATATATTTGTGGGTACGCTTCCAACGACAGAAGGCACAAATTTTTCAAGAACTCAGCCTTGACCACTTTGCCGGCAAAGTCATTCGTTCATGACAATTTGTACAAGGAACTATTGCCCAATCTCTACGAATCTTTGTTTTTGGTTGGACAGTACAAAATACCAGGAAGTTGACAATTTGGTGGGGGAAATTTGAATTCAAACTGTTATCTTCTCTTCACTTTTGCAAGATTATGGAGCACCGGAAAAGTCTGAACAAGTGTTTCAGAGTAGTAGGTGTTGACTTTGTGAAAAATGTGGTGACTCTTTCTACTGCAAAGAAATCAGAGGAACGGGACATATTTGTTGACGATTTTGTTCCGGAGGACAAACAACACGTGAATGACATTGTTGCAACATTACCTCCTGAGTTTGTCCTGGGTTGACAATGTTGTTTCCATGCCGGACCAACTTGACCAGGTGGATCTTGTTTGCGAGGAATTGCTCGACTATGTTCTAATATCTCGTTTGTCCCGTGGTCCTAACGGTACACGTGTCCTGGTTACTAGGATTATGGTTTCAAAGGCAATAGTAATGAAGGACAGTACTGGGCAAGGAAGAAAAATACTTCTTTTAACGTTGACAACACACACAAGAATTTGGACAAATATTTGAAAGCAGAGCGCAAGTCATTGTTCGTCGAACTCCAATCCTGGTGAACCTCACCGCAAAGATCGGTAATTCATTTTCACCAACGACTGGTGCTCGATCCATTCAATTATGAAGAACAAACTCCACCTGAGCTTGTGAGAGGTAAGGAGTGTCAACATACTTACCCCATTACAAAAGAGGACTACAGCAGTATCTGTGACAAGGCTTCCTTAATTTTGATGAGAACTGCACGTACACATATGAGATTTGTATTCCGTGATATTTTCATCACACGACCGGAAATACTACTCAAAGGTTGTAAGTGTTTTGAGAGGTCTCTGCGAATTTCTGACAACTTACAATTATCTACCTGTTGGGGGCCAATTGTTCAGTTCCATTGACAAAGGAACTTCTGTCTTCGGTTTTCCAGAACAAAAAATACTGTGTTGGAAGCAAACTTGGAAGTAAGTTTTGTGTCAGGCGAGGATGAAAAGACTTTACAATCCGATGGCAACTCGTTGATCCAACTATTCGAGAAAATCAAGGTACCCATGAGTCAACATTACAGAGCTACCGACATTGCAAAGTGGGACTTCATGAAAGTGCAATTGAAAAACTTTGAGACATTCATCGAAGAGAATGGCACATATTCTGTCCGATGGCTAGTGTTCACTAACAAAGGTCTCAATGGAGTGGAATCATTCTTTTGATTTCCATGGGAAGATAAATCAACAGAAAACTCTGACTCCTCAATTGGTGAAGGTAACCCAAAGGATGATGAAGAAGAAGACGACAGTAGGAAACGCCAACGAACCTCCCATCGACCCCGAACACAGTCAAAGAGAACGCATCCATGAAGGCAAAGAAGAAGTCGTTCCTTAGCCAACATAATAAACAAAGGAAGTCTGCATCAGACGCATCAAATGGAGAGCCGAAGTACAAGGAGAGGAAGGTTTCTCCAAACCTTGGCCATGTTCAAGATCTTGGATACCTTCTGCAAGTTCTTCGTCCAAGACCCGACAACGTAGTAATGCAGAAACGCTCCGGAAACGTGAAGGTGTTGTTTGCAGATCCTGATCCCATGATCTCATATCCTAAATTCGCAATTGGTAGTGAGGTTACAATCACGGGTATTCCGGCACCTGGAACTGGTGTTGTGAAGAGTTAGTATGCATCAAAGAGGAAGGACCATTATCCTCAATACCCTTGATAGTACATGGTGCACAAGAAACTAACGGATGGTACAACAGTGAAACGCGCAACCTGGTTCCCTTATAACCGTGTCAGGGTCGAATAAACCGAAGTTCACCAAGTTGTCCGAGGTCTTCAAATAATGAAACAATGCTGTATCAGGTAGAGGTGCATAGCCTTGACCACGCACCACCATAGAAAACAACAAAGAGTGGCAAAGCGGCAAAGAAGTTATCATAGAAGTACTACGTCACTAGTACTTCTTCTTCTCCACATTGGATTTCAGATTAACCAACAAATGGTTGTGGAGGTAAGAAAGAATCCATAAGTCATATTTACTAGAGTACTAGTACAAGCAGTAGATTACTTTAAGCTTTTCATATTACTTTAGTATTACCTACATGTTCTTGTAGTACTGTAGTCCAACCTGCTGTGTTCATAGTGATTAGTAATTGAATGTTCTCAGATTCTTCTACCTACTACTACTAGTATTAGTAGTACTAATACAGAAGTTCAATCTGTTTCGTATCATGATTTACGACAACAGGATGCATTTTCAGTGAACAATGAATTGAACCCCGTCCATAGTATGAGCAATATTGATGATGACATTGCTGGCAATGACACACAGTTGCGCTTGAAAACTGATTAGGACTCACAGTTTTTGTAATTGGATTATGTCCAGGGACAATAAGTATTTCAAAATCCATACTGTCTAAAGTACTATCAGCTTGAAAATTATATCAGGGACAAAAAGTAATTCAAAATTCATACTGTCTAAAGTATCAGCTGGAAAATTATACAGCTTGCGCATCAGATATTTTGTGTGATTGAACCATGAATATTGTTCCTGTTATGGAGAAGATGAATCATGAAAGAAACAGAAGTGAGTTATCTGTCATAGTTTGTGTGTCACCACCTAATTAGTGCATTTGGGTACTGGATTTTGAGGAAAAATACACACTAATTTGCAATTAAAAATTCCAAAATCAGATATTTTGTGTGATTAAACCATGAATATTGTTCCTGTTATGGATAAGATGAATCATGAAAGAAACAGAAGTGAGTCATCTGTCATGGTTTGTGTGTCACAACCTAATTAATGCATTTGGGTACTGGATTTAGAGGAAAAATACACACTAATTTGCAATTAAAAATTCCAAAATCAGATATTTTGTGTCATTGAACCATGAATATTGTTCCTGTTATGGAGAAGATGAATCATGAAAGAAACAGAAGTGAGTCATCTGTCATGGTTTGTGTGTCACCACCTAATTAGTGCATTTGGGTACTGGATTTGGAGGAAAAATACACACTAGTCTAATTTGCAATTAAAAATTCCAAAATCAGATATTTTGTGTCATTGAACCATGAATATTGTTCCTATTATGGAGAAGATGAATCATGAAAGAAACAGAAGTGAGTTTATTATTTTCCTTCTGAATCCGGTCTGCTGAGAGTCTGATTCAAAGGCATCTGAAGAACAGCACCGCTGTGTTAGTATGTTAGTAGATGAACGATTGTACTCTACGCGTGACAATTGTGGTTGGATACTTTCAACAACGGATAATTGGACTACAGGCAAGACTATGGAAACGCCAGATCTCTTCTTACTGTGAACTTGTTCAGATACAGTGAGACAGACCTTAGTAATGTAGATTACAGGTAGTTGGTAGCAACTAGTGTGAATTTTGGGATATAAATCAGTTGAATGTTAAAAGTATAAGATAAGAGAGTAATCTTGCTGGAGAGCATGATATCTCTTTTAGTGATGAATACAGTACACCGCTAATCATACTGTTGTTACTCTAAAAATCGACCAAAGGTATATGATGTTAAAATTGAAAGAGATGTGAGCATATCATGAGATTGCTCTGTTACTGTGTATTTTACTGTATGAATCACGTACTATCAAACTGCTATGATAATATTATCATGAGAAGCTTCCTTCTAATCGTGCTCATCGAAACAGCTGTTACAAGAAGCTTCTTCGAACCTCCCTTTTGATCATGAGTATTGAAACACATGATTGGAAGTATCAAAATGGCTATACCGGAACCAGGCAATTCACCTTGTTTTGGTCATGAAAACAAAAGGAACCTTGCTTCTGATCTTAAGTATTGAACTTTGATCGTGAAAACAGAAGGAATGGGCCTTCCCGGTCATTTACCATAAGATATGAGCTGTATGCAGTCATCAAACATTCCAATCCTGTTTACAGAGATACTCCAATCTTGCTCACAGAGGTGCATATGACTCGATCATTAGTATTGTACCACTCCAGCTGTAGTACTATAAATGAGGTAGGAATCTACGTAAGTTCAAGTACCGGCCCTTTCATACGTAGGAAAGGAATTTAATAGAGTTATCTGTCATGGTTTGTGTGTCACAACCTAATTAGTGCATTTGGGTACTGGATTTAGAGGAAAAATACACACTAATTTGCAATTAAAAATTCCAAAATCAGATATTTTGTGTGATTGAACCATGAATATTGTTCCTGTTATGGATAAGATGAATCATGAAAGAAACAGAAGTGAGTTATCTGTCATGGTTTGTGTGTCACAACCTAATTAATGCATTTGGGTACTGGATTTAGAGGAAAAATACACACTAATTTGCAATTAAAAATTCCAAAATCAGATATTTTGTGTCATTGAACCATGAATATTGTTCCTGTTATGGAGAAGATGAATCATGAAAGAAACAGAAGTGAGTTTATTATTTTCCTTCTGAATCCGGTCTGCTGAGAGTCTGATTCAAAGGCATCTGAAGAACAGCACCGCTGTGTTAGTATGTTAGTAGATGAACAATTGTACTCTACGCGTGACAATTGTGGTTGGATACTTTCAACAACGGATAATTGGACTACAGGCAAGACTATGGAAACGCCAGATCTCTTCTTACTGTGAACTTGTTCAGATACAGTGAGACAGACCTTAGTAATGTAGATTACAGGTAGTTGGTAGCAACTAGTGTGAATTTTGGGATATAAATCAGTTGAATGTTAAAAGTATAAGATAAGAGAGTAATCTTGCTGGAGAGCATGATATCTCTTTTAGTGATGAATACAGTACACCGCTAATCATACAGCACTGTAGAATCACGTGCTATCAAACTGCTATGATAATATTATCATGAGAAGCTTCCTTCTAATCGTGCTCATCGAAACAGCTGTTACAAGAAGCTTCTTCGAACCTCCCTTTTGATCATGAGTATCGAAACACATGATTGGAAGTATCAAAATGGCTATACCGGAACCAGGCAATTCACCTTGTTTTGGTCATGAAAACAAAAGGAACCTTGCTTCTGATCTTAAGTATTGAACTTTGATCGTGAAAACAGAAGGAATGGGCCTTCCCGGTCATTTACCATAAGATATGAGCTGTATGCAGTCATCAAACATTCCAATCCTGTTTACAGAGATACTCCAATCTTGCTCACAGAGGTGCATATGACTCGATCATTAGTATTGTACCACTCCAGCTGTAGTACTATAAATGAGGTAGGAATCTACGTAAGTTCAAGTACCGGCCCTTTCATACGTAGGAAAGGAATTTAATAGAGTTATCTGTCATGGTTTGTGTGTCACAACCTAATTAGTGCATTTGGGTACTGGATTTAGAGGAAAAATACACACTAATTTGCAATTAAAAATTCCAAAATCAGATATTTTGTGTGATTGAACCATGAATATTGTTCCTGTTATGGATAAGATGAATCATGAAAGAAACAGAAGTGAGTTATCTGTCATGGTTTGTGTGTCACCACCTAATTAGTGCATTTGGGTACTTGATTTAGAGGAAAAATACACACTAATTTGCAATTAAAAATTCCAAAATCAGATATTTTGTGTCATTGAACCATGAATACTATTGTTCCTGTTATGGAGAAGATGAATCATGAAAGAAACAGAAGTGAGTCATCTGTCATGGTTTGTGTGTCACCACCTAATTAATGCATTTGGGTACTGGATTTGGAGGAAAAATACACACTAATTTGCAATTAAAAATTCCAAAATCAGATATTTTGTGTGATTGAACCATGAATATTGTTCCTGTTATGGAGAAAATGAATCATGAAAGAAACAGAAGTGACTTATCTGTCATGGTTTGTGTGTCACAACCTAATTAGTGCATTTGGGTACTGGTTTTGGAGGAAAAAGGACCAGTGACCAAAACTATTAAAACATTCATACAGACTTAAGTATCAGCCTTAGAATTGTCAATATACTTTCATACTCTACTAACCAATCCATAGAATGAACAGTATTCATCCTTAAAACTGCAGAAACTAACAAACTTTTGCACTCAAAAACTTAGTAGTAGCAATCACTATTTAGGTTACTTCATACAAAAATAAAGAAATAGAACTAGTAGGAACAAAAAGTAAGGAGAAAAGTACTACGTATGGACCGTTCTAAGGGGGAGTCAAACCACAAGACACAGTGACTTCAATATAACCGAATCCTTGCGAGGTGACGAAATTTACATGACTTAAAGTGCAGTAAGTATTATTCATTAACAGTTTACAACGAGTAATTGAACGAAAATACCTCAGTATTTGCCCAACGTAAATCATTATTACAAGGAAGAGCAAAATGGAGAACACAGCACCACAATCAGCTTACAAGAGGAAGGCTTTGAAGCCTAGGTATCTTTTGGATTCGGCGGAGTACTGTGCAAGAATGACTGAGCTAAATGACGGTGACGAAAACAAGCGAGAGAAATCCATTCTTATATCATTTTGAAACTGGGTTCGATGCGCTATGTGCCGAAAACGGCAACTTGGTACTCACAAATACTTAATGGATGCAACAAGATAGACGACGTTAGAGATAGACTCGACAGCCCAAAAGGGCATTTTGATGAAGAAGAAGCTTTAGAAATTTGGGAACAATGCTTGAAGTACGTAACTGAGGACATATTTCCTTTCTACAAGGAAGGCGACACTGATGCCGTTGACCACGTGTGGGCTTTGGGTATCATTGTGGCACACACTTTATGCAGTTATCCAGCATTGAAAGGAACGGAGGACATACAGTGCTACAACAACGTGGGTATTGGAAGACCAGTACAATCAGGAGAACGAGAGAGGCTCGAACTCAATGGTCATAGAATGTAAGAAGCGCCTTACACTGCCTGCTAGTATGCATCTCGTGAAATGAGGAGCAGCCACCAAGAGATTGTGAGGAAAGCGGTGACACGGCATGGCCATGCCTTCTTGGTGTATGCATCATCTGATGAACCGAAGAACACCAGCAAAGAGATCATGATGGTTCTTGCGGTAACACAGAATGTCGTGAGTGCCTTATTGGAATATTCATACCATGAACCAAAAGGAACAACCAAGAGATTGCGATGGCCGCAGTAACAAAATGTGGCTGTGCCTTGAACTAGTACGGTATGCCTCCGACCATCCGAAGAAAACGGATTTGGGCATCGGCTTACTACTACTTCTTGTTGTGCGCATCATTGAAACAGCAGCACGCATCCCTCTGCCTGCCACCTACGTCGTTAGTTTCTCGCGCAAGAAGCATGATGATGGATCGTACGGAACAGTAGCGTACCGTACCGTACAGGCAATGGTGCAACAAATGAATGCGGTGACGCGCGCTGCTCTGGCGGTTCCCCCGGTGTTGGAGGAAGGAGACGCCGTGAAGGCGCGTCCCATGAAACTCCATCACCAGCAGCAATGACGGATAAGCTGGGGGCGGCCCTCCTGCCTGCGGAGTATGTGACTACTAGGTCACGATCCTCTGGCTCCCCCGTACAGTAATCCCGGAAGGAACACCGAGCGACGAAGCACGCTGTCACACACGTCACACACACACACACACACGCACACGCACACACACACACGCACACACATTCTCTCGGTGTCGCTATCGTTCCACAAGTTTTCATTCATCGTTGCCAGACCGCCTCCCAAAAACGCCGTCGTCGTGCGATGAACGAGGCAGGGACGCGCCGCTTGGAATGTGACCAGAAAATTACGGAATGAATGAATAACACTGTTGTATGACCGACAAGCAAAGCAGCCCGGGGGGACAATCTTACAGAACTACTATCGTACATTGGAGGAGGAAGGCTGCTTGCTTTGTTGCTGTTGTGTTTTTTGTCCCTGCAGGATCCGATGTTGTTGATTTGGTGCTAGTAGTACTTGTAGATTGGTGTTTAGAGCCCATTGGGTACTAGCTAATTATAGAGCTGACCATGGAACCAACAGCCACTTTTGGATTCTATTGGTTGATGCATCGAATCAACGATTGCTCCTGTGCCCTGTGGTCGTTCATAGATGTTTGTGATGGAGCTACTACAACTACTACTACTTTTATTATTATTATTATTTTGCGGGTACTAGTCCATGCAATGGCGTACAGATCTTGACAAGGTATACTGCTGTATCGTGACGCATAGCGTGCTGTGTTGGACGATTGGGTTTGATTTCTACTGCCACAAAGTCCGCCATAACGTCCTCTATTGACCGGGCTTCTTCCCTACTTGCTTCCAAACTATCTACGCTTGCTACAACTGCCCTCTCGCAAACGTATGGTACCAGTGCAGTCAACGCATACTGTCTATCAAATAATAATAGAAGTACGTACTTTGCAATTACCACCGATCGAGATCCTCCTTCAGAAACAATCTGTGAACAATTCCGTATTTTCGAATGAGTCCTGATTGCTTTGTAGTTACAATAATATAATTATTATCAATACTGTACGTGTAATGTTTAGCATAGGATGAGGTATAACTTGGGTGAATTTCATGATTGCTTTCTCGTCGACCATAAGGGATCCGAGAGATACAAAAGCAATCACGTCACGTGTATAATTTTACAGGGTTTCCGGATGAGAGGCCGTCAGAATCACAACGGCGACTCGTGCATGTGGAACAACGTCGTTGGTTCGGAAACGAAGGAAACCAGAGACCGCTTCCGATTTGACGCTGGTTCGTTACTATCGCTATTATGCCAGATACAAATCGGCGTACAGGTACGGATTGACAAGGTCTTCCGTCGTGACCATGGTTCCGCTACTGTATCTCGCGAACTCGAATTCCGTTCCCGTGACGATCATGTAGTTTTCGGTCGCGGTGTTGGGTCCGTTGGCTACAAAGGCACCGACGCTTTGGATGGGGGACTCCGTATCGCCGGCATGGCCGTTTCGCTGGTTTGCGCTCTGGTGCCGGTCGGCCACCAGTCCAAGAACAATCTCGTAGGTGCACATCAGATGTTCCCCGTCTTGAGAAACGCCGGTACATAGTGTCAAGAAGGTTCCCGCCGGAACGTCGCTCATGAGGTTGTCTTCGTAGTCTTCCCAGTAGTAAATTTTTCCGTTCAGGGCGAGCGTGTGGCCGATCCCAAAGGTTTCCGGATGCGGGGTACCGGCTTCTTCTCGGACCATGATGAATTGGATGAAATCCTTGTAGGATTGCTCCTGGATTGGTTCGTGGTGGCCCCCTCCGCTACTGGTGGGCTTGCGCGATCCTTTCTTGCACTTTTTCGAATTTTTGTAGTGCTTTTCCTTCTTGTGCGATTTGGAGGACTTATCCGATTTGTGGCTCTTGGAATAGAAACTTTCGCAGTCGATATACTCTTCGGATTCGCTGTGGCCGTGGTGCTTTGTGGGGGTGCGTCCGTATCTGCCGGCGAGTTGGCGTGTTCTGAGACCCGTTGAGTCACGTTCTGTCTGGTCTTCGAAATTCTTGTCAACTCGGTTAGCAAGATTCACATTGCTATCGCTAGACGCTGATCGAAAGTCGTAGAAGGGCGTCAACTCAGCATTGACAGCCATCAATAGTGCACCCGACAAGGAGCAAGAGAAAGCTCAGTGAATTGGAGAATTGCATCATGATGAAATTGTGTTTGTCGTAGAACTAGTAAGCTCTCAACAACTTGAAAAGTTATGTGAGGTCGGCGACGATGCGGTTGACTGTTCGAGGTTATTATTCCCTGCGTCCGACAAGCAAAGTAACGCTGATGGATATTTTGAGTTGCAATGATGCGATTTACTTCGTACTCTGCGGCAACTACTTGCAGGGGAGGTCCGTGGAAGGATGTGAAATAAATCTTACTTCTGATGCCGAGAAGTCTGGATTTTGAAATTAGCACGGATTGGGTCGAGATGACATGACCCAAACGGAAAACGGTGCGTGACAACATCGCGAGACATTGCCCCAAACTGGGACTTTCGCAAGCGTCGCGCGAAATTCTCGTTGCGTCGCACGCTAATTACCATATTTTACTTAGGTAAATTTAAATTTAAACACAGTATTTCTAACGGTTAGTCGTTAACGACGAATGAATCCCACTTCACAAAACCGTCACCTACTAAAAAACTATGGATTGACAAAATGCAAACGGCTACTTCGATCCGTACCGAACATATCTATGATTCCGTATACCCATCTATGGTGCCGAAGACTGCCTGGTGTTCTTTCTACCGATATTTCGGATACGAGGGACATCCATCCTGCCCCGGATTGCCCCACCTGCCGCTAACGTACCGATGACTGACTCGTCTAGGGAGATGGGACACGTTCCCGTGCGAACGACACAGAAACCGTTGACAACTTGTTGATTCATTACATTGTCCCATTCTCCGTCAAGTCCGACGTTTCTTTTTGACTGCTACGAATTTAAAAGGCACGAGTCGATCGATCTATCCATACATCCATTCATCCATTTATCCATTCATTTATTCATCAATTCATACATCTATCCACCATGATGCCACAGAATTTTCACTCCGCTTTCTTGTTCCTCGCTTGCCTCCTCGCCGGAAATTTCTCGGTCGACGCAACCAAGGTCTCGGCTCGTCTGCGGGGAAAGCACTTTGCTGCCCTAGAGGAGCGTGCGCGAAATCCAGACATCGACGAAAGCATCTATGGCAAGACGTTGAAAGAATTGGGGATCGAGCAAAGCAGCCGACAGAGCAACGAAGGGCAAGGGAGACGAATGTTCGAAGAGCAAGTCACAATCAGTTTCTTTTCGGTACGTAATACTCCAGGATGTTCTCCGACAGCGAGAGCAGTGATTGGCAGTTATCTGCGAAAGAGTCTCATCGCCTAGCGCAGTTTCTAACCCAATCGATCGTTGTCCCACTCGATATTCGCAATACAATCATTGCGCCGGAATCTGTTTTTGTTGAGATTAGATTTACGATGAATTCGGACCCAAATTTGGAACCATGGGTGATACAGCTGGCGTTCGCGGAATTGTTTACGATACCGATGCCAAGGATGATGGATTGACGGAAGAACACGTCGAGGGTGCAATCCAGGGAACGTGCACGGTTGTCGCATCGGATGGAAAACAGCTCTGCAGCTACGAAATTTTCATTCTGAACCCGGAGACGGACACATTTGGAACGGTGGTGGCGACCGGAACCATCGCCATGATAGTGGGCATGAAGAATGTTTTGATCATCGAGGCAACCGGAGATGACTACATCAAATACAAGGGTGGCATGATAACAATTACGTACACCGCAGTTGATAGCCAGACCGTAATGGATCTTGATCTTACGTTTCGTCGATGAGTCTTGGTCGGAATATACTCTGGGCTCCAAAGAGTCTGGGGGTGACGAGACGAAAGAATGAATAGAATCTTCTCGAGAAGATTCGACCAGACTGGATTCAATTTTGTTGGATCCGGCATAAGACATGGTCCACATGTACTTGAGACGCAGTGCAACGCAATGAATTTGCGTTTGTTTCGGCACTGTATCTTATCAGAAACATAGTGGTTGGTGGTAACCTTATAGAGAGCTGCATCGGGCTCGCTAAGTACCGCAACGATTATACGCGAGAAAATCAGTAACCATCGCTTTTGTATTTTTTCTCATCGATAAAATTAATGATGTAGTCGTTTCGGTGCATGGTTTGCAATGAGAGATGATATTGAAAGGTTTGTCTATAGCATTACACGCTTAAATCTATGTAGCATCTTCGGTAAGAGTTTCTTTTCCCCAGCAGGCACCCATCGCTCAGGCGGCACTCGCACACTGGACATTCGAAATCAGAGGCACGGTGTTGGCAACAAAGCCTTCCAGATTCAGGAAACGGCGTTCGCCCTCGCTGTACTCTTGGCCGGAAAGGTTCCTGCGAGCCTTGTAGTCCATCACCGACATGAGGGTCGAGAGCAACTCACGGAGGTAAGTTTCGTGTTGGAATTCGTTCCCGGTGAGCTTGTGAACGTGGCTGAGATTGTTGCACAAAATCATCTGAAATTGGAGACACGTTTCGCTCGTCGGGGTGTTCCCGTTGTATTGCTGTTCCTGTTTGTGCTTCTCTAGAGCGTTGTACACGACCTGGTATAACTTTAGGGTCTTCTCGATCGTGGCTCTGTAGTTGCCCGTGTGGCTGTGTGTGTTGTTCTTCCCACGGGCGGTGGCAGCATAACGGATCACCTGAAGATGGTGCACCATGGCGAGATTGAAGAGAGTTATCAGAGACACGGTAACCATCGCCAGTGACCCAATTGTGTGGCACTTGTTGTGAGCGGAGCGAGTCGGAACTCGGATGAGCTCTTGATAGACCTCGAACTTGTCTCCGCGTTGCTGCCAATCGTTTCGATCGATCGCCACTTCGTCCCGGAATGCAGGATGGTTGGCAATGGATGCACGGAGAGATTTCTCTCGCGCATGTAGCAAGGATGGGCCATTGCGACCAGAACGGTCATTAACAGAGTCGTAAGAGCTGTTGTTTCTGTTCAAAGATTCCAATTCTTCTTGTAGACGGGCTCGGTGATGTTGTCTTCGCCGCAACAGAAATCGTCTGTGCATGCTAGATTCCCTTCGGTTATCCGCAAATATACCAGAACGGTTGTGTACGTCATCGGCGTTTCTCGACAAGAACGAAGGAAGGGTTTGGTGCCGATGTTCTGAGAACTGAATGCAACCATCGAGAGAGCAGCGGTGGCACCTGCAGCTTTCGCCCTCTTCCTCTGCTACTACAGATGATTCCTCCGGATCGCAGCGCTCCTGCGTTCCTTCCAATCGTGATCGAGATATTCGGAGAGCTTTTGTCAGAGATGCAATGGCTCTATCGTATTCTCCGATTTCGACGCAAAGAGCAGCGCTGTCGTTCATTCTCTGAACGAGTGTGTAGGCAGTCTCCGCCTGAGCAGCTACTGAAGAAGAATCCATGATGTCCTTGTAAGATTACAGTATTACTAATAGGCCACAAGAATTGTGCTTTGTTCGTTGTGGAAACGCAAGGTTCGATCGTTCGCAAATGGTTGGTCGTACTCGTAAGAACGCGTTTGGATGGTGAAGTGATCTGCAATCTGATTGCAAGTTCTCGATGCCTTCAGAAGCCTCAAATGTTTGGCAAGTGTGTGACTTGATAGTGTAGGGAGAAGTTAGTTCTGAATGTGAGAGTTATCACAGAGATCAAACACGGTCCCGAATTTCGAAAGATTTTGATGTGACAAGAAGAATGTATGAAATCATTGCTATTTCTAGTACGACCCAACGTGATCTATTGTGACATTTTTATGGATGGAATTGACGGCGAAGCTTCCTTCACAGTACACAGAAAATTCCAGAGTCCCGGACGGACATCAGGACCAACGTTCGAAAGACATTTATTGCGCAATCCAAATTGTCCAATCAATTGCTCTAGAATCGAACCAGACTATGACCATTGTTAAATGCTGTGATCTAACACATGAAGAACGCTCTTGAGCGAGACATTGAACGGCTCATAATCTTCTTGGGCGAGAGTTTTAAATATCATGTATCGTTCCGAGGGCAGCATCTTTTTTTGGGATAAATAAAGTACGATCGAAAAATTATTCTTCTTCCTCGCCCCATTTTTGAAATGACGATCCAAATTATCAACGTGACACGTTCTATGAATACCGTATCAGTAGCCAGGGCTTTGTAGCTACATAATTGGGTAGGACTACGTATTTACCTTAATGTGCATAAAAGATTGACATCACACTAATGAGATGGACTTTCTTCGCATTCTTTTTGTGTTCTAGTAAATACGAAGTACTACAATATAAGGTTACTTCAACAATTAGGCATGTACCAGTATGTCATTAGTATCAGTACGTACTCGTGCACCGTACCTTGTATGCGTAGTAAGATTGTGCATACAATTCTCCGTAATATGCTGGAGAACACTTTTCATCATAAGTTACCGTATTACAGCATGCTGTATGTTAATACCGATACAAACAAAAGATTTTCCGATTGCTTCGCAAAATAATGAAGCATGGCTGCAACGGGGCAATAATATCAACGATGCGGAACAGAAACGATCAACCGCAAACTTTTAATGCACTTCTCAGTTTACTTGACTGACTCACAAATTAATTTCAATGTGTCACAGATTACGGTAATTACAAAGTGATTATTTGAAGTACGATATTTTCTTATGACTCAGAATTATGGCAAGAATAAGTAAAGTTCTAGTCTGATTGATAGGTACAAGGCCCAGAAAGTGGCTGGCCCGTGGAGACTTATCGACAGGACCAGGGCGTGTTCTTGAGAGAATTTCACAAGCAACAAGCAACACCCAGCAGCAAATTGAGGCAGGGATGATAAGCATGTCTTTATTTTTTATCGACTTCCTAGTTGCTTCTTCAATGACCAGCATTCATTGACAGTTACCAAAATGGCAATGACTACTTCTACAGAAATGGGCGCATGTTAGAAACAGAAATAATGATGAACATCACAAGACAAAAAAATAATACTTCGTACTACAATGCTACCGTACTAGATTCGATGAAGAAATAATAGAGAATTCTTGTCTGGATGAAAATCCCTGTTTTTAATATGTTGCTGCACGGTAGGTTGACCTCCAGACATTTGAATACCCAAGTATTTTTTTTTTGTTTTAAGGAATTTCTCCAGCACGGTAGGATACCGACTGCAATTGTGCGATGGAAGGAGCACTTCAATCACTGAATGGTTTCGTAACCAGAGAAAAATGAAACACAGGGATCCCTGGTTTGTTTCTTTCTCATAATCACAATCAATCGGATGCAGTAGGTACAACGTGTACTGTACTGAATGAATCAACAAACATAAAAATCGGAAGACGGTATGGAAACGGAACCAGCAGTGTGATTGGTATCCCCCATTGAATTTTTTTTTCATCTCCTAGGATAACTGATCACGTCGTTGTCTAGCTTGGACCGTATCTCGCCGCAAGGGGTTTTCCGAAACAATACTGTTGGAACCGAGAAGTGCACGCTGGATTCCCTGCCAATGAATTTTCCCGTTGCCGTATAATAGCGGCCACGCCCCAGGACTCGACGGGACGCGCTCGTCATTGCTGCGGCGGTGCTCGTCGTTGATGCGTTCGGAAATCCTGGTGCACGGCCCTACACTATTTCGTCGATCGATCGAGGACGCTTCGCTTCGATTGCCTATGAGGCAAGCATTGATTGACGGCACAAAACCGATCATCTTTCGGCCTTACTTCCATTCGTCCTTGCGTTCCATTCGATGCCGTCGTTGCCTCGTCTCGTCGAATTCCTTGCACTTGGAACACAACACTGATGTTGTTTCCCTCGGCGGCAATCAATGTCTGCTTTGGGAGTCCGGAATCCTACGATTATTCCATCGGTTGCTTTCCCCGTGGAGACTTTGGCATACCGGAAAAAGGATTTTGTATTATTCTATCCCTTGGATAGAAAATGTGACGAAAAAAACGCCATGAACAATCGGAGAATAATGGGTCACGAATAAATGAGTCCCGAATGACGTTCAGCCGTGTTGGAAAATGGTTGGAGTCGCTTCTACCAGTACCGTACTGGTATCGTGTAGAATCGAACGAAGTGCAACTCCGACCACTCTTGTCGGTGCCTCGAAGATCCAACGATCTTCCTATGTAACCGTAATTCGAACATCGATTTGAACTTTTGAACCTTTTCTCATTTTCATTCCAAACCAATTTGATCTGTGGATGGGTTTGTGAATCAATTGCCCATTTGGGTCCGGTCCAGATGCTCATTGGACAGTATGGAATTTGTAGGCAGTTTCTCCATCCTTCTATCACATCATAATAGTAGGGAATGCTGTGCATTTCTACCTTGCTTACCTGGTGGAACTCATATTCTACACCTCGAAAGTTATCAGAGCGGATCATCCCACTACGAGCAATAGTAGTGCCTTGCTAAGGTTGACATCAACTTACCTGCACACACAATCCTGATTTGTTCAGTCCATCGGATTATCATTGGAGCATACGGTACCATGGCATCGATCCAATTCCAATTTGTGCGGTTCTCTCCGTTGCTCCTGGTGGGAGTGCTGTGCTTTCTGCTTCCCTCCGAGATCCTTGGACGAGTCGGAAGCACTGCATCTATAACGAATGTCCTTGACGAAGAACGGATTATTGTTCCCAAGCGGAGCCTGGCAGGAAAATACGGTACAAATTCCAATCCGGGACGCCACTACGGTTCCTACGAACCACAAGAAAAAGTGTACTTCAAGCCCATCACAATCAGCAACTCTAAGCACCACGGGCACTACAATTATTACTATATCAAAGGGCCCGTCGACGATCCCCGGAAAACAGCAGAGCCCACCCGCAAGCCTACCGCAAAACCCACGCCACAGCCCAATCCCGTGGAACCCAACCCGGTGCCACCGACCGGGAATTCGCTGCCGGTTTCGAGCCCGGGCAAGGCCAACCCTGCACTTACCGACAAGCCGGTGGATGCCGTTCCCGAGACGCTCGCTCCAACCGCATCGACTACCAATGCTCCCACGGAGCAGCCCACACAGGATACAGAAGTAGCCACGGCTTCGCCTACTGCGGGACCCGAGGTCTCGACACCCGCTCCCACTGCCGGCTTCCTGACGAATCTGACGGTCGACGGGGACGGGAACGACGACCAACAGTTCACCATTGAATTTGAGCCGCCCTCCAAGGTCCAGCTGCGCATCCTAGATTTTGCCTTGGAGGGCGGGGTCGAGTTCGAGGACCCCAACTCGTACCAATCCGCGGCCCTGCGACGCGTCGAGGAGCAGGTGGGCATCGACGACATGACCGACGTCAAACTCATGCAGTACTACAGTTTGTACTGCATCTTCGAGGCCACCAACGCGAAATCGAATGAGTTCATTGTGCAATCGAAGGCGTTCGAGGCAGGCATTCCCGGATGGAAGGTGACGACCGGGTGGACGGAGAACAACGTCGATCCCTGCGGAGGTAAATGGTGGGGGATATCCTGCGTGGACGACAAGGTCGTCAACCTGGACCTCTTCGACAACAGCCTGACGGGGAACTTTCCTCCCGAGGTCGTCTTCTTGGCGGCAGACGGAATCTACTCCATCGGAGCCGGAGCACTAGTGTCCCTCGATATTTTCAACAACAACTTCATGTCCAACAACCGCGACAACTCGTGGATGCAAGACCTGGGTTCGCAACTCGGTGAGCTTCATGATACGATATAATTTGCGTAATTCTCGCAATGGATGCTTTGGTCTGTCATATCATCGTTGTATTATTGTTTTTGCTAATGAGTCGTTGCGTTTCACTCGCTTCCCGTCTGTCATTTCGTTGTGTTTCAGGCTTCCTATACGTCCAAAACACTTTGTTTTCCGGCAAGCTGCCCAAGAAATTCCCCGAAGGATTGATTGAGTTGGACATTGCCAACAGCATGATCACCGGATCACTCGAAGGAGCGGCCTTTGAGGGCTTGAATTCGTTGCGATTCTTGTTGATGGACGGTGTCCAATTCAACAGCAGTATTCCGTCGGAAATCGCTAACTTGCCCAGCCTGGAATACTTGTTTGCGACAGACGCAATGATCACCGGAGATCTGGGCTACATGGAGTCCATGTCGGTTATCTTTGAGCACTGGACGGATCGCAATCCAGACCTGGGTGGAACGATTCCGTCCTTCCTCGGAGATCTGACCACCCTCCAATCTTTTTCGATCGCCGAGTGCGCCTTTACGGGGACCATTCCCGAGAGCCTGGGAAATCTCGAGCTGATGCAACAAATGTGGCTGTATGGGAACCAGCTCATCGGGGAGATCCCGGCCTCGCTCGGAGACCTGAAATTCATGAGGATTTTCGAGGTCGCGGGGAACAATCTGAGTGACTCCATGCCGCAACGGGTCTGCGACAATTTCCAGGAAGGAATGCTGGAAGTCCTCGGTGCGGACTGCGACAGGCTCGATGTGAGTAAAACAAAACGCGCACGCACCCTTGTCATCGTTGATGAAATGCTTCTGGGAAGTTCCACTAACAATCGTTTTTGTTTTGTGTATTTGTTTGTGTGCTGGACAGTGTCCTTGCTGTACGTGCTGTTCCGTCGAGGAATGTCGAGGCTTTTAGGCTACGAATATTTTAACTTCGTATTTCTTTAGACATCACCCCACCCCGTTTCCGACAAGAAAGATCACACAAAGTGCGTAACGAAACAAAGAACGAGAGACGCTGCTCGATGCGTCAATCGATCGATCGACCAGTCTCGGTGAAAAGCAATAACAACAGCAACAACAACATCGTGAAATACTAGTGGTCAAACGCTTGCCTGCTGTTTTGGATCGAGTTACGTCTCAAACTCATCTCGTCTCTTCTCGTTTCGTAGCAAAGGTTTTACTGCTGGCGCTATCGCAACTGCCCCGCAAACCATGCCATGCCATGCCATGCCATGCCATAATATTGTATCGTATACTTTAATTTTAAAAATCACGTCCATAAATAATAAATAGATCAACAGTTACATATATATACATATATTATATATATCCTTTTCAGAACGGCCTGTCGTCGGCACTCATGATACTATTACTACCGTATATTATTATTATGATTAATATTATCATCGAAACAACAGAGGGGACATTTCAACTAACGAGTCGCTTGTTTCGTTACTGTACTACTTTTTGCAAAAATGGTCTTCGTGGCAGCAAGAGGCAGAGTCGTCTCGAAAGACAGACGCGGTGCGACACAGACACAGACACAGACACGGCACACGAAACGAAACGCTCGAGCAGGGTTCGCACCGTGCGTGCGGTGTAGTATAATACACACAATCACACAAACACACACTCTCCTCTAGCCTCAACACAACATCATCGGTGATATATGGCCGATTGATAGCATAGTGTAGTTGCAGCGAGTAATGCGTACGACACGTACTACGTATGATGCGCTACACCTCTCACTCTTCATCCAAACAATTACTTCTACTTAGTAGTTGCAAACGACCAAGACTCGGTAGGTGGGTAGGTGGGTAGGTAGGTAGGTAGGTAGTTCAGAAGAGTCTTCGCGACGGGTTATGAACAAACACCACCACTGACCACTCTACCAAGCCTTTGTTGGTAGCATAGCATGGTAGCGAGTAACACGACGTTCACGTACTAGGTACTCGTACACGTACGACACGTTCAAGCATGCGCTCCTCTCACTCGTCATGGAAACAAACAACTCGTTGCACACGACCACCACTACGTAAAGTAGTAGATGTAGTTCAGAGGAGTCGTCTTTACAATGGCAGGCAGACTGTTTCGAACGCAGCACCCTTTCTTTCACCGTGATTTCCACTCCACTCCAATCCAATCCAATCCACTCCGTGCGTTACTGTTGCGCGCACCCAAAGGACAGAACATACTACCTTCATAGGAACCAGAGTTGCTATTGCTATTGCCATTGCTCCCGTGGCGGTTCTGTGCAATGATACCGGTACATACAGAACATCAGTACTAATAAACCTCGACGAACAAAGCAAAGCAACCCAAACACCTACAGAAATCAAATAAATCATGTACGGTTCGCACAGTACTATACGAGGAGTACAATAGAAAAAAAGCTATACACTACCAGTGTACGGTACGTAATCGTCTGTCTGTGATTAGTAGATTGTCGTGCCGTGCCCTGCCCTGCCCTGCCCTGCCCCGCCCCGCCCTGCGTTGCGCGCACCCAAAGGACAGAACATACTACCTTCATAGGAACCAGAGTTGCTATTGCCATTGCCATTGCTCCCGTGGCGGTTCTGTGCAATCATACCGGTACATACAGAACATCAGTACTAATAAACCTCGACGAACAAAGCAAAGCAACCCAAACACCTACAGAAATCAAATAAATCATATACGGTTCGTACAGTACTTTACGAGGAGTACAATAGAGAAAAAGCTATACACTACCAGTGTACGGTACGTAATCGTCTGTCTGTGATTAGTAGATTGTCGTGCCGTGCCCTGCCCCGCCCCGCCCTGCGCCTACCATACATACACCGACGCGGTTGGTTGCAATATACAAACGGGAGGACTAACACCACACCACACCACACCACACCACACCTTGTTGTTTGCCGTGCCGGAAAAGATGGAAGGGAAGGGACCCCGGACCGGACCGGACCGGGTCGCGTCGTTCGGTGGATTGGCTGCACTGCGTTGCGTTGCGCTGCGTTGCACCGCACTGCACGATGTCGGTCGGTCGATCCCGGTGGGGAGAAGGAAATCGGGTTACCGTACCCGCCATCGCTTCCGACCATATCGTATTCCATTCCATTCCATATTTGCTTACTATGCATTACCCGAACAGATAATACAAGGTAATGAGGATGCACGAAGCGATGACCCCGGCGACGATCATGTCGTCCTTGGATCGCTTCCGGCGGATCTGTTCGACCAGGGTGTTGATTCCCGGTATGTTTCCGACAATCTGCCCCATGGCGGTCTGTGCCCGTCCCAGCGACAATCCCTGCGATCGCAGGTCGTTGCGGATCTCTACCGCCTGGTTGATGACGGACGCGGCAGCTGACTGGCTGTTTGAAATGTGCGAGCGCTCCCGCATCAGGTGGTCCATCCCCAGGTTGTCAATGGCGAGTGGGTCCCTCCGTGCCTGTTTGTTGGCGCCCTCCATGAGCTTGGCCCGCTCCATCTTGCGGGTGTGTGCCTGCCGCGATTTCTCAAAGTCCCCGCTGAGGTCAAAGAGGATCTCCCGGTAGCGCTTGACCAGGAGTGACTTTCCTGATTTTTCCGCCGCCGGCTGGAGCTGCGTGTTGACCAGGTCCTGCAGGTTGGTCATGGTGCGCTGAATGTCGTGACGCAGTGACGCCTCGTCTTCCGCTGCTGCCGACGAGGACGACATTCCCATTCCGGATTCGGCCAGCAGGAGGTCGTTGGTGGCGGTGGCATCGGGAATGGACTGGACGAGCTGTGGTTTCGTTTCGTTTCGTTTCGTTTCGTTTGGGTATGGGTATGGGTATGGATGCGATACAATGCGATGCGTTGTGGTCGTGTTTTGTTTTTGGGTGAATTATTGTTTTTGGGACCCAATCCAATTCCAATTCCAATTCATTGCAATCAATTTTTATTTTTGTATCACAAAGGAATGGAAAGTTTGATTGATTACCAACCAAATCCAGAGCAGAAACGATTATATATTATGGATGGTTCATTCCATTTGTTTGGAAAGATGAATAGAAGTAACGTTATGAGTACAGTGAGAAATTCGAAACAGAAAGAAGACAACGAAAGACGACACCCCGCAAACCACAAACTATTCTTCTGGATCTGTTCTGTTCTGATCTGATCTGATCTGATTCCATTCTGTTCTGATTCCATTCTGTTCGGTTTTGATTCGTGCCGCACATCACTCGTTTTCGTCTTCGTATTCGCATTCGCATTCGCATTCGTATTCGTTTCGTACCTGCTGATACCTCGATACCTTGTCCTCTAGGCTCCGCTCCAGTTTGGTGGCTTCCCGCTTGAGGCTATCGAACTGATCCATGGTGTTGGTGATGTTGCCGTTGCTGTTGCTGTTCGTTATTGTTGTTGTTACACTTCCTCCGTTTCCGTTTGCGTGATTCGTTAAGCCGGGGGGGAGAGCTGCAATTCCAATGCCAATGTCAACGATTGTGCTGCTGCTTCCACCACTTCTCGGAGCAGTTACGGACCGGCGTCGCTGGAGGGGCGTTGACGTTAACGACGCAAAGCTGGAAATGGTTGCGGTTGTGTGGGTGCCGGAGCGGAGCGGAGTGGTGCGGAGTGGAAAACTTAGGAACCGGAGATCTGCGGAATACAGTACTGTTGTGTAGATGTATATATATATATATATATATATGTCCTTGTGGGTGGCAGTATAAGTAGGTGTCTGTGGTATACTAGTCTAGTATGGATTCTGTTCCGTTCTCGTGAAGTACAAAATAGACTGCTTCACGCCGTGAAACCGAATCCGAACGAGGATATACGCTGGTATGACAGTACGGTAGCTGGTGGTAAGATGTTCTTGGAGAAAGGATGTGCAACAGCAACAACAGGAGGAGTGTTTACGGCACACTAAACACTACCGTAATTACTTGTGCTTTTGCTTTTGCTTTGGAACTGATACCGTACCCGTAGTGCTATTTATTTCAAAAAATTGAATGACTCCCGGCAATAACCAGCAGCAACAAACGAATCCACGCTCCAGTAATCTAAGTACAGATATTACGTGCATCGTACGTAGTACATGCATGTCTTCTTGTGTCTTTTTTTTTCTTTTTCTTTGTTTCACCAAAAATCGCAGGTCCGCGTGCCTGTCGCAGTACTCCTCGTACCGGTAAGCCGCCGAAGAGTTTGTGTTTAGACAACTAAATTTCTTACTGCTTGCCAAAGACATCATCATCATCATCATCACCACCACCATCATCATGCCTCTACGGTACCGTACGGTGCGAACGGGCACCCAAAATTGGGGAGCCGGACCGTAAAAATAGATTCCAGGAACCACCAACGGTCCGATGGTATTCGACTCGATCGATTCAATCGTTCCCGGAAAATTCTGTTTGGTTTGTTGTTTGTTGTCTGTGGATACCGTACTCGTACCGTACGTACCTAAATAGGTACAGAATACTACTGTATTAGACTAGACCTTGCTTGCTCGTCGGTATTGGCGAAAGCGTTGCGCGTGCAACGATTTACATAGGAAATTTTAATATGAACGTTATGGTTCAAATTGTGTCACTGCCCAGCGGGGCGACTCACACACTCACCTCCTCACTTCCGCAGGATTGAATTGAATTGAATTGAATTGCGACTGCAAGTATCGTACCGGTACTACTACAACCGTACGTACCGTACTACACTATCTAGACGATCGCATCGCCGAAAAATAAATGGTCGTTCCAAATGGGTTGTGTGTTTTTATTGGCCAAAATGTGTAGAAACTACAACGGACTGCTCCAACATTTCCTCATTCTCATAGAGCAACCGTACACAAGTACTATCTGTGTAGTCTGTATCTGTTTGTTTCCGAACCAAACAAAACACCAATCACCATCATCTTTTCGATAACAAACAACCAATAACGAGAACAACAACAACACTAACAACAACTCTTATATTTAGGTACATACTTGCAGCAACGAGAACAACACTCACACCGTAATTATACAACCAAAAAGGGAATCGACCGTGACGGGAAAGCATGCTATATTACAGCAGTCGACTACACTAGCATCACTCAACAAGGATAGAGAATGTCACAGGAAGGAACGATAAAATAATTACAAGCAGCAGCACTAGTAGTAAGAGAAGAAACCGAGCGAAGAAAGACAATCGCAACAACCACTCCGTCCCGACGACACACCAAGACAGGAAGACTAGCAGAGCAGCAAAGCACAGCACAGCACAGCACAGCATGGATCACTCTAGTACTAGTAGATACGGACGGAGGATGCCCTCGGCAGCTATGAGCGCCCAGGTGAAAAAGGCAGAAACCGACAGCCTCCCGGGCATTCAGCTGAACGATCGACAAATGAAATTGTACGCGGCACGAAAGGCCACCGGCAACAGCGTCGGAATGAAGGAGCAGAACCACAAACTTGCTCCGCCTGTTGTTGCACGAAAAGCGGTTGCGGTTGCGGTTGTGAGCAGCAGCAGCAGCAGCAAGTTCGGCGGCAGCAATTACGGAAGCAAGACGGCAAAAGCAACAACGGCCACAGCAACAGCAACAGCAACACCCACATCCACATTTACAGCAACATCCACATCCATGCAGCAACCGTACCTGGGACGGGAACCCACACAAACGGACGAGACGGTAGCGATGACCTTTTCGGAGGACTCGGCGTCGCACGTCTCTTCGTCCCACTCCCGAAGCGCCTACAGCGTTTCCTCTCGAAACGACAAGGCAAAGGCCTTTTATGGACAGCGACTGGAACCCCAAGAACGAAAAATGTACGACGACCTGGGAAACACCTGGAAGGATTCACAGTCGGAGGCATCGGCGGCATCCGCGGTATCGGCAGCGCTTTCTCGCGCCTCCAAGGCGTCGTCGTCCTCCAAGGCTTCCGTTCAGAGCCAAAAGTCATCCTCCTCGGGATCATTGGGGTCGATGGCTCGGTTGCGACAACTCAACCTCCAACGAAGCGGCAAGAACAAGCAGAGCAGCAGCGCGAGCAGCAGCGCCGGGAGCACCTACAGTAGCACCAGCAGCAGCGCCCGAAGCGCGGTCAGCAAAAGTTCTTCATCCAAGAGTGTCAAAATGAGTAGTGAATCGCGATCGGTAGTCTCGGCGGTCTCGAAAGCACCCTCTACGGCTTCGTCAACGCTCAAAAAGAAACTCCCTCTAGCCGTCGCAATGCCGGTAGCGGTAGCGAAGCCCCTGGTTATTCCCGTGGCGAAAGCAGTGAAGAAAAAAACAACGTCGCGCTGGCAACAAGAAAAGGAGGAACTCGTCAACGAGATCGCCTCGGCCGCAGCCGAATCCTCCGTTTCGGCATCCTCGAATTCGACCAGCAGTCGCCCCAAAGCGGCTCTGGCTCCGATCGACACCAAGACTTCGGAGGGAGAACAAGAACGAACAAGTCGACCGTCGGGACTCGGTACAGATAACGAGAAAAGCAAGTTCCTTCGAAAAACAATGATGCAGTGGGCAAAACCGTCGTCGTCGATGGGCTCGACAACTTCGGCACTCAAATCGACCACATCGAGTGCCAGTAGCAGATCGTCCTCCAGGAGGCTTTCGTTTGCGCCCAAAAAATCAATCATCACTTCCGACTACCGATCTCCCACTGCGTCGAAGGCCAGCGGAAGCATTTCTCCGAAAGAGATGGCCATCATGCGCAAGGTTGCCGAGCGCAACAAAGGCAAGACCAAGACCAATACCAAGACCGATATTACGACATCCACCAAGAGCAAGGCCAAATCGCCGGTCAAGGTTCTGGCCAACAAGGCCCTGTCACCATCCAAAAAGCTTCGACGCACCAGCAAGATTTCCAGTCGCATGAAGAAGTTTCTATCGTCTTCGTCTTCGTCCGTATCTTCGTCTTCCTCTGTCAACTCATCGTCACGGTCCTTGAAAGACGAGGGTGTCGACGGCGTACAGGAGCAAGCTTTTGTGGAAACGGTCACCTCGACCCAGAGCAGCACTCTGTACAACGACAGAGGGAAGAACGTCAACGAAGATGCTGTTTCACTCGTTCTAGAAGAAGACGCAACTCCCATGGACGGAAAAAAGCCAGGTGTTGTGCGCTCTCTGTCCTACAACTACAACAACAGCGGCAACAGCGGCAACAACAGCAGCAAAAGTGCAAAGAACGAACTCGGCCAAGTCGATCGAAGGACACCCATCATTCTCGAGGAAGATATCGACAACGGTGAAGATGACGAAAAAGTCATTGCAAGAAATCAAGTAATGCGCAAGAAAAAGGCCAAGCGAGGTAGGTCTAGTAGTATCTTACAGAGCCGGATCAACAACATTGGGATGGCAATTATGGACGATCTGATCGAAGAGAACGCAGAACTTTCTTCGGACGACGATGAAACAGACTACGAGGATGAACACGAAATCGATGAAGAAAGCATTGCAGACGAAGCTGTCAGTGATTTTCAAAATCCAGCAGATGTCTCGCTCAGACCGGCACGATCGATCAAATCCCAGAAATTCGGAGCAACACCTCGGAACATCGATTCGATCCTGGAGGAAAACAAAGATTTCATCAAGACAATGCGAGAAGGGCCATTGAAACAGGCCAAGGAAATCCCAGGACTTGTTTACAATAATCCTACCACGACCGACAGCTACGACGAAGAGAAGGAAGAATACAAGGCCTTCACGAAGACATTGAGAGCAGAATTGTCAGGAACTCACTCGAAGCTCTACGATAGTTTCCAAGCCATGTTCCGCGGTCCGGAGAACGACGGCCGTAAGGCCAAACCACTGTCGGTTTACCCAGGATCACTCGACCTAAAGACTAAAGAAGCGATCTCCACCATGAGTAAATACTTGAACACCGAGCATGATGTTGAATGCCTCCTGGGATCTCAGATTGTCAAGGATAACGATGTGCGAAACTTCGTCTTCCAACACACATCCAAGACTCCGATGAATGCAGTACTCAAAACCTACGGCAGTGACGACGACTATGGGTCGATCCGTCAGGTTCCCTCTACGGACAGCATCAGTGCTGGTGAGGAGGGCTCGGATTTCGAAGTAACCTTGGGACAGCATCAACGAAGTGGCACATCCGTTGCATCTGTTGCATCTGTTGCATCCGTTTCATCCGTTGCATCCGTTTCATCATCCATTGCAACGACCGCCTCCAAACCGGCAGTCAAACAAGGGGTTGGCACCAAGTCTTCCTCCATCTTCAAGCTTCCAGCTTCGGCAGTGGTAGGCAGTGGGGGAACTTCGTACAATCAAGTAAAACTCAAGTCTAGGAGCGCTTCCGACAAGAACAAGTCTGATAGTGAAGCAGTTCCTTCGTCTTGGACAAAGGTTCGACTGCGCCCAGCTGTGAAAACAGACGTCGAGAGCGACGATACTGCTAGTTGCAGCACTGAAGCTTCGGAAACACCAGAATTCCATCGAATTGTGCTGCGAAAGACTCCTTCGAATAGTAGTGTAGTGAAGAAAAGCTTTGAGGATCCTGTCAAAAGCAAAAGCAAAATCAACAATGATGCTTCGGAACCAGCAGAATTCCATCGCGTTGTTCTACGAAAGACTCCTACCAATGCTGGTGGAGTAAAGAAGGACTTTGACCTCAGTCTCAAGACTGCTCCGTCTTCTCTCACGGATACGTCTGGTTCGTCGAAGAAGCCGATTGACATCGATCACTCGGGATCTGCACCAGACCAACCAATCAAGTTGACAGAAAACAAATTGACTCCGATGAGTGGTACGTCGGGCAAACCGATCGCATTAAACGACAAATTAACTCCGATGAGTGGTACGTCGGGCAAACCGATTGCATTGAAGGACAAATTAACTCCAATGAGTGGCACGTCGGGCAAACCGATCGAGTTAACTCCGATGAGCGGAACGTCGGTTAAACCGATCGAGGTGAAAGATAACCGAAAGGGTGGAGAAGACAATCCTATCAAACTGGCACCGTCCGTTGGTTACGAAGACAATCCGATCCAGTTGGTTCCGTCGAGTGGCGAAGAATCGGTCAATCCTATCCAATTGGCACCATCAATTGACTTGGACCTGAACGAGGGTTCGGTCATGATCACTCTGGAAAAAGAAGAAGGGGCAGGAGACGATGTCGATCTAAGTGTCATTGTCGGAAAGAATGGTATAACCAAGGTTCAATCAGTCCCAGGACAAGATTCTACAAAGGCGAATGTGATTTGGCAGCTCGAACGAAGAGAAGTCAAATCCGCTCTTCTCGACATGTCTAGTTTCCATGTCAAGGTAATCATGTCTTCCGAGAACAAGGACCACAAAGATCTCCGATTCCCAACCTCTGCACAATGCATGCGATTCGCGAATGCTCTTCACGAGATGAAAAATAGTGACGATAGCGGCCTTAACGAAAGCAAGCTAGCAACCGGTAATGACGACGCATCTGTTTACGTTGAGCAACTAAGTAACGACGAACAAAAGATCCTTGACGAATTTCGGCAGCGGAAGAAGAAAAATCCAGCACCATCCGCTTCGGATCAAGATGGAAAGGATTTTGTCAAGGAACTGCTTTCGAAGAAACTCCAGGCAACAAAGCCGATGAGTGTGGTGGATGGTGCAATTCCATCGAGTCCTATATCCGAGGTGTCCGCGACCACTTCTGCCGCACCTTTTGTTGACAAGTCAAAAACAGCGACGAAATACCAATTGATGTTGAAGACGAAAGTTCCAAAGGAGGCCGTGAAACACAAAATGGAACAAGATGGTGTAGATCCTAGCATCATTGCCATGGTTCTTGGAGAAGAGGCGCCAAAGGCACCCCCAGCCGCGCCAGCACCGGTATCGAGTAGTAGCAATCTCTCGCCCGATGAAGAAAAAGCGGCTACTACGTACCGTAAGATGCTGAAGATGGGAATTCCTCCAGAGGCTGTTGCCCATAAAATGAAGAAGGATGGTGTCGATCAGAAGATTATCACAGCCGTTCTTGATGGCAGTGACCAAGCAGGCACCACCACATCTGCAGCCAAACCCCAAGCTCCAGCACCTACTCTGACCCTCCCAGAACAAGCCGCTGCCCAGAAATATCATAAGATGCTGAAGATGTGCATTCCCAAGGAAGCCGTCGAACACAAGATGAAAAAGGATGGTGTCGATGCCAAGATAATGGCATATGTACTCGGCATTCCGGAAAAGTCTCCAGCCGATTCATCCGCTCCCACTAAGAGCAAGAAGTCATCATCTTCATTGACCACTGAGGAAGAAGCCACTGCCGCAATGTATAAGAAAATGCTGAAGATGAACATTCCGAAAAATGCAATCCGCCAGAAGATGATGATGAACGGAATTTCGGAAAAGATCGTTGGTGTAGTCCTTGGTGACGATAAGAGAGCAGCAAATAAACCCAAAGGCGGCTATAAGACAGGATTCCATTGGAACCCTATTGAAGACGATGTTTCCATTGCAGGGAGTGTATGGTCGAAAGCTGCGCCCTCTGTTGCAGCATTGGAACTTATATCAAAGCATGTCGAAGAATTTCAGAAGAAGGCAGAACCTGTCAAGGAGAAAAAGGCCAGCAACGGAGGACAGGGGAAGAAAGAACTAGCGAAGCTGGTTACGCTAGAACGAGCACAAAACGTTGCCATCACTCTCAAAGCATTTAAAGACTGCTCTGTCAAAGGCTCGTACAAAGAACTCGCCCAGATCATCGAGTTCCTCGATCCATTCGGCAAGATCAAGGGCGACCGGGCTCTTTTCATGAAGGACTTACTGCCTAAACCAGAGGAAACAAAGGCCATCAAAGCTTATACAGGTGCCAACGGATCCCTTATCCCGGCGGAACTATGGTTTCAACAGATTGTTCATATCAAACGAATCGAACAAAAGGTCGAAGTCATGCGAACAATGGAGACTTTCAAGATGGATGCAATCGTTCTTGGGAAAAGTTTTCAGTTACTAACGGATGTCTGCAATCAAGTTATGGATAGTGACAGGCTCCCCGACCTCCTCGATATGGTTCGACAAATTGGAAACCGAATGAACCAAGGCCACGGAGATAATGCTGCAGGTTTCAAACTGGATTTCTTGCCCCGACTTGCTCAAACGAAGGGAAGCGACAAGAAGACAACCGCACTGGATCTCGTTGTTTTGATTTTCTGCACCAGAAACCAGCGAGAGGCATTGATGTTATTGGATGATTTCCCCGACATTCAAGAAGCTAGCAGGATTGGATTTAAAGACCTGACAATGGATGTGCAGAAATTGCAAACATCCATGGGCAAATGCAAGTTAGAGTTTGAGAACCTTCAAAAAGAACACGAATTCGCGCTTAGTGGAAATGCACCTATTAATGCAAGAAGTGAATATGCTTTTGGGGGTGGAGGAGGTGGATCGGTCAAAGCAGATAGCACACCTGCATCTCCTCCTAGCGCCGGGCTTTCATTTTTGGATCAAATCAATGCACGCAACGGACCGGCTAAAGAAGAACGCTCTCCTAGCGTTCACGAGGTTCATGCTGCTGTCCAAAAGTCGAACGAAGACATTAGAAAATCTCTTTCGCCAAGAGCAAGCCTTCTGTCTTCTTTCTCCGAAGCCAGCAATGGGAAGATGCAATTCTCCATGGATGCATCTATTAGAAGGTTGGAGAAATTTGTCGGCGAGGCCGATTATGTTATTTTGCCGAAGCTAGAATCTGAACGTGCCGCTGCTGTTGAGGCATGCCAGGATCTTGCGTCCTTTTTTTGCGAAAAAGGTGGCGAAAAGGCCGCGTCGAAGTTATTGGAAATTCTTGCAGGTTTTGCTGCAAACATCGACCAATCTGTTCGCAGATATGACGAGCAGCAGAAGATATTAGCTCGTAAGGAGGCTACACTGAAAAAGAAGAAAAAGATGAAGACATCGTCCGCTGCAAAGTCAATTGTGAATAAGATTACGAAGAAGAAAGAAAGAATGATTCCGTCAAAGAGCGAGTCAACAAATGAAGGCTCAACTGATCGATCTCATCCAGTACCAGTCCCTGACGGGGAGAAAAAGTCAATCGTCTTGATGGTCAATGAAATGTTGAAGACTGCTGGGGATAGGGATATTAATGATTTTGTTGCTGGAAAGAAGATATCTAATCCTAACAGTCGACTCAAGGAGATTTACGAAATGGAGGAGGCCAGAGCGCAGTCTAATAGGGGTGATATCTTGAGTGCTATTGAAAAACGCCGTTCGATGAGTATCAATCCAGTGCCCGACCAGGCTCTATCGGATCTTCGAGCAACTCTATCTGAGACCGGAGACGAGTCAGAAACAGGTGCCGATAGCAGAAGGAAGAGCCGAATTGTGAACCGATGGAGTAGTAGAAGGGATCCACCCAGTAAGCCTCCTTTGGATCCATCTGGTTCCAAGCTCTCGAGATCTGAATCGACTGACACGGATGAATCGTCGTCGGTTAATGCACCAGTAAATAGTAAGAAGAGTCGAGTCGTGAACCGATGGAGCAGTAAGCCCCAAACCGAAACTATTGAAGAGGATACCGAGTCGGAAATTGACTTTGAAATCCAATCAAAGCGCCGCCAGTCTATCGTTAACCGGTGGGCCTCGAGATCGCCCGTTTCGGAAGCCACAACAAAAGATCTCGACGAGGAATCGGACATTGGTGCCTTTCAAGACATAGTCAACCAGAGAAGGCAAAAGGCACTAAACCGATGGTCGAGCAAAAAGAACTAAATGCATGCTCATTTTTCGTCATTCGTATGTTAAGAATAGATCATTGTAAAGTAATTAAGTAATATATTATATTTCATGACGAAATTACAAAGTATCATCAAGTTTGTTGCCATTGCAAATTCTCAGTCCAGAATTGAAACGTCATCTCGTCGTTATATTTACGTTACAAAACTACCGGTATTGCTGCGATTATTTCAATCGAAATGGCTAATGCGGCGAGGGAGAATCCCAAAACAAAACAAAAACAGTTCGGTATTGAATACTTCTACTTCGGTACAAAGCAATACTCCGTATTACTAAGGCGAGCAGCACGGAAGAATGGAGAGACGACAACAAGCAGCAGCTTAGAGAAGTTGATACTGTTCTTCTCGTGTGTCATGCATTGAATGTCGTCCAGTCCATGCTATTTGTCTAACAGTTGTGAAGCCATCTGTTCTTGTTGCTGCTGCTGTTGTGCACTCAAAAATCGACCGCCGGATAGGCAGGTACATACCATACTATCGAAGTTTAAAAAAACAATTGACATGTCAGCTAGTATTTGCATGACTCATCTCATGCATAGTATCATTGATAACATCGCCACTCAAATTGCAGAAGATGTGGTAGTTTGTCTCCAAATTGCATACTAGGATTCTTTTGGTGAAAACCTGTGTCAACACTGACTGATTATGTGACTGATTTGGTGATTGATGATGTGATTGATTACTAGGTGATTGATTAGGTGACTGATTAGTATGTGACTGATTTGGTGAGTGATAAGAACATGAATGATGATGTGACTGATGATGAGACTGATTAACTGATTATTTGTTTGACTGATTACATAATGACTCAAAATGCATCAGGTCAATTGTATGAATAATTCTTGCATAACTCATCTCATGCATAGTATGGAGGACAACATTGCCACTCAAATTGCAGAATATGTGGTGGTTGTTTGTCATTCCAAATTTGTTCAGTTTTTCCCTGGTGCAAAGCAAATGCTCAAAATGACTGTTTAGGACAACAAGGCTAATTAGGTAAACTGATTTGGCGGCTCAATACGTGACTGATTACCTGACTGATCATGGAAACTGATTACAAGGCTGATTGCCAGGCTGGTTATGCCACAAATTACGTGATGACTTGCTCAAAAATGTATGAGGTCAATTGCATGAATAATTTTTGCGTATCTCATCTCATGCATAGTACGAATAATGTTGTCACTTAAATTGCAGAAAATATGGTGTTTTGTTACTCTAAATTGCATGCTAGGATTATTTCTGGTGCAAAGCCAATGCCCAAACTGACTGATTAAAAGACTGATTACGTCACTGATTAGGTGATGACTCAAAATTTGTCAGGTCAATTGCATGAATAATTTGTTCATGACTCATCTTATGCATAGTATGAACAACATTGCCACTCAAATCGCATAAAAGGCGGTGGCTTGTTGTTCCAAATTTCATGTTAGGTTATTGTTGGTGCAAATGCACTACTCAACAAACTGATGTGTTAAGTGATGACTCTCATAATGTCAAGTCAACAGCTTGAATAATTTGTTCCTGACTCGTCTGATGCATACTATTAAAAACAATGTCACTCAAATTGCAGAAAAGATGGTGCTTTGTCAATGTAAATTGCATGCTAGAGGTTACTTTTTGTGCAAATCGATTGCCAAAACTGACTGATTAGGTGATGGCTTGCAAAGTATCAGGTGAAGTGCATGAATAGTATGTGCATGACTCATCTGATGCATAGCATGAACAACATTGTCACTCAAATTACAGATAATCTGTTGTTATGTTACTCCAAATTGCATGCTAGAGAGTATGTTTCATGCAAATCCAGTATCCAAACTCACTAATTAAGTTATGACTTGCAAAGTATCAGATAAATTGCAATCATGACTTGTTCCTGACTCATCTAAGGCATAGTATGAACAACATTAAAGGTGGTGGTTTGTTGTTCCAAATTGCATGCTAGGACGAGGGCTATTGTTGATGCAAATGCAGTAACCAAACTGACTGATTACTAGTAGTAGTTGACTGATTAGGTGATGACTCAAAATTTATCCAGTCAAATGTGTTAATAATTTTTGCATGACTTGGGTCTGTCTCATACATAGTATGAACAACATTGCCACTCAAATTTGCAGAAGAGGTGCTAGTATGGTAGATTGTTTGCACAAGCAAGTTTAATTAAATTTTGATGAATATTGTGTGCTGGAAAAAAAGAGGGGATGGAGTTTAATTTATTTTGGAGTTTTTGGTACCTTTTGAGCTTTCACTGCCCCCTTTTAGTTTGGTATGTCCTTCTGTACTGAAAAAACGAGGGGGAGGGGGATGGAGTTTAGTTCATTTGGGTTTTTTATACCCTTTTTTGGCTTTCACTGCCCCCTTTTAGTTAGGTCTGTCCTTTTTCCGCCCCTTATTTTTTGGTATTCATTTGTTAAGCGGACATTAATTTGCACTTAACAGAAACAAATAAAGGTTCACTGTTTTTTTTTAAATCCCATTTTTCTTGCTGCGAAACTAACATTTATTAGTACCCTTAGTATTTTTAGTAGAGCCTCTGATATTTTGTGAAACCAATTCTATTTTCATCGTCTCATTTATTTTGCAAAATTTCAATTATTATTTGTAGCTTGTTCAAGTTCTTAACAGTTTTTACTCATTAACTTTGTACCAGACCTACCTATTAAAACCAGAAAAATCCGTTTTTGGGATTTCTCATCCCCCCAGAACCCCCCCCCCTAACTCCCTGTCGGAAAAACTATCTACATTCTTTAAGGTTAATCATGTTAAGGTTTCAACAACTCCAATGATTGTATTGGTCTTCTTGTATTGGTCTTTTGGTGGTATCAGTCTTTTATGAGGTTGAGTCATTAATTTGATGGGTATTTTGCTTTATTGTATATTTGTGTCTTTAATGGAATAAATAAGATACAATTCTGAACTGGTATTGCTTTTCATGAGCAGCTTTTCATGAGCAGCATAGTAATTTCCTCACAGGTGTTTATGTATTCTTTTGAATTCACATATGGATTCCACATGTTTATTTAGTGCTCTTCTTTTTATGACATGTTAGTTTGTACCTTTTAAACCTGTTTAATCATGGTGTTAAGTGGGGTTGTTTTTGCCACTTATGGATTTCAATGTAGTGAAGGTGCATTTGGTTTTCAGTCAAATTGCCATATGCACCTATTTTTTTACGGAATCTTCCATATGGTATTTTTGTTGCCATATTTTTTGACTGACAACAGCTGCTATGCTGCCATCTTCTTGTTTTCATCCACTTTGGTTGTTGTTTGATTTAGGTAGGAGAACACTAGTATTGTTTCTTACAAAATCCATGGTTACCATGGCACCCATGACTGCTGCTCTTGGGATGGAGCGGAGTTGGCATCAGAAGGGATCCAGTGGTTTCTTCTTGGAGGAGACGTAGTAGTAGATTATTTATTGATTGACTGATACTTCTATATCAATAACTGGTACTGTACCATCTGACCACATCACAAGAGATTGGAGTTTGTCCACTTCCATGCTGTTCTGTGCATGTTTTTGTGGTCCATGGGACACTTTCTCGATTGCATATTTTATGTTCATGCATATGACACATACCTAAATATCATATGTACCACCAACACAACCAGTTCCTTCTCACAATGAAACACATCTCTCCTTGATGGATCATGATTAGCATAATCCAATGGACATCAGTAAAGTGTTCTATTGTCTCACTTCTATTTTAGCATCAGATTACATCTTAGAGAGTCACCCCCAATGGTTATGAGATCACAGGGGAGTCTCTTGTTGTCTGTTGTTCCCAAGGAAGTGTACATCATTTATTTATTCTTTCTTTTTCCTCCCTTGCAGAACTTATACCACACTCAAATAGTTTTGTTTGGTCTGCATGTGGCAAATACACACATGCAGCACGTGGTGAATAGTACACACAGGCATGCATAGGCCTATGCCTATACCTATGCATATGCATACGACAATGTATACCAAGTGGCAACCTGTTCTTGCAAAGTCCAGCTATCTTTGCCCAGGCTTTGCCGGGGCTTCTTTGCTCTGTTCTATTCCTTTGCTCTATTCTATTATTTTCTTTTCTGTGGCTGCATGCTCCAAGACAGAAGGGCTGCCTTGTTCCAACCACTGTTCTGGTATCATTTTTTATTCCATGATTGTTGTAGCATGCCAAGTGCCAGCAGTCAAAGTACATTAATTGTTGGATTGGTTTGAGTGCTTGTGCCCGTCTTTCTTACCTACTTGCCACTGTTAGTAGTAGTAGTGTTGTCCATTTGCATTCTTCCTCCCTGTATGCTACTGAATCTATGCATCACCTAGTACTAGTATTGTATTATGGCCAAGGCCAAGGCCTTCTTGCAGCTACCACAATGCAAAAACCCAGCAACGACGGTTGGTTCTTGTGTAGCGTTGTGTTGTGTTGTGTTGTTGTGTTGTGTTGTGTTGTGTTGCTGCTATACTAGTAGTGTGATGTAGCTAGCTAAGAATAGAAGTAGTAGCACTTGTCTTTCTTCCATTGTGCTTCTGTGCACTAGGTAGCTCCTACAAGAGTTAGTAGTACTAGTGTGCCTGTCCTGGTGCCTGCTGCACAATACGGAAACATGGAAAAATATAATGGACGGAGCGCAATGGAAAAATGGAACTGCCACAAGAAGAAAAGGGGATGGGACAAGCAACAAACAAGCTAGATTGATAGGTTTGTACTAATCAATAGCATAATTTTTTAGCTACTAATATTTTTTCATTTTTAGGGAAGAGCAACAACAGCAAACCGTGGTGCTGCATGAAGCAATGATGGTATCTTCTGACGTTACAAAGAAGGTAGTAGCCCTAAGTTGAGAAGGAGTTAGCACTGGTAGGTGGAAATAGGAGTTTGCATGACTCAGATGATGTAGTTATCACAGCCTGGAGACATCAGTTACAATGACTTGTTGAAGATGCTAGTTAGCCCAGCTAGGAGGGGTAAGTGAGCATAGATCCGAGAAAGTACACTATAAGGATTTAGTTACAGAAGGCATTAGCACGACTCAGAGGAGTACATTATCACAGCTTGGAGACATTAGTTACCACAACTTGAAAGAGTTAGGTATCATAGTAAGCATGGATCCAAGGAACTACTATTCTCTAAGGAGTAAGTTACAGAGGAGTTAGCCTGGAGTGGAGAAGGAGTTATCATAGATAACAGGAGCTTGCACATCTCAGAGAAGTTAGTTTGCATAGCTTGAAGGAGCTAATTAAAATAGCATGAAGAACTTAGTTGGCATGACTTGAGGGAGTTAGCTAGCACAGCTTGGAGGGGATGCTACTAGCTAGCATAGATCCGAGGTGCTGCAGATGAATGACTTGGTGTGGAGAAGGAGCTAGCACAGCTCAGAGTAGCTAGTTAGCACATGTTGGGTTAAAACAGAACTGATTACCATGAGGGATTTAGTAAGTACAGCTTGGAGGGGTTGCTAGCTAGCATATATTGGAGGAGCTACTCATGGATGAGTTAGCTTCAGATGAGCTAGCCTGGTGTAGAGAAGGAGTTAGCAAGGCTCAGAGGAGATAATTAAGACAAATTGGAGATGTTTATTACCATGGCTTGAAGGAGTAAGTTAGCACTGTTACAAGCACAGCATGGAGGGGTTAGTTAGAATGAATCCAAGGAACTATTCACAAATAAGTTAGTTGTCAGAGGAGTTAGCCCAGTGTTGAGAAGGAGTTTGCACTGATGAGAGGAGTTTGCAAATTTGAGAGAAGTTAGTTAGCATAACTTGAATGAGTTGGTTAGCATGGCTTGATGGAGTTAGCTAGTATAAAGTTGGAAGGGTTACTAGTTAGCATGCATTTGAGGTGCTACTCATGAATGAGTAACCTTCAGAGGAGATAGCCTGATGCAGAGAAGGAGCTAGTAGCACTGATAAGAGGTGTTTGTGCACAGCTTAGAGGAGTTTGAATAGCTCTATGCTTAGAGAGTTTAGTGAGCACTGCTTGGAAAATTGAGTCATTATGACATGAAAGAGTTATTGGACAAGTTAATTGGCATGACGGGCTTGAGGGAGTTACTAGATAACACAGTTTGTTGGAGGGGCTAGTTCTTACTATCAATAATAGTAACAGTTGATTCAAGGACAAGCTAGTAGTCTTCAAGCATCACGACAAAGATAGGTTAAATTGTCCAAAGTGGCCGAACATGATTCATCAATGTATCATAGGAGATTATCATCATTTGGTGGAAGTCTTGGTTTCTTGGACAACATTTGCAATAGTAGAGCCATCAAATCAAATGTTCACCCTTCAAGCTATGATTTGCAACACCAACTTTCTCTGATTCTTTCCACAGTTGCAGCATGCCTTTTGCTGTAAGTCTGAATAAGTGGACCATCTTCTTGGTGGAAAACCAAACATACTTACCGCACAGAGACAAGGATGCCAGTTGGAAAAATTTACCACTGTAGGTAATTTGTTGAACCGTCATGCTAGAAGAATTATGGGTGCCCCAGCAAACTGATGCCCTGTGCCCCATTTTGGGAACACGACAAGTTCCTTGTGCCCCAAACCAATGCCTTAGTGCTCCAAACCACCAGTGTACATGACATGTTCCAAGAACTGTACATTGTGTATGTGCCTAATGCCTAAAGTGTCGAAGTTTACCGATGATATATTTTTTGATGATTCGCTAACTCAGTATAATTCTGTAACAGTGCTGTAATAAATCCTAACTGACAAACCAAAGAGTCTTTTGCTTACAAGATCTGTTTGCTTGCAAACTATTGCTGAACAAGTTTAGTGGGACAAATGTTGAGGTTTTGTATGAAAAGGAGAACACTCCTTTTTCAAGATTCTGGGTCAAAGCGCAGGGCTCACAATTCACAATACCTTCTGACTCCCAAGAGGAAGCAATATTAAGTTGTTGTAATTCAAAATCAACTGGATAGGTATAATGATGTTTAAATTAAAAGAGATGTGAGCTCAAGGTGAGGATCTTAGTTTTGCTATGTTATTCATGTAGTGGACTGATATCCTTGTATCATTTGTGTTGTAGGGATGTCTTAACCGGTCATAGATCATGTGCAATTTGTCAGAAGACAGAGAACACAGGAGACCTCTTTTCAGGGGTATAAGTAACTTTTATGTGCAGAAGGGATGTATCTTCCATAGAGCGTCCGTAAGTCCCGTACGTGTATTGTTGACCTAACAACATAAGTTGCCAAAGTGGAGACCAGAGGGCCCTGATGCTGCCTTAATTGCTTGCGTGTATTAAGCAGGTCAACTTGATGAAAGTGTTGCCAAGTGGAAACAACTTCTTGAAGACAATCATGCTATTGCTCACAAGTATGGCGTTCAAATCAAAAAGGATGAAGGAGCTTTTGAAAGAATGTTTTGAACTTACTTCATTGGATAACTTTGTGGACCAATAGGTTGCCCAATCCACAGAGTGGAAATTGTAAGTGTGTGGTGTTTGTGTGTTATTGTAATAATCCGCCTGTTCACTCACATTGATGTACTACTATTTGGTTTAAACCCTCCTTTCTAAAACTTGGAAACTTCAAACAGAAACCGGAGTTCTTTGCTGATAATCAAGAAGAACAGTTAGGTGAATTTGTTTCAGAAATTGATGAGGAATACAAAGAGGCCATTTGGGAAGGGCATGTAGAAGAATGCAAAGAAGAACGTGAAGAAAGTGAGGAGGACAACAACCCTGCTCCATACATCCCAATCGTAGAAGAACATGGCATGGAAGATAACAGAGGAGAGGACCCTCCAGAACCTGAGGTTCCACAGTTTTGCACCAGCAGAAGACTTTGACATGAGAAGCCACTCGTCACCCCCACAAGATCCTGAAGCTCTTGAAAAACTTGATCTCATGCTTTGCATCTTTCATGCAAATGATCCAAATTGGGAGTCCTTTGAAGAAAGGCATTCAAGGATTGGTGTCTTTGTTGGGTTTGGTGTCTTTGTTCTTTGTTGGCCATGACAAGCAGGGCAAGTTGGTGTCTTCTTTGGTGGTTTAGTAAAAGCTCTCTACTACTAGTAACCTGTTGTACTCAAAATTAACCTAAAAGGATGTCTAAAATATTTCATGTATTTGTAAATGATGTATTGGCGGATCATATCTATCATTTTCTTTTTGTCATGAGACAGAGAACACATGAGACCTAAATATCTAGATACTTGAAGTCACTTTTATCTCTTGAGGAGTATAAGTAAGTTTTCATGTGTAGAAAGTGCATAAGTACAGTAGGAGGTACCTAAATACTGTAGAACATACGTAAGTACATATTAATTGACAACCGTTTAGTGGACAAGCTGGTGTCTTCTTTGGGGCTCTGTACTTGTCACATATTACCGCCTATGTAGAATTTGTACCAAAGCGAAATGTTCAGCATAACACTCATGAGGATCTAAAGTGGTCTCATGACTGATTCGCACCTTGTTCGTTTTGAGAGACATTTGTTCTCTCATACCAGTAGAAGTACGGTACAAAGTATTTTATTTCAAGTTCAAACAAGCCTCTATGGTACAAAGTGCTCAACAACAAGCCTCTATTGCAATACCATCTATGTGAGTTGTCACTTCTTTGCTTCCTAATCCATCTAATTGCAGCTACTTTAACATCAATAGTCAAATAACAAATAAACATTAAACTAATTGGATTAAACTGTAGTAAGCTCTGTAACGTCCGTTGCTTGTTGTTGCGGTGTGTGCGTGTGTGTGCGTGTGTGTGTGTGTGTGGGGGGGGGGGACACTTCAGCAATGGGGATCTTTGCCCTTTGATGACGCTTTGGCGGTGTTGCTGTTGTTGTTCCAGCTCGTTTCTCCTACTACTAAAGAACTCGGTCAATCGATCCAAAACTTGCAGGTCTTGTTCTTGTTCTTGGTGTAGTAAGGAAGAGACCCCTGAGTAGTGGGCGCATCTAATGCTATGTTTAAGGAATGGTTTGGTTGAGACACCTTCTTGGTATTGTGAGGGATGTGTTAATGGAGTTTTTAAATACTTTTTCATGATTTTCTTCTTGACCAAAAGAATCAGAGGAGGAAAGTTCGAAGGGGTTCCAGCAGCGCTGTTCAGCAGGGCAACCCCAGCATATTGGGTATCTATGGACGATAGCTCTTCTTGACCTTGCCAATTCTGGTGCAGTGATTACTTTGGTCAGGAAGTTACAGCTGAAGAGTAAGATCAATAAGACTAACAGGACAAGAAGCAATGAGTGTACCTTATCAAGGGGGAGGGGGGGGGAAAGTCGTCTCAAAATGGTCGCCCCCCATTCACACCTATTCGTACTCGTACGTACCGGTATGCATCATTAATAGAAGTACGTTACGAATTACGAAGTATTTTTTTCTGTCATCCCCATTGGAGAAGGCACACAACAACAACTACCGGTACGAGTTCGTGCCGGTACACGCACATGAAATACTATGATTACCTGGTACTGGTACACTTCGCTTCTGTGATATAATCTACGAGTTGCTCGGCCGCGCGGTGTAATAAACTAGTAATCCAAATTGGATTACAACAAGTAATCATGTAATCCATTTTATCCAAGTAGAACTCAGTACTGGAAAACAATTATGGGCAAGAGAGTGAGTGCAACGAGCTTGATTTCCCAGAATTGTTTTCTAGTACTGAGTTCTACTTGGATAAAATAGATTACATGATTACTTGTTGTAATCCAATTTGGATTACTAGTTTATTACACCTGTGTTCCACTGAGGCCGAAGTGGAGTGAAACGACACTGAGACTGAGGTGGAACACAGTTAGTAACACTCCTGAGGAGGTTGACACTGAGAGCTTGCTCGAAGTGGAGATCGAACAAGGAGTGTTACTATCAGCAAAGGCAAGAGCACACTCGTAGATTATTTACGTAATCCACGAGTTCGACCGATTTTTCCATGTAATTTGGCCAACTGGATTGCTGAATTATTACACCAAAACGAGAGGAGCTCGCTCACAGCAACCGAACTACAAGCACTGCCAGCTACGATCTAGGGGAATGGTGTATTCCTCTTTGTTGCTCCGCTGGCGTTTGAACAACAACGACAATGACGACGACGACAACTAAAGTTAATTTTCGTTGCTCCCCTAAGCTACAAACTCAAAGCCGTTCAACATAATCGATACTGCCTCGTCATTGCGGAATTTTTGGTACCAGTTTGGTTCCCTAGCTCCCAATATTCAGGGAGATATCAATTTTTTACTGTCACCATTCTTGTTGTTGGTCTCATTTTTGATTTGTTTGGTGGTGTGCTTCTTTTTGTTTTCATTTTCGGTTTTCCGTTTCGGTTTTGGTTTTGGTTTTGTTTGATTGCTTTTGTTTTTAGGGCGCCCTAATCCGGTGAGGTGCTAATGAATTGATTAAAAATTAACTTATGTTTCTTAGTACGAGCTCCTCGAGTTTTGGTGTAATAATTTAGTAATCCAGTTGGCCAAATTACATGGAAAATCGGTCGTACTCGTGGATTACTTTCAGCTCGATACAGTATTAATTCATTCTCCTACCGGTTCGTACGAGTACGAGTACCGGTACGATTGCGCTAGCGTCGCCCGACCCGACCCGAAGGGATTGATTGATTGATTCTGCCATCAGGATGATGTCTCATGATTATCTACACTGTAATCTACGTACCGTTTGCAATGCGTGTATGTAATACTTACGGTACAATACCGTGAGAGTACACAAAAAAAACGCAACTCAAAATGCAACAGTACACAAACCATGTAGAAGTCTACAGAGGTAACGTTGTTTGGTGAGCACTCCGCACCTTTTTGTGTAACACTCTAAGTATAAAAAAAAATTCGTCCGAACGTTGAAAACTCACTAAGACAAGAATCGCTCACATCGCTCACAAGACAGATCGAAAATCAACCATTCTCTTTCCGAGTCAAGGTACAAGAAGATGGAAGTACATGTGTACAAATAATACTGTTATCTGTTACTGACATGTTACACGACCCTGACATCGACTTAGACAGGTGATCGATCGAATCCGCCGCACCTTCAATACTCCACAAGACCAGCAACAAGACCAGCAACAAGACCGGCAACAAGACACGACAAGACGACCGGCAACAAGACAGTTCCAAAAATCGACCATTCACTTTCCGTGCTGAGGTACAAGAAGATGGAAGTAAATGTGTACAAATAATACTGTTATCTATTACTGACAGGTTACACGACCCTGACATCGACTTAGACAGGTGACCGATCGAACCCGCCCGTGATTACAGCACTCACTCGACAACACACCGGAACATGAAAAAACTTGAACTAAAAAACAGAGCTTATCAGCAACAACAGGGGGGGATCCCCTATCCAACAAGCTCCTCCTCCTCCTCCATTGAACCAACAAACGAATTGATCGAACCAACAAACAACAAATCGATCGGACCAACGATCAAACCACCAACAAATCTATCAAACGAATCAATCAAACGAATGAATCAATCGATTCGTTGGTGGTTCGATCGAAAAACGAATCCATCCAGCAGCAATCACTGCTCATTGAAGTACCGGATTACCACCACGGCGTTCATCTGCCCTCATTGCCTTGATTAGCTTTGTGATGGACACGTCACCATAAGCACGCTTGATCTTGCTGATGGCAGTGTTCACATCGTTGCCACGATTCAAGAGCCTCTCCATACAACTCCACACGACTTTCCTGTTGGAATACTTGAACTTCACACGCCCGCGCTCAGCTGCAGTGAACTCCCTTGCTGGCTTCCTCCCTCCTATTCCATTTTGGTACTCATCCCACAAGGCTTGGATGGTTCTTGGAGTGGCATACAAGGTTGCAGGTCGCTGCCCCTCTGGAAGCCCGGGCGCGGCATCCACTACAGCCGGCCCTCTCCCTCCTCCTCCTCCTCCACCAAATCGACGCGCCGGCGCAATTGCAAGCCCCCTACAGATCTGTTGCAACTGCTTCACCTGTCTCTTCATATCTGCTATCTCTGCAATGTTATGGTTCCTGAGCTCTGCAACATGGTTCTGTGTGGTACACATCTTGGCATATATAGCATTCTTCCATTGATGTCCATGCCCTCTCACTCCCCTTGCAATCTCATCATCTGTGGTAGGAATTTCATCCAAGTGCACAATTCCATCATTATTTGAAGCAATCACTCGAACCTTTTCCATAGGATTTGCTTCTTCATCCTCCATCCGGCCCTCCAACAGTCGATATCGATTAAGAATCTGAGCCTTCAACCCAGCTGGAACCATATCAACTGCTGCTGCATCAAAGCAAGCCCAAAGCAAGGGCTTTGCAAGGATGGCGCCGACTGTAGGGCCAAACTTGGCTCTAATTGCTGGCGCAACTGCATTGCAAAGCCAATCGGATGTAATGCCACTACCATCTTTCTCTTTGTACTGACAGATACCCTTGTAACAAAGCTTACTAGCTGCATTAATATCCGGCCAATCCAACTGTACATCCAGATAGTCTTCTTGCATGCCTCTAGTCTTCCATCTAGCTCTGTAGTTGACATCGTCCCTAGTAGCTCCTGCTCTGCGCGCCATAGTTGTACCCCACTTCTTAACAGAGTGAGTGCCAAGCTTCCTATCAGTAACAGGTTCAAATTCTGGATCATCGATGATTCTCCTGAGGGCATTCTGATAGGTGGTCTTGCAAGAATTTGCTTCTGCATCTTGCACCTTTACAGAGGAATCAAACACAGTATGTCCTTCTGCAAACAACCACTGACTCAACCGGCCGGCGCTAGTGCTTAGCCAGACCTCCAGATAGATTGCAAGCCCAAGCAGAACACAGTATCGATGATCCATAGCCCCCATTAGCAGCTGCAGTGGACAGTCCCCTTCATCCTGGACATTCTTTGACCATCTCATCTGTGCTGTAATGTAACCAGTGTAGTTCAGGCTTGCTTCCAAGTTAACCTTCTTCATATGGGATGTATCATCCCCCCTACCAATCATATGAAGCTGGAACTTCAACATTGCTTGGTGGCGAAGCTGAACAATGCTGTGTCCCTTTGCTAGATCAAGCACTTGCAGAAACTCTTCATTTGTGAAGCACCGATCAGCTCTGCTCTCCTTTCCTAGGCGCCGAGTCTCTTTCTTCTTCACTGCTTTAATAAGGTTGTTAATGCAGCGGGACTTTGTGGGGTTTCCTACGCGTGTGGCTTCATTCCAGGCAGCATGGCTTGGCATGAAGTATGAAATAGCCTTTTTCCAGTACATCAGAGTACTTGATCGACCAAGTCTTGGATTATCGTTTGTTCCAGGGTCTTCTTTTCCATACACCTTGAAACACATCCATCTGTAGATATCCTCAGGTGTAATGACAGCAAGCTCCTCAGTAGTGAACATCTTGTCCGTGGGATATTTGCATTCATGCAAGAAATCCATGAGCATCAGCAATGACTTGTGGTATCTTAATACTTGGATTGGAGCATTCACATTATTTGGTAGGACAGGTGTTGGTCCTGCAACTCGGCCCCCGCGTCGAGGTGTGGCTGCTGTATCATCATCATCGTCCTCCACACCATCTGCGTCCGCGTTTGATGCTGCTGTTGCTTCATCATCCGATTCAAGGGGTTCTTGTTCTTCTTCTTGTTCTTCGGCAGGAGAATCAAGTTGAGCGCGAGCCCGATCCTCGCCAAGTTGAGCGCGAGCCCTTTCAAGTGTTGCCAATCGGCCACGCTGCCTCGTTTCCAAACGTTGAATTATTCTTCCTGTTCTTGTTCCCGCAGGAGGGTGGGGAGGAGGAGGAGAAGGAGGGCGAGTAGTAGGAGAGGATCCACTATTCCGGAAATCTAGAAGGGAGGTAGCATTCCGGATTTCTTCCAAACTCCGGCCACCTGCTGGGAGGGGGAAGGCTGCTTCGAATGCTGCCGTGTTGGCTGCAGCAGCGCGGGCTGCAGCACGCCGTTCCCGGGCTCTAACAGCTCGTGGATTCGTACTGAGTACTCGGGGCATACCTTCGTCTCGTTGCTTGTTGCTTGCTTGCTTGTTTCTTGTACGTGTTTTCGATTACTTTGGATCGAAAATATGAGCAAAATAGTGAGTGGAACAAATGGTGAGCGTTGAATCGTTGAATCAAAGTTAAGAAACCAAAGTGGAGTCTAATCGATGCGTTAGTATGAGTTAAGAAACAAAAGTGGAGTCTTACCGAGTGTCGCCAAAAACAAGTGAAATAATGGGCCGTTACTCAATGGTGCGGGTTGCTCCTCAATGGTGGGGGTTGCATAAGTTGCGCACCTCGTGTTAAAATACAGCAATAAAAAGCAACTAAAAATGCAACCCTCTTAAGGTTGAATATGCAACCTGTACTGTACGGTGCTGGTACAAAAAACGTTACCGCACCTCTGTTTTTGGAGGGTGCGGAATGGGGTATCTAGGTCTACAGAACGTGCAGTACAAAGTTGCACGCAGCCAGGAAAATTCAACCCGGGTTGCATTTTATGTGTATCGTGCTCGTACCCGTAAGATCTTACTCCTATTCTTCCCCATCCCGATAGTACCGTACGTACCGGTTCGTACGTACGTTGCTCGTAACTTAGTCGTAATTAATCTTATATTCTGATTGGCTCGATTGATTGAGATGATTCATTCTCATTCGCAATCCCCCCAAAAGAAGAACTTGGGTGGTGTGGTAAGAATAATGATATTCACATTATTCACATCACCCATCACCGAGAAAAAAACGATGAGGGGAAGGAGTTCGGACCGTGTGGTACGTTACCTACGGTGCGTACAGTACGATACTCATACTCGTAATCTTGCGTACTACCGGTACTACGAGTACCGTACTAACGGTAGTAAGATTTTACTCTTGTGACACACGATCCATCAGAATCACAGCATCGCAACTGAACCACCCCCAACACACAGAAAGACAGCGCATCGAATCCTTTCTACTTCTACAAGCGAAACTGGGCAGCTGTTGTTTCAGCTTTTCGCCCCATCCTGTCCCTCCAGCAACAACAACCACCACCACCACCACAACAACAACAACAGAATCGGAACCGGAACATCCTTCTTCTTCTTCGTCGTCGTCCGTCTCGTTGTCGTCCCAGTTATTCACACTTACTTGCCCGGAACCACCGAAAGCAATCGTCATTGTTAATTATTACTCCGCATTTGTTAATTTGTTAATTTGTTTGTTTGTTTGTTTGTTTGCTTGTACCGGTAGACAAACACAAACCCCGAGACTTGCTTCTTCGTATATTACTACGTGCTATTTATTCCCGGAAGACAACTGCATCTCCAACCACAATCACGAACCACGATGATCGATAACGCCGCGGTTTCTCGTTTGCTTTCGCCTCGCTCCGAGCGGGGGCGGCGGAACACGAACGGGATCTCGTGCGCAAGCAGCGCAAACCGTCGCAGGGATCCGACCCGTGCGTGTCTGCTCTGCCTACTAGTGTTAGTGGCGGCGGGAGTTGTTTCCCTCGCTTCCGGGTTTTCCGCCTCGTCGCATTCGATTCTTCTTCCTCCGAGGGGCATTGTTGGCCGCAGCAGCATCAGCAGCAGCAGCAGCAGCAACAAAGGCAGAGGCAGAGGTACCATCGACATCCTCGGCAACAAGTACCGGAACAGGATCAGGATCAGGAACAGCTACCACCAACGAAGCATTGTTGCATCGACATCGACATCGACATCGACATCGACGTCCACCGAGGAACCAATACCGCCAACCCGTACGACCGCCAGCGCCAGCGCCACCGCAAACGCCACCCCCGTTGTCCCCCACCTCTCCAAGAACCAGGAGGCACTCGGAAAGCGGACCTTTCCCCGGACGTGGGTTCCTCTGGCCTCGGTGCACGAGCTCGATCCGGACCGTCCCACCCCGCTGGTGTTTCTGGAACAGCGCTACATCGCCTACCACGATCCCAATGCCAAAAGTTCGGACGGGTGGATCGTCATGGACGACGCTTGTCCCCACCGGTTGGCCCCGCTCTCGGAGGGGCGGGTGGCCCGCGTGGAAGTCGAAGACGAATCCGCAGACGATACAGAAACAAGCAATTCTACCACCACCAAAAACAAAACAAAAACAAAAACAAAAACCACGCTCATGTGCTCGTACCACGGATGGGAATTCGACGGATCCCAGAACGGGGCTTGCACCTCCATTCCCCAGGCCACACCGGAGATCGAGTCCCGGGCCCGCGCCTCGCCGCTGTCGAGGGCCACCACCTACAGCGTCCGGGTCCACAAGAACGTCGTGTGGGCCTGGCTCTGGCCGGAGGATGTTCTCGGGTACATGGTGGACGGCACCGGCACCGGCACCGGCACCGACACCGCCAACATGATCACCCCCGAGGGCCTCACGGCCGGAATGGCGAGCGGGGGGGACTTCCCGTCGACCTACACGCGGGATTTGCCCTACGGGTGGGACTCACTCATCGAAAACCTCATCGATCCGGCGCACATCCCCTTTGCCCACCACGGGTTGCAGGGAAAACGCGAGGACGCATTGCCGATCGACATGACGGTGCCGGAGGCGATTCCGGGTCCGGTTCACGCGGGTACGAGTTGGAGTCACGGTCACGGTCACGACCATGGTCACGACCATGGTCACGGCCTAACGAGCAACGATGCGAATGCTACTGCAACTGCTACTGCTACTGCAACTGCTACTGCTGTGGCTACCAACGGTGACCTCCAAAAGGGATGGCCGGGATTTTTGTTTGAGTTTCGGGACCGAACGAGTGAGTCCAGTCCAGTCGGAGGTTCGTTTTTAGTTTGGGTTTCGGTTTCGGTTTCGGTTTCGGTTTGGAGTTGAATTCAATTGAATTGGGTTTGGTATTGTCATTGTCATCACATCATACTCTCACAACGGTTTGTTCTTTTCTCTGTGTTGATTTGGTTTGGTTTGGTTTGGTTTGGTGCACACAGTGGGAAAGCACCGCATCAGCACGGGCGAATTCCGGGGTCCCTATTCCGTTGTCTACGAGGGAAAGTATTACGCCACCCAAGAGGAAGCCGACGCCATCAGCGGGAAGCTACTCGCGGCCAAGCGCCAGAAAATCAAGCACTACCTTGCTCCCGAGGAAGCGAAAGGAACTGCCGAAACCAAAGACGTCACCGGCGACGACGATGACGACAACAAAGACAACGACAACGACAACGACAAGCCCTTGGGACCCTTTTATCTCGGAATTATCTGCATTCCGACCAAACCCGGTTGGTCCCGGGCCATTATTTTTTCCAGGGGAAACGCAAAACCCGACACCGAATCCAAATCCAAATCGACGTCGAAATCCAAATCCAAATCGAAGTCGTTGGCACCCGACGAGTCCAGTTCCGAAACGGCCAAGGAAACGAAGAAGAAGAAGACCCCGCTCATTGGCAAGATCTTTTCCGCCCTGCCCACGTGGGTTGTGCACGTCTTGAGCAATCGCTTCCTCGATTCCGATCTGGCATTCTTGCACTACCAGGAACAGGAGCGGCTCCGCTACCGGTACGTCGGCAATGGCGGTAACGAGGGCAACAACGCACCATCGTCGTCGTCGTCGTCGTCGTCGTTGCTTGAACGCCAGTCCCTCGGATACTTTCTCCCGGCCCGGTCGGACCGCTGCGTGACGGCCATACACGAGTGGATTGCGAAGCACACGGACTACAAAGGCGGGGACGGGATCCGATCGACCCACACCTACACGCTCCCGCCACCGATTTCGTCCCGCACCGAGCTCTTCGATCGGTACCTCCAGCACACGAGCCACTGCAAACACTGCCAGGAGGGACTGAACTGGCTCACCAAGACGGTCCGCAAGGCGTGCTATTGGACCTTTGCCGGGTCCGTGCTGGTGGGACACTTTTGTCCGCGGGAAGGCCGCCGACTGCTCCAGCTCCTCACCAAGGTCGCTGCGCTTGCGGCCCTGGCGGTCCTCGGAATCGTGGCGAAGATCGAGCCGGCCTTTCGCGTCGGGGAATTCAAGCACTACCAGAACGACTGAGCCGAGTTGAGTTGAGCGGAGTTGAGCCGAGTGGAGGAAATTGCCGCACCGTAGATAGAGCGGGAGAGAACGCGCTTTTTCGGTTCGGTTCGGTTCGGCTCGGTTCTGTTTGCGTATTCTCTGTGTGCTTGGTGGGTGGTAGGGCTTGGTTTGCCGGAGAGTTGATGGTGGTCTGTCAAGTGCATTGCGTGTCGTCCCCATGATGGGTCATTCCGATGCCGAAACCGCTGCGAAACGAATCGAATCGAATCGAATCGAATCGTTGCCGATGGAACAAGACCGACCGCCGACCGCAACACGAGGCAAAGAGCGGCGCAATCCTATTCAGTCCAGTCCAGTCCAGTCCAGTCCAGTCCAATTCAACTTAATTCAACTCAACTCAATCCAATCGAACGAATTTGTTTCTGGATTGCCGGGCGGCAGTGATATTGCATTGCGTTGTATTGTATTTTATTTTATTTTATTGTATTGAAGAACGATGTCGAATCCAACGAAACGAAGCTGAAACCGAACAAAATCCAACGACCGTAACTCAAGTAATATTACAACATAATATTATAATAATATTGTAATGATTCTCTGTGCGTGGTTGAAATTACATGTACAAACTCTAATATTGAATAATATATACGAAGAAATATTAAAATGATTCATTCTAAGCGTCGTCGGAACTATCGTACGGTAGGTATCTGCGATGGCATGGCCTCGGATTGCATGCATCGTTGGATAGATGCTATCTCGCAAATCGTTTCGTTGCATTGCGTGGTACGAGTACTGCCGAATGGTACCAACTCAACTCAATTCAATTCAATTCAATTCAATATTGCAATCCATCGATTGGCACTTTCACAATCGAAGGACAAGTCGGAACGGCACGGCACGGCACGGCACGGCGGAGTGAGTCTGTTCCGCAAGGAGTGGGTGTTCTCCTCGGCTGTACCTGGTATGTCTGCATGTCTGTGCCTGTCTGTCTGTGCTTGCTGGCTACGGTACTGTCCGGGAAGGAGCAATCGAGAGGTTGTGCAGTCCGGATGTATGTGTATGTATGTATGTATGTATGTATATATGGATGGATAGATTCGTGACGTGACGTGCCGCACGGCATCGTGCGGTTCGCCGCAAGGTGTGTCGCGGTGGTCCCGCTCGGCTCGGCTCGGCTGGGCTCGGCTCGGCTCGGACCCATCGAATTTGTAAGAGTAGCAGTAGCAATCGTAGTAGCAGTGCGTAGTAGTAGTAGCAGTGGTTGTTGTCGTGATTTCCGAGAACACACGGCCCGAAAGTTGTCACGCACCGTTCGTTCGTTGGTTCGTTGGTTGGATCGCTCGTTCGCTCGCTCGTTCGTTTTCACGCAGCGTCCACCCGGACCAATTCCTCCTCGGCGAAGTAATAGTAAAACGGCGATTCGGATTCGGTGGTGCTTCTGGTTTCGTTTTTATCGTCGTCATTGTCATTGTCAATGCCATTGTCCTTATCGTTATCGTCGTCATTGTCCTTATCCTTTTTCCCAAAGACCACCCGGACCGCCATGTCCGTGTCGACCTGTTCGGCACAGCAGCAGGTCGGATCGACGTCGCACTTTTCCCATGTTTCCACAACGGTCCCGATCCTGCCTCTGAGGTTTGTTGTTGTTGTTGTTGTTGACGTTGATGTTGACGATGTTGGTGGTGACGAACCACTACTACTACTACCGCACACGACGTCCTCGACGACGCGCACCGTGTCTCCCACCGAAAACCAGTAGCTCGAGGACCGGTCCCGCATGGAAATGGAAATGGAAACGGAAACGGTGCGTGAACCGGGACTAGAACCAGAACTAGAAATCGATCGGCTGCCGGCGGTTGCGGAACGGAAGGATGCGGCGCGGGTTGCCCTTGTACTTGTCCTTGTATTTATTGTACTGCCATATACGGTGCTTCGGTGGCTGGCCGGGGTAACCAGGGAGTCGACAACGGACGGCATTCCGAGCAGCGCTACAAGCGCAAGCATGAGTCCAAGCGTAGTCACGAGCGTTGTCATTCTCATTCTCATTCTCATCGGCGGTTGTTGCAGCCGAATCGATGGTGTGATTTTTCTTGCGGAAACCATGCTGGTTGTGTTGTGTTGGGGTTGTGTTGGGGTTGTGTTGTGTTGTGTTGTGTTGTGTGTTGGGGTGTGTTGGGGTGGGGTGGGGTGGGTGTCAGCCGCGATTGTGTAGTGTTCCCATCACTCGTTCATTCATTAGTCGCTAGTTCCTTCTACTACCGTGCGTACCGTATCGTTCGTACCGTACGGTATGTTCGGAAGCAACGAAGGAAGGATGAATCCCAATCATCATCATCACTACGAGTTCGTACGTACCTTACAGTACTTGTAAGATTTTACTTGTATCATCTGCATCATCTTTTGAACTTTGCCTTCCGTAGAATGTAAGATTGTGCTCCGATAGCATCACGTAGCGTACAAGGTACAAATTACGTACGTGTGTGCCTATCTTTGTGACACCATGGCTCGTACCGTACGGGAGAGCACGTGCACTCGCTCCGAAGGTTTCCTAGTAAGGAAAGTGAATAGAATGAAAAGTTAATAAAAAGTATTCGGAAGTGAATAGAATGAATGCTTTTTTAGCACACCCAACCGATGAATACTTTTATTAACTCAATTCGGAATCCCTAAACAAGAAGAAACACAGTAACTGTCTGTTTAATCACTACCCGCCCCTCCTACCGCCCACCTATTTTTATCAAGCAGGCAGGCTGGCTGCAAGGTTAAGTAGCAGTTTATTGAATGGGCCTTTTGCTTGATCGTGATATATGAAATAAATGAGGCCCATTCCGAACCAGCATTGGTTTTCATGATTGCAATAAGTAATTTACTCATGGGCTATTATATGTATGCTTTTGAATGCATGTATAGATGCCAAGTGTTCACTTATCGATCCAGTCTTTAATGGTGTATTTTTCCAAATTGTTTAACCTGTTTCGTGTGTAGTCTTAAGTGGAATCGTTTTTACCACTTAAATACAACAGAGGTGCACACGATTGATTCATGCATTGGGGGACTGAAATGTTTGATTGTAAGATTCCGTTCAAATCTATTCAGTGTTAGTTAAGTGAATAAAATCTGTCAGTCGATACACATCGGCTGGCAGATTTTATTTGGAAGTGAATAAATCTATATAGAAAGCATATACTTTTTATGCATTTTTTAATTAATTTTATTTGTTTTCCTTAGGTGGGAATCACTCATTTTCTCAAATACTCTGTAGACTTGGTACAGAGTAGTATTAAATTCCTTTCACGTTTACCGTACTTGTACTATGGTACGAACTAGAGGTGTGATCAAATCAAACGGTCCAGAATGATGAGGCCATACAGGTTAGCTATGCATGTGTTATTTGTATGCAACATATGAGGCTCATTCTTACGGTCAAGGTTCGATACTTAGCAACCGAAGAAGAAGAAGAATGCACACTAGAGGCTCACACATGCAATCTTTGATTAAGTGTGTCATTTTCAAGAAAAGACAGCAGAGGCTCGAGCGCTTGTTGTTCAAGCGCTTGCTCACAAACCTGTTTTCTGCTGAGTTAACTACTTACTAGTAATAATAAGCAGTGATTCCACTGTGCTGTATTAGTGGCAGCACGGTCTTTCACTGCACATAAAAGAGCTACTTGCCCTCCAGCAAGCTCATGCTCTTTATCATACTATTAGATTATTTGATTAACAACCTTAAACCTTGCACCAGCCGCCTTGCGATCTACTGTATAACTATAAGACTACTAGGATCGAACTGACTGTGCCAATATATCCAGTCATTAGATTAGATCTGATCAAGTGTTGCATTAGAATACTCTACTATCGAAGTGACCAGAGAAATATTAGACCCCAACAGACCAGCACCTGCTCAACTAGCCTGCAGTTACAGCTGATGTTGCCTTCTTTGCCTTTGGACTAAGTCAGCTAAGCAGCAGCCACTTTCAGAAGGAAATTAATAAGTACTTCTAGTATTTTCTGTCAACTGATTTCCATTCGTATTTTGAGCACCTTCTCCTACCACTACTAGTTTCAAGGATACTCCCAGCAGAACACACCACTACACAGCAGACTAGTAGGGACCACAGTATATGAAAAAAATTAGCTAGTTTTAGTAGTAGCTAGCTTGTAGACCTATTTCTTGCTAGAGAGCACACCACCATGATGAATATTGAGGCTATTGGGGCCAAAATGGCCACACAAAAGGCAGTTTTGCACTCGAGCTGTAGTAGTGGAAACACCCAAAAAAGGTACTCGCAAAACTACTAGTACTTGTGCTGGACTGCTGTTTGGACAGACGCCGTGGTAGATACACCGGTCCCCTACTAGATTGGAGCAGCGCAGTGCTTCTTGTTGTAGTTCAGACACAGCAAATACTATGCCACCAGCAATTCCCCAGCAACAAAACAGAGCAGTACTTCTAGATTGATGAGTACTAGTAGGAATGCCCTCCTCGTCTTCAGAAGCAACCGGTCCAGAAGCAGCAGCAGCACGGACATCATGTTCCGCAGCAGCCAAGTCCAGCAGCAGCAGTATTGACGTCTTCAGAAGCAGCAGCAGCAGCAGCAGCAGCAGCTGTGATTGAAGAAGACGGAACCAACGGTGCCAAAGAAGCAACCGGGGCAGAAAGAGGAAGGGTCCAACGGGCATGCTTCTTCTTCCTCTTACCAGCGGTGGTGGTTGGAGATCCAGAAGGATGAGGGTTGGGTCTTCTTCTTATAGGGGTTGCTCAATGAAGAATTCCTGGCTGCTACAAACCAATGTTTGTTTGTTGTTGTTGCTGTTGTTGCTGCTGTTGCGTTGTTGGTAGATGACCGAGTCCGAGACCAAAGATCTTCTTGAGCTGGAGCAGAAAATTGATTCTAGGAAGCTGGAGCCTTCTTGTTGCTCTTTTGAGGTGGAATAGTTTGAACCACCATGATGGTGTACTTGTTGCTGAAATGGAGCAATTCCTATGTGGTCAAAAGCAAAAAGAATCACCATCACCGTGAGTGGTATGAATAAACAAATGCTGCCACTGCCGGCCGCCGCTGCCAAATCAAACCAAAACAGCCTGGACATCTCCCCCCCCCCCCCTCCCCCCCAAGCAAACAAGGGACCGGCAACAACGACTTACAACAGAGCTAATAGGATGGGGGGTTCTTGTTGTTGTAATATGATAGGAAGCAGTGAAAAAGGGTCTATCCCCAGGGTTGGGGGAGCATTTTGCTTTTGACAGTGGTTAATTTTGAAATTGTGAATTATGGTGGCTGTACGGGGAGGAAAAGCCGTAATTCACAAAGGTTTTTAAAATCCAGTGTTGTCGGTGAAAATAACATCATGCTTTACGTACATTCTACGGTTTTTATATCCAGTCTACACTTGAAAGGTTACTTATACCCCTCCTGAGATACAAATGACTTTAAGTATCAAGATATTAACGTCTCATGTGTTCTCTGTCTTATGACGAATAGCACGTGATCTATGACTGGTTTAGACATCCCTGCATACAACACAAATAACACAGGGATACCGGTCCACTACAAGAATAACATAGCACAAATAAGAGCCTCACCTTGAGCTCACATCATCTCTTTAAATTTTAACATCTTATACCTTTTGGTCAATTTTTAGAGTACAACGTCCGAACATCCAGGATGTAGTAGTAGTAGTAGTAGGGATTTTACTAGAATCAAAAGAAGAAGAAGCATCAACAAAGAGCAACGGGTGCTCACTAACAAGAACCTCCTCCTCCTCTTCCCTTTGTGCTCTCCCTTACTACGGCCATGGGATTACACATGATATTGCTTGTTCACCCCTCCTCCTTCTTGACCTCCTCCTTCTTGTAGTCGTATCTGCTGGGGAGGAGTTTTCTTTCTTTAGGGTGCTCCCTTTTTCCGAGAGCTCCGCCCGAGGAAAAAGGGAGCGCCCTAAAGAAAGCAAACTCCTCCCCAGACTACTACGAGGAGGAGGTCAAGGAGGAGGTCAAGGAGGAGATCAAGGAGGAGGGGTAAATGCATAATAATATACGAAGTACTAGTATCTATGTATGTATGTATGTATGTATAAACATACCGGTAGGTCTTACGTCACATGTGCCAATGTCCGTAGCTCGTACGTACGTGTACCAGTTCGTATCGTCATCGGGACACCATAGCATTGCTTACGGTACGAGTCTCGTACTCGTACTCGTACCGTAAGGTAAGATTACGTACCGTCGTACAAGCATCGAGCCAACGGTTGCCTTGTTGCGAGCGAAACGCGAACAAAAACCATCCCAACCGTACGTACGGTAGTAATGAACATCATGTACAAATACGGTTCAACGAAGCATCGTTCGTTGTACGGTACCGTAAGAGAGAGGATTACGAAGTATTGTACCGTATTACCGTTACGAGTACCTTTTACGGTAACTTACCTGCCATTATTCATAAGTATTGCTAATTTTGAGCTTTGGCGAAGCATTCTAGGGGACTGTGTAAAAAAAATTGGGAAAATATGGTCTTTGAGGATCGGGTTTTCGTTTTTTGTGTCGTGCATCGGGCATTAATAGTTCACGAGCAACGTTAGAACCTCGTAGAACTTTGTACCAATTCGGATCAAAGAAGGACATAAATGACTGCTGCGTACAAAAAAGAGTGAATATGATACTCGTATACTTCGTACCGTACTTTACTTTCGGTAGGAGACAAGCAATACGAAAAAAGACGAACTAGTAGTGTAAAACAGTAAGAGTTTACACACAATACGGTAATTATGTGAATACTCTACTACGGTACGAGTACGTACCGGTAGGCTGTAACGGGAATGTTGCTTCTCAGCAATGCAATGCAATGCAATGCAATGCAAGCCACTATTTCCCATACAATATGACACATCACATCTGTACATCACATCTGTACATCACATCACAACAGCAGCATTCCTTCGAGCCGCGTCTTTCCCACCAACAAGAGGTGCGCACACACACACAACATTTCTATCGCAGCACAATACTTCAACCCCAACGGCAACGGCAACGGCAACAGCAGCAACCCTCCGAAAATTGTTGCAAACATGACAACAACATCCGGATTGGCTTCTAGAAGCTCGGGAGTTCCGGCACCGCAATCCGGAAGTAGCATGGCCAGCAGCGTCGACAGCAGCAACATCAATGGCAACTCTAACGGCAACAGCAACGGCAGCAGCAACGGCAACAACAGCAATGGGAACATTCTTCGCAGACCCAACAACAAAACCATCAACAACAACAGCAATAACGGCCGCAAAAACAAAACTAAAAAGCTGCCCATGAGTCGAATCATTACAGCGCTCGTCCTTGTGATGGTCGCCGTGGAGTACTTTGCGTTCTATTCCCTGTCCAACAATCATAACAACAACAACAACAACAACTTCAACATTAACGACGACGACGACGACGTACAACTCGGGGATCCATCTTCCCGACAGATGGAAATGAAAGTACAACTTTCGATGATGGCACCCCACGAGCAAACGCAAAAGCAAAAGCAAACGCAACAACAATCCGGTGTTCGGTTGGGAACGCCATCCAGAACAACAGCAAAAACAACAGCAACAACAAAAACAACAGCAACAAAACAACGACAAAAACAACAACAAAAACAACGACAAAAACAAAAACAACATCCTCGTACCACGATCTCCACCACCTCCACGAAAAAGACCACACCTTCCGCATGACACCGGACCAGATCCACGAGGAACGACTCAAAACGGTCCCAACGCCTCGAACACATGGACATCGAGGAGAACTACAACCTCGACGAGCTACCCCCGTGGTCGCAGATCCTCGACAATTTCCACCCGCAGACCCGGGACGACGAGCCCATCATTCTCGGGCTGGAATACTGCGCCGATTTTCGGAAACAACACGGCGTTTCGGACGAAATCGTCGTCGACGGACGAAAAAAAAACAAGATCGGGATCGGACCGGCGGGATTGTTCAGCACCGGGACGAATCTCATCGCCCAGCTGCTGGCGCAGAACTGTCTCGGATCCGACGGACGGTACGGGATGAGGAGCAAGTTCGTGGTCGTTCAGGTGCCGTGGGGGAAGCACAACCCGGCGGACGCCCGGTATCTCCACACGACCAAGATACCGGACGTCAGCGACCGGAGGTCGGCGATACTGCCGGTGGTGGCCATCCGGCATCCGTACTCGTGGATGTCGGCAATGTGCCGTCACTCGTACAACACCAAGTGGGCACACAGGCGAGAATTGTGCCACCAGAAGCTGCGGTTGGACAACCCGGTCATACGGGTACCGTACGGATTCAAGCAATACAACGACACGCACAACGTCACCAACACCTACCCATCGCTGGCGCACATGTGGAGGGACTGGTACGAACCGTATTATCGCGACACGAAATTCAACCAGACACCGAGGCTGATGGTCCGGCACGAGGATCTCGTGTACCGTCCCGAAAAGGTCATTTCGAAACTGTGCGAGTGCGTCGGGGGGAGAAACGCGAACCACGTACGGGACTGGCGAGCCAAGAACGGGTTCCGGTACCAGGAAGTATCCGCCAACAAGGGACAGGGACACGGGACGCAGCGATCCGGATTGCTGGAAGCGATCATCAAGTACGGCCGGCCGCTGCGGAATTGGTACGACGAGTACACGGCGGTCGACCGACGGATTCTGCGGGAGGTCTTGCAGCCGCAACACAACGCTAACACGAATACGAATACGAATGCCAATGCCAATACGGAAGACGAGGACTGGCTATCGACGATGCTCGAAACCTTTCAGTACCAATTGTTTGACGAGGTGGGAGAACCGAGTCCCGAGGAAAAGGCCCGCGTCGAGCAACGACTGGCCCGGGACGACGAGCGCAAGGGGGTCGACTCGCGGCAATTGTTGACACCGTACGGCTTTAAGAAGGCCAAGAACAACAACAACAACAACAACAACAATGAGAACAACCACATCAACAACCACATCAACAACCACATCAACCACAACTACAAAAATGAGAACATCAACCACTACAAGCGGCCGAAGCGGAAGCAGCACCTGCAGCACCCGCAGCAGCAGCGGAAAACGGTCAAGGCGTCGCCGGTGGTTTCGTGAGCAGAACCGAACAGAGCAAGTCGGAACCAGCACATCACATCACATCACATCACATGACGGCGCAGTACAGCACAGTATAGTACAGTATAGTACAATACAGCACGGCGCAGCACAGCACAGCACAGCAGCAATATACACGCACACACAAACACACACAAAAATCCACAGCACAGCACAGCACAGCACAGCACATTGTTTCATCCCAATCCCAATCCAATCCAATCCAACCCTTCATCTAGCGCGGACAGGAGGGATCTCTTTGCATTGCACACACACACACACACACACACGTGGGAGGAATCGAATCGGATTGAATCGGATCGAATCAAATCAAATCGAGTCGGATCCGATCCGATCGGATCGGATCGGATCTCGAATCGATTGTATCACGTTGCGGTGTGGTGCAGTTGTAGTTGTAGTTGTAGTTGTAATGCCCTGGAATTCAATTCAAAAGTCGAAGGTACAGTGCAGTGCAGTGCACTCCAGAACCAGAACGAGATCCAATTTATCCCATCCCATCCCATCCCATCCCATCCCATCCACGCATTGTATGCGACTAAGCTGTACCGTACGTACGTACGTACTAATGCCATTACCAACAACAACAACTACTACTTCACCCAGCAAGCAAATAGCCCACAGCGGGGTAGGACTTGACTCGACTCGACTCGACTCGACTGATACACAACACATGGATGCAGTACTGTAGTGGAGGCAGGGAGAGCAGAACAGAACAGAGCAGAAACACACCGTGCTTTGCTTTGCTTTGCCGGCAAGGCAAGGCAAGTGAACAGAAACAGCTACAGATACAGATCGGCAACTATTTCGAAGTACTTTGTACTTCATCGCAACCAACTAACCAACCAACCAAGTTTTAGCGAGGCGAGGCGAGGCGAGAATATAATGGTTACCGTTCACTTCGAGTCGATTGCATCGCATCGCATCGCATCGCATCGTATTCTATTCTATTCTATTTTCATATTATTACACATTCTGTAGTTTAGTTAGACCATTCTTTCAAAAAATGAATAAATAAATCGAAACGAAACGAAACGAAACGAACCACATTCCCAAACTACCGGTACAAGATTTGTTGTCTACTAATCGCAGAAGCAGGTACCGGTACTAGTAATCTTAGTCGTACGGTGCTCTACGTAGTCGTACTTCTCCAACTGCTGTACCGGTACTGGTATGGGATGGATCCCGTACCGGACGTCACTTACCGTAACATACGGGTAGTACCGTACTTTACTTCTCTGACTGTCGGAAACTATGCGTACGATTACTTACAGGTTCGTACCTACCGTACGGTACGTACAGTGTAGTGCCGTATTCTGTGAAAAAAAAGAATGATTGTCGGCGGAACGGTCAGACAGGAGGAGGAGGTGTGGATGCGGTGTGCGTCCCAGGTGCTGACTCGCGCAAAAGAAAACTCAAGTCATACAGTGGATGGGAATCGAACCCACGACCTCAGCTGTGTTAAAGCCGCGTCATAACCAACTAGACCACCTCTGCAATGATTTGATGCCATACCAAGCCAAGTTTTATATTATAAATCTACTATTTCACACCGTGGTAAGCAGTCTCTGCACTGTGTCAAAGACTGTTGACGTTGTTATTGTCACTACCATTGTGCTGGTATCGGATGATGTGAATCACTGGATGAACGAGTGAGCTCATGGAATACTACTGCTATGTATTACTACTACTAGATGTCAGTAATCTTTGTCATTGTCAGAATAGAATCATCATAGTACACCACCAGGTCATGTCATTGTTGCTCTGGTCAATACAGGTAGGACAGGACATGGGGTGTCATGTAGTCATTGGTAGTTTGGTTTGGGAGATGATTCTTCTAGAGGTGCTCAAACTGAACTGAACGGAACGGAACCAAAGAATACAACAATCAGTGCAATGCCAAGACAATGAGGAGCCTGGTAGTCGATAGACTGGATAATGGAAAACCTGAAGTAAGCCCGGAGCACCTCCCTGGAGATTTTGGGCAGGGCCGGCCCATTGCAATGTAATGAATGACCCCAAGCAAGTTGTTCAAACTTTCATTGTGTTGTGATTTTTGTCCCACGCTTGTGCATAGTATGATCCGTAGCTAGTAGGTTATCAAAAAATGGAGGTTGTGATTTATTGGGGGCATTCCCATAATGATAGCTGTAGGGGAAAGATTCAGAAATATACAACCCCTTCTTCCCAAGAGAAAGCATTGAGATGAAATTCACAATAGTTTTGGATCATTTCCACTACCATTCTCTCCGGGGGTAGCTGTGTATATAAATAATGGGATCCCATTGAAGATGCAGAAAAACTGCTCTTTGATTGTATGTCTGGTTGTATCTCTCTGTTTCAGGGACATACATGCTCATCTCAAGATACTACAAGGTTGAATGTTATCATATACCTTGGATTTTGATCTACTGTGTGGATTGATGAAATCAAAATATGCTTGTTGTCCATCGCGTTTGCTGGAATGAATAAGTACACATGAAGAGGATAAGTCACTATTGAATACTTGTAACATCAGTACCCAGAAGGATGCACACTGCGTGACAAAGAGGTCGCACTTCTTGAACCCTATGAGCTTGCTTGGTGGCCAAGATGAATTAAGGAATGTGTTGGTGTCAATGTCATGGGCTTCAAGTTTGGCTTTAAATCCGATGAGCCAGTGCTCAAACCATGAATCATTCTGCAGAGCTGTGAATGAGATCTCATCATGTGACTTTCTGCACCATGACTCATATTTTAGTTGGTCAGGCGTTTTAGCTTGGCTATGTGCTGTTCCAGGAGGAGGTGATGGAGGATTCAGGATAGCATTGTCTTGAAGGCATGCTGCGTGTTGTTTTCTGAATACACTGAAATTGTCATATGTGTACAGCTCCAAGTTCTGCCAGCTGAGTTCCTTTCCTTGTAGATCACCAACAAGGTCAGTGAGTGCTTCAAGTGTGCGTTGAATGGATCTAGGAAGAATGGTTTGTAATCTGCTTCTCCTATCTGGGTAGCTTAGCTCTTGTGCGAACCCATATTTGAGCAACACATATAGGAACACTGGCCATTTGTATAGTTTGCCTTGAATGAGGGACATACATAGTTGTTTGTCTGTCTCATCTTTAATCCTAAAGATGGATAACAGTACCTTTTCTCATAGATTCATCAAATGAAGGAAGATTAATCTGTTCTTCCCTTGTTTCTTGTTCCCCAGTAGATGAAGATGAAGGGAAGTCATATTTGGTGGTTCTGTGAATAGTGATCTTCTTGCAGAGTTATCAATGGCTCGAGAGATGGCCAGGTCTCTAAGTGAGATAGAGCTTCATGTTCAACGAGCAATTGGATTACTTGGAGAATTGGGCATATGCCGATGTACGTTGCTGATGTTGTTCTTTCTTGCAAGCTTGCTTTGAGCTTGTGACTGTTAATATATTGCTTTCCTTCTGTACCGGATGCAAGCTGAAGTTGAACCAAAGGCTTGGAAGAACAGCAGCGCTGTGTTAGTACATTGAAGTGATACAATCGATTGGAATTTCAATGTGTTGATACACCATTTACAACAGAAGATCTTACTACAGACAAAGCTAGGGAATTTCCAGATCCCTTCTCACTATCGATTATCACGGCACAGTAAGATAGATCTTATGTGTGTAGATTTACAAGTTGATAGCAACTGGTGTAGATTTTGGAGATATAATCAGTTGAATATTAAAAGTATGAGATAAAGAGAATAGCTTACTGGAAAGCAAGATATCTCTTTTAGTGCAGTGAAAGACAGTGCAGCCGCTAATGCAGCACTGTAGAATCACTTGCTTTATTAGTATGTATATATATTGTGATCATATATATTTTGCAGGAATATATATATATATATATATATATATATCATGGGAAGCTTCTGAGAACGGCTCCTTTTAATTGTGAGTATCGGAACAGCTATCCCGATTATCATAACACAGGTACAGCATACATATCTTAAGTATTGAAACACACGATGGTGGTGAGTATCAAACCGGCAGTACCAAAAACCAAAGATTGCTCTTAAGTACTGAAGCACACGCAGCCGTGAGTATCAGATCGCCCATACAAAGTATCAAAACGCTGGTGCATAGTATCAATAGGCTTGCTGAGTCTCATCATTTCAGACACGGCAAGATGCGCTTAGAAACATAAGACTCAATTGACTATATTGATTCCTCCAATCATATCGACTCTTTCGATTAAATTGTACCTCTATCGTATCATAGACACAAAAGGAATTTAATAGTGTTTTCCGCATTACACATACACAGATTGCTCTTCTGGGGTACATAAGTAATTAATTACTTATGGCAATGGGGTTATCTTTCAGTACCTTTGTGCGCACATTAGCTCAATACTTATTGCGCTGTTTTTGGTACGTTCACGCATTTGGTATGTTCACGTGATTTAGTAATCCAATACAGCACCTTTGTATGGTTCTTGGGCTTTCAGACCCATAGAGATAAATATGTCTCATTCTCTTATGATGGCTTCTGGGGTGATGTTTGGTTGGATAGTCAGCCAGGTTCTGTTTTCCAGGTTCCCAGAATACATCAAATTGGCCCTGTTCTGCCCTGTCCTTAAGCCAATAAATTTGCCTGTCAATGGCCTTGATTTTTTTTGTTTAATGGTGCCATTTAGTATGCCAGTGGCTGTGTTGTTATCTGTCTTCATTGGAGTGACTGACTGCGGGTGACCTAACTCAAGTAGGCACTGTCTTACTGGTAGTGCTTCCCTAGTGTTGAGAAATAGTGAAGCTACTTTGGCTTCAGCAGCTGAGGCCGTAACGTTTTTGATGATTTTTGCTAGCACTAATATATTGCCATTGAACAGTTCACCTGCCTTGTTGCCTAGGTAGTGGTAGCCCCTGGCTCTACTTCTGGCTTCTGGGTACACCAAGTAGGCTGCATCACTGTCCACACATAGTGTCATATCACTTGCCCTGTACACCACCTCCGCATTGGGGCTACATGCTGCATAGTTCAGGAAATAACATGTCACAGCTGATGTGTTTTTGGTGTCTTTTGCTGACGCAATGTTGTGGAGTGCGTGGAGCATGGCATTGTCTACTGCTCTTGCATAGAATAGGAATTTACCGGTGACCATCTGAATAAATTTTACTTCCTGCGTTGACAATGTGAACAAATCTTCGACTTTTGCGTACTGTATTTTTGTGTCATAGGTGGGTACGTTGGCACACGATGGGCCCAAATAGTGTTGTTTGGGGGTCACGTGCTCAAATTCTTTCATCACTTCTTCCACATATCCATCCATGGATATACATACTTTGCACACTTTGTAGTCCCATTTGAGGTGGATACCAATATACTGTTTTCCGGTCCAATCAGCTTTGAATGGATATTTTGCTTGTAACCAAATGGTCCATGTCCAACTGTTGCGTGTATTAATACCAAGGCCATCCACCACTAGCATGAACCACTAGCATGAATGAGATGTCCCGTTGAGTATGTAGGAATAGTCCTTCATGCGTGGTGCCTTGTTTGTGTAACCCTTTTTTTTGAGGTGGTCAACTACTAGGTCGTCGTGTGATATCTTGCCACTCTATTTCAGGCCATAGTATTTACCACGGTTTAGACTCTGTAGGTTGTAAGTTTCTCTGATTCTTGGGGGTATCATGCCCCACCGAAATTTTACATACTTGGGTTTGTCCAATGTGGAGCACGGGGACATGTTGGAAATGTCACCTGTACAGCAATTAGCCCCCGGTGTGGATATTTACACTGTTCCAGCTGCAGTGGGTTTTGATAGTTTCCATGCTCCCTGTTGTGTGAGTTGATACATTGCCTTGATACTCTAGTAACTGTTCCCCGCCTGCTGTGGTTTGGGTCCTGTAGGGATCAGCCTTCTCTACTAGTGGTATGACAACTGTGTATTGGGGATAGGTAGCCTTCTTATGGTTGCTGGGTACCTCATACCGTTGGATCAAACCCAAGATATCCATGCCATCTACTTGATTGGGCGCAAATCCTTGGAACAATCTTCCAAATTCATCTTTGCCAGATTTTAACCATAGGTATTGCACGCTCGTTTTTGGGTGCTTCACTAGGTCCCTTATATGATGCGGCTCACTTGTTAAGGTCTTCATCCCATATGGATCCCCCACAGACTACTAGTTGTGGCTGGTAGCTAGTTGTAGGTCGCTGATGTTGCTTTGGTACTGCTGGGCAGTATACTGGATCGCATTGGAACATTCCCATAAGTGCCTTGGTGGGCCTATCTTTGGGCTTGGAATAGAACTGATCCAACTTTTAGTAGTACCGGGAGATTTCCCCATGGGTGTAATCAGCTTTATTGCCATCTGTGTACCGGTATACAACTTGATATTGTTGATTTGTTTGGTCGTAGCTTGTTATCTCCCCTTCATACATACCATCCGGAGTTGAGCTTCTTTCTAGTAATAGTGCCAATAGCCCAGGGATGTCTGCGCTACGCACTCCTTTGTTGTGTATTAACTTGTTGTTGCACCCTTGGAGGTGTGCGTGCATTCATTGGCTTGGCATTGGGCTTATGTAATGATTTTCTGTTGGTCCCAATTGGTTCTTCCTTGGGATTGTTTGGTTTTTCTTTGGGCACAATCTTTTCACTTATGGGCATTTGGGGGGACCCTAACTGTGATAGGTCTTATCGTCCGTAGGGCCTCATTTATGATCTGGTGTGTACCCTGCCCAATATACTATATTATGCTGGTACCAGCGGGTGTGGCTTCCTTGTGACTTCACTTAAGTCTTGTTGTAGTAGTATCATAAGCAGTCTATCAGTAGATGACGTTTGGGGCATACCTGATCTTGGGAAGAAAGCCACCGTGTTGCTTGCTCACTCGGGTCTTTTGGCTGGCTTCTCCTATACTACGTATGTAATTCCTGTACTAGTGTTTTAGGGCCCGTCCAATGTAGAAACTCCTTGTCCCATGATGGAGGACCTGCTGCTGCCACAATCCCCTTTCCTGGGTTCTGTTCTTGTGTATGATCATCACCCTGCAGCCCAACAAGGGGGCCAATGGATTTTTGTTGTAGTTATAGTATGACCCGTTCCTTAACTCATACGCAGACAGTTTGTTGGGCTGCGTGCGGGATGCGCGTACCAGGTTGAGCGTGCTGATCCTCACGGATTGGGATCAACAGCAGGTCTCAATGATTGTCGACTACTAGTACTACTGGGTAGTACTACTAGTACTATGCTTGTTCATCCACTCCATTTAAACAAGAAGCAATGAAGTGGTTCTTGAATGTCTGGATGGCACGCTCAGCATGGTGGTTCTTGAGTCTATGGTCCCCCAGTGATGCCAATTGGTAGTCTAGGTTGTTCTTAGTAGTAGTGATGTAGGCAATTACCGGCCCAGCTTCCCCCATTCTATCGGCGAGCTCGGCGATCTTACGGAAGGGGTACGAGTATGTAACGTACGTACGGTAAGATTACTACGCGTCGGATAACAATTGAGAATCGCAAAACATTTTCCCGTGATACCTTTTTAATTTTCCGTGTGGTAGCTTTTAAATTGATACAACAAAGCCAATGACTGTAATTTGGGGATTTCAGTAATCTCTTTATACGAAGTAATTTTTGCTTAGCGAGTCATTACACTGTGAATTGTGTCCTCAATCCCTGAAGAAGCATACCGCTATCACGCGCTACGTTTGTGATAGCTTCAGTAGCTAACCTACTTGTAGTAATGGATGTGAAATGCTTGTAGTTCATTGGTGGGTTGGTGGGTTAAGCAGGGCTAGAGGGGGATCCGGAACTCTGGTGGTATTGTCCAGAGGCCGGTCCCTTAGTTTGCTTTGCCCACACACACCGGCGTACAGTCGGGCTTAACAGCTTGGGCGGTTAAGCCTCTGGCTGTTAAGCCTTTTCTGCGGGCGGGCGTGGCGGGCTATTTAATTCTACTACTAATCGGTTTAGGAGCAAAAGAGTGAGCTGTGGGCTTGTATTCTGCTAGGGGAATCCTCTACACGCTTGTTAGCGCTAGCCTGTAATTTGCAGAGATTTTGCTTGCAGAATTCGCTTGCAGAATTCGATGCTTGCAGAATTCGATGCTTACCGAATTCGTACGCACCAATGTTGCTGATTGCTGATACAGTGAGATCTTTCTCGAAGTACGTGCGCTGTATACTCAAGGTGGTTCCCTGTATACTCAAGGTGGTTCCCCGGCTGGTCTGTACTTCACTACCATTCCCCTCATTCGGTTTGCTACATCAACTATCACGCGCTACGTTTGTGATAGCTTCAGTAGCTAACCTACTTGTAGTAATGGATGTGAAATGCTTGTAGTTCATTGGTGGGTTGGTGGGTTAAGCAGGGCTAGAGGGGGATCCGGAACTCTGGTGGTATTGTCCAGAGGCCGGTCCCTTAGTTTGCTTTGCCCACACACACCGGCGTACAGTCGGGCTTAACAGCTTGGGCGGTTAAGCCTCTGGCTGTTAAGCCTTTTCTGCCAATGGGCCATAAGCCACCGGGTGGGAACGGCGTGGAGAGCGTGCGCGCGAGCGTGAGCGCGCGCGTAAGCTTGGAGCAGAGTGAGGGAGGGAAGAGGCGCCAGGGTGCCTCAAAGAGAGCTGCCAGCAGGAGTGGGGTCCGCAGCCGGAACCCATTCCTCGGGCAGGAAGGAGTATGTTCCATTGTTGAACATGACAGAGGCAAGATTCTTGAAGATGGGGAGGGATTGCTGATGTAAGTAGCGCATCATGCAGTCACTGTGCCATCTGGCAAGGAGCTTGATGACATTAGAGTCGCATTTGCCCTGGAGCAGGGCCATTGCCCCACCCGCGCGAAGGGAGCGAGCAGAGATGGCTGCCGGGGCAATGCCAGTGGTAGGGTAGAGGGTCTGGGCATAGACTCTCAGGGAGGAAGTGACAGTTGCTGCGCGAACAAGGGTAAGCACCCCATTGTCGAAGTAACTGGCAAGCGTGAGGGAGGGACCGAAGGGAGCGCTGGAAGAGCAACAGCTTCGGAGGTGAAGGACTTGGCGCGCACAGGCGGCAACGGGGCAGCATAGTGAGTCACCACTCCTGGCATGCGCCACTACTTCCCCTTTGTCGCCATTCTTCTGGGTGGTGAAGGTGAGGGTGACAGAGGTAGCAGCTTGGAGCTCATGCGCAGGGCCATCTTGGTGGACGATGCGGGAGTCAAGGTAGAAGGAGACGTCTTGTAGGTGGAAGGCTTGGTCATCCGTGGTAGTACCCGTGTACTCACCAGGGCGGAGACAGAAAAAGAAGGCGATGCAGATCATGTTTGCAATGGCCTGTCGGGTTGGGGAAGGGGACTCGTGGTATGCAAAGTGGAGGGCATGCATCACGAGGGTGATGGGGACTGGTTTGACCCGCGAGGGGGCCGGGTCCAGTTTGGCATATGCCTTGAACTGGGCAGTTAGCCGGAAGTCAAGACTGCCTGTGGAGTCGGTTCGAGGGTCTTTGGACCCCAGGCGGGCGAGCGTCTGGCCCACTGACCGGATGGTGTCCGATACTGTGCGAGATCGGATGGGCTTGTGGCTACGTGAGAGGTTTCCATCATGGAGTCGTTTGGCAAAGACTTGGAGGATGGGGATTGGATCCTGAATGGACTGGAGGCGCGGGTCAAAGCCTTGAGACAAACAGAACTGAACCCATTGGTTCCAATGGGCATCCTTGCGCCTGGCATAGAGCTCAGTGACTGAGGCTCGCATGGTCTTCTGGACAGCGCTAAGGTCAGCGCGGAATGCATGGGCGGCCGAAGGTGGCATAAGGTCCAGGGCAAGTCCTGTGGGTAGGTTGTGTTAAAGTGATGGAGCAAGGCAGTGTCAGAGAGTTCAGATCGAGAGAGGAGGTCCGCCAGGTGGTTAGCGGGGCCCGGGATGTAATCCCTAAGGGGGACATAGTGAAAGAGGCGCTGGTGCAGAGACTGGAGCCGGAGGAGGTAGGCTGCAGGGCCTGTGGTGGTAGTGGCGCCTTTGCGTTGCCAATAGACAGCTGCTGTGTTGTCATAGCAGTTGTGGGTGGTGCGGGCGTGGACACAAGCAGCCTGAGCCAGAATATCATTGTGGGCAATGGAACCGGCGAGCTCAAGGTCACTGTTGGTGATGGAGCCCTCAGGATTGTCGAAGGAGACGAGCTGGGCTGAGATCCACGGGGGGAACGCATGCCGCCACATGACGGGCTGCACGGCGCCCGTGGGAAGGGGGACAAAATGGACGCCCCCCATGCCCAAACCCGAAGCATCGCAGGCGCCCAGGGTGACCGGGAAGGTATCCGGCACGAGTTCGGCAATGGAGGTAGGCCGGTTGGAGAGATCATTGGCCAGCCATTGGAAGTCGCGAAGGAAGCTGTGGACGCGCTTGGTGAGCCGGAGGCGCTGCCTGCCTGGCTCCTGGTGGCGGAAGGCTTCTTGGAGAATGGAGAAGAGGCCAATGGAGCCCGGAATGGCCAGCGCCATTGACCGGAGCTCCCCAAGGACTTGGTGCCATTGCTTGATGGGGACATGGCGCTGGGTGGGTGAGATGGAGTGGAGAATCTCCTGGAGGCGGGCCACCCGATGGGGAGGAAGGCTGATGGTTTTGTGGACAGAATCGATGAGCCAGCCGAGGATGACTTTCGTGGTGGTCCACGTGGCGTCGCCTTGGAGCATTTTCTTGAGGGAAGCAGGTTCCTGCCGGAAGGGAGTGTCAGTGGCATCGAGGGGCCGGAAGACTGTGTCAAGGGATTGGAAGAGAACGCGCTTGATGGCGCGGCGTGTCCATTGGTTGCCCTGGGCAAGGCCACAGAAGTCATCCACATAGACATCCCAGTAGCGAACCGGCGACTTGCTGGGAGTGGTGCTACTAGGGGGGCTGAGGGGCGGCGTGGAGGCCTTGAGGGGAGGAGGAGGCGGCGCCTGGGGGGGTGGAGCGGGTGGCTCAATGGGAGGCGCGCTGGGGGTGGTTTCAGAGGGGAGATCCAACCGATGGGGGGTGAGCCGGGCCTCGGCAAGCCCGGTGGCAAGAGTGGCATTGGCCAAGTCCGCAACGGTTTCAGTGAAGGCACAGAAGTTGGGAGGACTGGATTTCCACCCCATAGGGTTGGTGAGTGGGATGCCAATGAGTGGAGCTTCCCCAGGGCGAGAGGGGAACAGGACGCCGAGCTTCATGGTGTCGTTGGGGTGCAATCGGATGCGGTAGAAGCCATCGGCAAGGTCAATCTTGGACATATACACTGGACCAAATCTGTGGTTGGCGCGGTGCAGTTTGGTGAGGAGGCGCGGGAGTGTCCGGCCAAACTGCATGGCGTCCGCAGGGGCAAGAGGGACGGTGTCTTGGTTGACGTCCGAGTAGGTGTAATCGGATATCATGCGTGGGCGGCGGCCTCGTTGGGGGACTAAGCCAAGGGGGCTCAGTCGGAGTCCGGGTAGGTCCTGGATGAGGCTGGCAGGGAGAACAGTCCATTGTTGCTTGTCCATCATGTCGGCATACTCCTCTCGAAGGAAGTCAATGCCCTGGTGGGAGGATTGGTGCGGACCCCGTTGGAGGGCAGCTGCAATGCGAGGCGGATCCCAAGAGGGTCCAGACATGGAGGCGGGGGTGCCGTCCTTGCCATAGCGGGCAAGGAGGCTCCCCGCGGGGTGGGGGATGGAGGCGACGTCAGGATGGATGTCACCCCGTCCTCGGATGGTCCGGATGAAGTCCCCCCAGCTGGTGCTGCTGTTGTAGACAGTGACAGCCCGGTTGATGTGCACGTCGAGCCGGTCGACGGGGTAGAGAGGGGTAGTGATGGGGGGAACCGAGAGTGGGGCCGGGCGGAGGGTCTCTGGCGTAGGCGTCGGCGGGGGGGTGGGCCTAAGCAATGGGTTGGTGGGGTTGACAAGGAGCTCGGGCCTAGGCAACGGGGGGGCAGTGACGAGGAGCTCTGTCCTAGGCAATGGGTGGGTGGGGAGGACTAGGCGCTTGGGCCTAGGCAACTTGGCAGTGACGAGGAGCTTGGGCCTAGGCAAGGACAAGGTGGGCGGGGAGGAAGGGAGAGGGGATGCCGAAGCCGGAGGAGGGACTGGGGATGCGGGAGTAGGTGGGGGGGAGGTCGTTGAACCTGTAGAACGTTTGGGAGGCACATACACGGCGAGAGGGGTACATGCGCGCGCGCGCGGGTTGTGCTTACCTAATTCCGGTGTGATTTGTAATGGCGGAGAGGGAGGCATAGGGAGTCGTCGGGAGGAAGGCAGAGCCCCCCTTGGTGAGTTAGAGGGCAGGGTCAACGCGCCAAAGGGGCGCTTGCCATTCGGTCAGACATTAAAAGCGGCTTGGCACCAAGCCCAGACTTGGTCCTGTTCACTGCTAGTGATGGCGCCATGGTCCTGGATGTTCCTGCAGTTGGTGAAGCAGGTTCCTCGAAGGTGATAGGAATGGCAGCGCTCGTTGCCATCCGGACGAGACAAGGGAATGGTACCTTTTTCTTTCATGGTAGCCATGACTTCCCTCAGTCGGGCGCGTAGGACTTTGTTGGCTACCCCCGCCGTTTGTAGCCGGGGATCCAGGTTGGGGTTGGAGACGCGGGAACCTCCGGCGGAGCCTTGGTTGGGGCTGGGGGTAGTCTTGCCGGGCGTGGGGGTGCCTGGGGTTGCAGCAGGGGCAGCCACGGCGGCTACGCGACGTAGGTGCCTCAGAGCCGGCACATTGGTGACATTGGGGAGCCAGTAGAGGTTCTGGGTGATACGGAAGGCTTGGAAGTCCTTCCCAAAGTCGGGGGAGGGGACAGTGAATGTTGATCCCCATTGTTCCTCAAGCCAACCCCGCACCCGGATTTGGAAGTAGTATACCACAATGGAGGGAGTGATGAGCTCCCCTAGTTCATCGGCAATTGCTCGGCGGAGGGGCATTTGCTGGAGCTTGAGCTTGGCGAGTCCATTCTGGTAGCCCTGCACGACAGGGTGATGCATGCCTAGAATGGTGGCCAGGACGGCGAGATAGCTTTCCAGTTGGGTGGTAGCTTCAGTCCAGTCGATGGGTAGGTAGGCCTTGGTCTTCTGGAGTTCGAGGGAGTCCTTCAAGGTGAGGGAGTTGCCTTTGGTGGAGATCATGGTGTCGTAGGCCGCCACAGTGGCTGCAGCTTCCTGTTCCCGCTTCAAGGAGGCGGCAGATCCACCGGGGGGAGTGAAAGCTAAAGGGAGTATGCCGTCCGCCACGTCAAAGGGGTCAGTCCCATGAAAGTTCCCATCTTGGAACTTCTTGAGTGCCGCTGTGGTGACCAAGGGTGCCTGGATGAGGAACTCGGCGGCGCATGTGGCTACCTGGCTCTGGAAGATCATATGGGTCTTCTCGTGTTTGCCTTTCTGTGCCCAGGCTTGGTATATGGGGGGTAGGTCGGCTTCCTCAAGCTTGCCACACAGCAGCAGCAAGCGCTGGGTGTACAAGGGGCCCCAGGTGTTCTTGACTGTGGCAGGGGGGCGACGTTGGTCTAGGCCCTCACTGAGCTTGAGCTGTTGGTTGGCGAGGGCGGTGAGGGTAGCTGCTAGCGTGGGGTCTACTCCGGCTGGTTGGCCGGGTGCCGGCGGCTGCCCTGGATGGGAGGGTTTCTTCAAGCCCGGGAGGTCCCGGTATAGTACCTGATTGCGCATGTACAAGGTCAGGCCGGGCTCCCCTCGAAAGGGGGTGCCGGGTGTGGCAAAGTGGACACCTCCCCCTACAATGGTGGGGTCGGTACCAGCAGCTCGGAGGGTATTCAGTAGGGGGGCGCAAGTGAGTGCCAGGTTGAGTGTGTCAAGGTAGGGGTAGATGATGTTCAAGGCGTGGATTGGACTCAGGCCCTTGCCTAGGAGTAAGGGCACCAATTGGAAGGGGATGAAGCAGGCCTTGAAGGGGGTGATGACTTCCATGTGAGGATCATCGCCTAGCACCATGGGGATCATGTGGGAATGGTGAGCATGCTTGATGACGTCAAGGTGGCGATCGAGGGACAGCACCAAGGTCTCGGGCGCCTGCTCGAGGAGGGCAGCATCCACTAGCACTAGCTCTCCTGCATTGCCTTCGATGTCGTCCAGGTAACCAAAGGCCTTGCCCTTGTTGGTACTTGGCGCGGTCAAGGGCCCCGGGTACTTCCGAAGGCCATGCACCAATCGGAGGCGCGCCTTTCCAAAGGGGTCGGTCAGGAATATTCCTAGGGCCCCCACAGGTTCTGGTTCGAAGAGGTCCAAGAGCCGGCCCAGGAGAATGGGGGTGGCTGTTTCCTCAGCGAAGTAGTCATAGATGGTTTGGTAGGCCAGGTCCCGGGCAGGTCCAACTCCAAGGGGACTGGGGGTGCTCTGGTAATACTCGGTGTAGGTCAGCATGTTGTACCTGCGCTTGGAGATGGATGGAGGAAAGCGCCTGGCTACTGGGGCGGATTGTCAAATCTTAGGAGGAGGAGGCGCAGGGAGACGTCGGAGTCGCCGGTCGGGTGGCCGCTTGGAGGTGCGGTAGGAGAGGCGAGGAGGTGCGGTCGGGTGGCCGCTTGGAGGTGCGGATTGGGCTGGATTGCTGAAGGTACAGGTTGACTGGAGGTGCGGATCGGTGGGGACCAAATTGAGTCGACTGGACGCGTTAGAGGTGCGGACTATCGGAGAAGTCGCTGTCTTAGGGAGCCGATTGGAGGCGCGGAGGGTCGGAGTGGAGGTGCGAGGAGAGCTTGGAGGTGCAAGAAACGTCAGTTGGTATCTTGCGTCGAGCGTGACTCGGGACCAATCGATTCGCGGTGCGGAAGTTGGAGTAACCGAATCTATTCGCGGACGCTTGGAGGCTATCTAAGCAAGGCCGCCTGCTGAACAATAGGGTACCGAGGAGGGTGAGTAGGTTAGAGATTGACTGCTGTACGGGTACACTAGGCGAGACTAGGGGACCAGGACAGGAGACTGCTGTATGGTACACTAGGCAGGCTAGGGGACCAACAGATAGGCTTGTCGTACGGGTACAATAGGAGGAGGACTATTGGACCAGGACGTGTTACCTATTTAATTCTACTACTAATCGGTTTAGGAGCAAAAGAGTGAGCTGTGGGCTTGTATTCTGCTAGGGGAATCCTCTACACGCTTGTTAGCGCTAGCCTGTAATTTGCAGAGATTTTGCTTGCAGAATTCGCTTGCAGAATTCGATGCTTGCAGAATTCGATGCTTACCGAATTCGTACGCACCGATGTTGCTGATTGCTGATACAGTGAGATCTTTCTCGAAGTACGTGCGCTGTATACTCAAGGTGGTTCCCTGTATACTCAAGGTGGTTCCCCGGCTGGTCTGTACTTCACTACCATTCCCCTCATTCGGTTTGCTACATCAATACAAATTGTACCGTACACTTTGTGCTTTCTCAATTGTTATCCGACGCGTACCGGTAGTACCTTGTGCGTTACGATACGATACGATAGGGGATGACATACTACTAACGTGCATTCGCAGTAATATTATTATTATTTTTACCAGAATCGATCAGTTGTCAGACTGTCTGACAGACCTGCACCTGCGCGGTTTTAGAAAGTACCATAAAATAACTGAGTTATTAATACTCGAATTTAACAATAACTTAAGTTAGTATTAATCCTGTCAGCGTAGGTTTTGTACTGGGCACTTATTTTAGTCCCACACGTCTTCTATCCAACGGACCAAACCCGAACCCAAACCCGAACCCAAACCCGAACCCAAACCCGAACCCAAACCCGAACCCAAACCCGACAAGTGATCACCACTCCAATTTTTTATATGAATATCAGGAACTGAAGATCGAACATAAATTAAGACAGCCCTACCCGCTGGGACTAAACTCGCCGGCCGAGGTAAATCCCAAAACTTTTTCTAAGATGATTTCTGTTTTTTGATATTCAACTAAGCACGATGCGTTCTTCAATACTCAACGAAATGGGATCCGACAAGATTGCTTGGAGTGATTTGCAAAAGGAAGAAACTCTAATTGCAATTTGCAATTTGCACGTGATTCCACTACGTAACACGCGATATTACTAGATAACAAGTGATTCCACTTCATAATTTCTACTTTTGCAACAAAGTGCTCATAATTTCAAATTTGGAACTAAACTCTGCATCTTTTTTGGCTCTGCTGTAAACTTGGCTAAGCGAAATCATCTTGGAAACGAATCAACCATGGGATTCATCCTAAACAGATGCTAAGCAAAACAATCATTCTTGAATCGTCAGATGGAATCGACCATGGGATTTGTCTGACCAATCAACAATCCACTCGCTCATCTCCTCTCCAATCAACAATCGACTCGCTCTCCTCTCCACCAATCACCAGCAGCTCTCCTCTCCAATCAAATTGACTTGTCTGGAAACAATCAAATCGACTCTCCTCCTCTCCAATTGAATCGGCTCTCCTCTCCTCCTCTTCAATCGAATTGACTCCTCTCCTCTCTCCACCAATCCAATCGACTCTCCAATCGACTCTCCAATCAATTCTCCAATCGACTCTCCAATTGACTCCTCTCCAATCGACTCCTCTCCAATCGGCTCCTCTCCAATCGACTCTCCAATCAACTCCAATCAACTCTCCAATCGACAATGGGAAACCAATCAACAATCTACAAGTCAAACTGCTTGCGTAGTGTTTGATGCTTTGGGGATGGGCCATGAATCGATTGGCAATTGGTTGGTGGTGGGAAGTTGAAAGGACTTGGTCTTTCGAAGATGGGTGTGGAGTGTTGAAAGGGTCTTTGCCTTTGTCTTCATTAAGTTGTCGCCTTCTTCCAGTATGGTCTCTAAGGATTTGCCAGCAACAACTCTACCCTTCACATAATCAACAATGCACTTGAGGCGGGAGAAATGCTTCTGGTTGGCTGTGTTGTAATGCTTTCTCCATCGGCTGCCGATCTTTTCAAGGTCTTCAATCCCCCCGGGGAAGTCAATGTCATCAAAGACCCCAAGTCCAAACCACTCATTTCACATCGATGAAACGGACTTATGGGTACAAAACAACAAGTACTTCTTTCTTGTTTCTGGAGGATCCTCATCCGGCGTGTTGGTTGTTGCTTCTGTTGGTGGCGCTGGCAGTTGAAACAAATGCATGTGCTGCAGGAAGTGGTGGAGTTGGTTGTTGACAACACCTTGTTGTTGTCTGAAGGTGGTAACTGAAGCCTGTATCCGCTGAATGTTCTGTGAAGCATTATGGACTTCTGAATGAAGGTTTTGAAGCCGGTCCCGAACCCCCAGAAGGGCAACATCAATACTCCTTTCGATTGAGGTAGTAGCTCCCATTCCCGCTTCAACGCTGACCTTCTCCATGAGAGCCGCTTGATAAGTGTGGAACGCGGTAGTTGCAAAAACAGGCAACAAAAAGAGGCGATTCTTCCTACCTTGGTGGAGCAAGATGGCCGCATCCTGCAGTACGACACATTGTAAATTGAGGAGGAGCTCAAAGAAAGCTTGAGCAGTCGGCTTTGGGGTGCTATTGACGGTGTTCATTGCCTTGTCAAGAAAGGGGAAGACTTGACGATGAAGCTCCGGAGGTGGATTGAGACTACATCTTGGCAAGAAGAACCCCCCTTTATCTTGTGAATGCCCAGCCAATGCCCTCATAGCCTTCAAAGGGAGTTTGGAAGAATATTGATCCTCTCTGACGTCAAGGTTCCAATTGCCAATCATTTTGATGTATTGGGGATCAACCTCTTGCATTTCACATGCAACTGCACCTGTACAACAGCCAAAGTGAACAAAATGCTTTGAAGTGATCTCCAAGGCGTTGCAAGCTTGTTTCATTGTACTCGCATAGGCTTGATCGGTGATGGACTGTTGATAGTTCCCTGTGTTATTACAATCCGTGAGTAATTTGACGTTGAACCAAGTGGCATTACTTGCAAAGTCATAGTGCGCAAGCTCAGCCGTTGAATGGAATCGTGCCATCAAATAAAAGCCCAACGCACCAATCGGACACATGTTAACGTTTCGATGTCTCATAACGCGTCCATATAAAGTTTTCTGACCATTCGTTTTGCCTGTTATTATTTGCATAATTAGGATCTGGCAGGGGTGTGTGCCTTCATTGTATTTGATAAGGTCACACAGGTCGGACAGCTCACATTTGAATAAGGACTCGCCCCGGAGAACCCCTCCATGTGTCATAAGGAAACAGAATCTGTCTCTCAAGGCTGCCACAGCATGATAACTTGGTTTGTAACAATTCTTAGAGAACAAGAAATCCTCTATCCGCTCGATGTTTTGCACATTCATGTATGGTGACAATGCATGATCTATCTTCTCATCGAATCTCATTTTTTTGATCTTCTTCTTTTGGACTTGAACGACTCACAGCAGTTGGGTGACTCTTCTTTCAGATCGAATGTGTTCCTTCGTGAGATTGTTTGCGTTCTGACTCCTCTGCTGATGTCTCAGTATTTTGAGGATGGAACACAATTATTGATTCACTGTATCCCAACCTACAGGGCCCTCCAGCTCCTCCACAAGGGATTCCTCGCAACTATGCTGATTGCTGTGTAACGTACTGTTGTCATACATACCAAGGTACTTGCGTACATTGGTACTTACTACGAGTACGTACTGCAATCTACCGTACAAGTCGTACTATCCAAGATACCATCGAAGGATACGTATGATCGAATTAATGAGACTTGGGACCACTCTAAGAATCATTAAGTAGCGAGGCATTATCTGTATACAATGGTATGCCGATGCTAGACAGGCGCACACAATGGCTATGCCGATGCCAGACAGGCGCACGATTCGTATCGCTACTCTATATGAATATCCATGGGCGATCGAAGCCAGCAGGGCCCGATCGCTCATCATTTTATCTGTTAAGTTTCCATCCATTTTCGTAAAGTATTAATCCATTCATAATTATCACTCCTACTCAAATTCTACCCCTAGTGTGTTACACAGTAATTACTCTTACAGCTACTGTAGAATAACGATCGAAGTTTCGAACAAATAACCTACCGAAATTTGCAACGAATTTTCGAACGTTAACGAAATTTGCAACGAATTTTCGAACGTTAACGAATTTGCGAACGCTAACGAATTTTTGAACGACAACGGCTTTTCTTTCTCGCTAACAGAACAAAAGAAAAACGAAACGAAAAGCGGTCTCGGACGCCCAGTCGACATTGTTAATCAGTAAAACAAAACGAAACAAAATCAACGCCGAAAACGTCGAAACAAAGAAAAACATCAGAACAACAGGCAAGTACAATATCAAACATGTCGACCGGACTGCATCGAGAACCACCAATCACCTATGATTCCAGCTTTGACCGGACTAAGAACAAACTTGCCACCTTGAAAGTGTATGACGCCAACAATAATTCCAAGGAGGAATGGAAACTACCAATCTTTTCAGACGAAGGGGGCCTTGAAGAACTACTTTATTGTCAAGAAGCATTCATCATTGGCGCAAAGCGACTACCACTACCAGAACATCGATACATTGAACTGTTCACCAAGATACTGTGCCCTGAAGCACAAAGAAAGTGGGACGAGACAACCCGAGACGACAATGATGATTTGAACTATCCAGACAACATGGAAGGCTATGAAGAAGCATTCAAGGACTACATTCAAGAACACTACTGCGATGCAGGGGATGCAAAAGACATCATGCAAACCTACATTCGCAGCGACGCATGCAAGAAACCTCATGATACCACAGCCAAGGACCATGCAGTGCGAATCAACAGGCTCATTCGGTACTCGGAGAAGCTGCAAGGTCATGGCCAAAACCTCAACAAAATCAACAAAACAACAATACTGCTCCACACCTTCCCCAACCTGTGGGTTGAGCAATCTGGCCAAATTCATGGGGGCATCACTGCAGAAACATCCATCCAAAAGATTGTGGAATATATGTCCAGTCGAGAGCGAGAGTCCAAGCTGAGGAATGGAGGAGGCAAAAAACAAGGGAGACGTCCTGGAAACAATGCCAACCAATCCAAACGCAAAACCAACAACAACAACAAGGAAAAAAATCTTCTAATCCCTGTCGCATTCCCGGGCACAACCATGACTGGTCCGAGTGTCCCAAGAACAGGTACTCCAAACAGAAGAAAAAGCAACGCGCCGACAACAAGAAAAATGACTCGGCAGGCAAGACTACCACAGCCAGCAATGAATCATTCCAAGCACACATGCAGCGCGCAAAGGAAGCTTTCCTCCAACAACATGGCGGCAAAGCAGAACACAGCGTACAGAGCGGTGAGCAAATCTGGCTTCCTTGAGGCCAACAACCAAGAGCAGTCACCCTGCCTCCAGCTCCACAGGACCTGGATGCCAATTTGGCACAGCCAATTGGGCTCGCAGGAGGAACTCTCTCCACAGAAGGGGAGAAACCTACAGAACGTATATCTGATGTTGACAAGAGCTCATGACGAGTCCAGTTCATGGATGAACGCGTCGGTAAAAAGAAAAATATGGGTATAGAAGCCAAAAACACAGCTGAATTGAATGACGATTCGATCGGCAACAACAATAATCGCAACGCGGTTACGGGTACAAACGACCAAATGAATGGGGCAGCGGCAACAAGCTGGACCTCGTGTCTAGCAAAGACCCGACAACCAAAAACGGAATACCCCGTATCTACCAAACATAAGAGCGATGTGGCTCCTATTGTTTTAACAACCATCCAATACATTCAAGGCATTCCTGTAAAAACAACAAAAACAATGCTTGCCCTACTCGACAGCGGCAGCACAACAACCCTCATCAACAAAAGGGCACTTCCCTTTGGAGTTCTACCAATCCAATCCAAAACAAGAACCATCACAACCACAGCCAATGGATCATTCGACACCTCGTTGTTTGTCGTAATGAAGAATCTCAAGCTACAAGAATTTGGGAACACAACAATCGAGCGTTGTGAGGCCAGATTATTTGAATCCAAATCATGCAGATATGATATTATCTTCGGTCGAGACTTCCTATGCAGCTCCAATATCAACTTGTTATTTGAATCCAGCATGATCCAATGGAACACGCGACAAATTCCAATGCGCGAGACAGCCAGTTTTGACATTACTCCAGATCTGCAAGAAGCATATTTTCAAGCATTACTGGAGGAATCCATTGATTCTGAGCTATTCGCGCATGACGCGGTATCGTCATCACCTGTCATCCTTGATAGAGCGTATGAAGCAACTAATCCAACCTTAGTTGCTGAGCAGCAAGCACATATGACAGCATCCGAAAAACAACAGTTCCAAGTGGTCTTATCCAAATATCCAAACGTTTTCAATGGCAAACTAGGAAAATACCCACACAAGAAAATCTCACTCAAACTGAAGCCCGATGCCAAGCCAGTTCACAAGAAGCCATATGCAGTCGCATACAAAAGAGAAGAGCTATTCAAAAGGGAGCTCCAGAATCTGGTGGATGATGAAGTCCTCAAAAGATGTGATGGACCGGCTGAATGGGCATTTCCTACCTTCATCATTCCAAAGAAGGATAACAGGGTTCGATGGGTGTCAGATTTCTGGGAACTCAATGAACTGCTAGTCAGAAGACCATATCCAATACCAAGAATACAGGACATCATGCATCGCCGTGGCAAATACACCCACTTCACCAAGATTGATTTATCCATGCAATACTATTGTTTTGAACTGGATGAACCAAGCAAGAAACTATGCACGATTGTCACACCATATGGATGCTATGAATATCAAAGACTTCCGATGGGTGTCAAAATCTCTCCAGATGTGGCACAACAACTCATGGAGGACATTTTGCAAGGCACCAACTGCACCGTCTATATTGATGATATTGGAATCTGGACAAATGGAACCTTCAGCCACCACATGCAAACAGTGGACACAATTCTGCACCGACTGAATGAAAATGGTCTCAAGTGCAACCCTCTCAAATGTGACTGGGCTGTACAGGAAACTGACTTTCTCGGATTTTGGATGACTCCAGAAGCCGTGAAACCTTGGAAGAAAAAGATTGAAGCTATTCTGCGAATGGACAGACCCAAAACAATCACTCAAGTCAAGTCCTTTCTAGGTGCTGTTGGTTACTACAGAGATATGTGGCCGAGAAGATCACATGTCCTCTCTCCTTTATTTGACCTCACGGGAACTCCCAAGAAAACTGCCAATGGGCAGCCTAAAACAACAACAAAGTCGGCCTTCACATGGGGGCTGGCTCAGGAAAAAGCCTTTGAAGAAATGAAAGCCATGATAGCAAGTGACGCGCTGAACACATACCCGGATCTGAATCTACCATTTGATATCTACACAGATGCATCAGATCTACAACTTGGCGCAGCGATCCTACAAAAGGGAAAACCAATTGCTTATTGGTCCAAGAAGCTGAATGCAGCTCAGAAGAATTATACTACGACAGAAAAGGAACTCCTTGCAATAGTCTTGTGTTGCAAGGAATACAGGAAACTACTCTTAGGCTGTGAACTCAACATTTACACAGACCACAAGAATCTCACCTTCAAAACCCTCTCTCCGCAGCGAGTGCTCCGATGGAATCTCTTTCTACAAGAATACAACCTCAAGTGGAATTATGTGGAAGGACCCAAGAATGTACTCGCGGATGCATTCTCAAGATTACCCAGGATGGATCCACCTACAGTGGGGGAGAAACAGAAGCAAGGCAAAGGAACTTTAATCGATATCCTCAAGTTAGACGTCCCGGAACAAGCAGATGAAGAGCTTTTTCTACAAGAATTCCCAGAGGTATTCCCAAACCTATGCCATGACGCAGACGATGAATTATATTCATGTCTACTGAACAATGAGTGTCTGGTCAACCTGCCAACACTCCAGGAGATGGAATGCCCAGTGAATTACACCAATATTGCTCAACATCAACAGAACGATGAGACGCTACCAGCCAAGCTACAATTACCAACCTTCTTCAAACAACAACTTGGTAATCAGGAAATTGCATGCTACTCCAAAGCAGAAACCAGAGACGAATGGAAAATCTACATTCCAACCTCCCTTGCTCCCCAACTACTCAAGTGGTACCATCTACTATTAGGGCACTGTGGATCCACCAGGCTCAATCAAACCATAACTGCCAGGTTCCACGTGGAACGACTGGCCAAGCTGTGCCAAGAGTATATATGCCCGGATGATTGCATCAAGTACAAGAGCAGAAACGCAAGTTATGGATTGCTGGCGCCCAAGCAAGCGCCATTGGCACCATTCAGTGAAGTGCATGTGGATCTGATTGGACCATGGAAGGTAACAGCCCAAGGAAAAGTCTACAACTTCAAGGCTCTCACGTGCATCGACCCAGTTACAAACCTGCTGGAAATCATTCGCATCCGAAGATAAATCAAGTCAACATGTCTCCAACCAATTCACCAACTGCTGGTTATCCAGATATCCAAGACCAGTCAAGTGTGTCTATGACAATGGTGGAGAGTTTCTAGGCCATGAATTCCAAACTACACTGGCAGCCTACGGAATTGAAGGTGTGGCTACCACAGTAAAAAATCCTCAGAGCAATGCTGTTTGCGAAAGAGCCCATCATACCATTGCAGACACCCTGCGCATATTGGTACATGTGAATCCGCCTCAAACCAACACACAGGCCACACAGCTCATGGACAATGCTTTAGCTACCTGCATGCACGCAACCAGGTGCGCAATCAATGCATCTATGGGCTCATCTCCAGGAGCCTTGGTTTTCAACAGGGACATGCTACTGGATATCCCACTCACATCCAATCTCATTGCCCTACAACAAATTCGGCAGCAGGGCATCAACATGAATCTGCTCCGACAGAATGCCAAGCGCATCAAGCACGTCTTCAAGGTTGATGATAAGGTATGGATGAAAGAACCAGATCCAGACAAATTACAACCTCAAAAGAAAGGCCCATATCAAATTGTGCAAGTGCATACCAATGGTACAGTGAAACTGAGACTATCTCCGAATGTCACCGAAACAGTCAACATCCGAAAGCTGACCCCATACAAAGAACACCCAGCAAACGATGATCCAGCACAAGATGAACCGGCGAACAATGATCTAGACATGGAGGAAGTCTAGTAACAAGCGATTCGGAGAATCCTCAAGTCAATCATTGGGGGACTCTGTAACGTACTGTTGTCATACATACCAAGGTACTTGCGTACATTGGTACTTACTACGAGTACGTACTGCAATCTACCGTACAAGTCGTACTATCCAAGATACCATCGAAGGATACGTATGATCGAATTAATGAGACTTGGGACCACTCTAAGAATCATTAAGTAGCGAGGCATTATCTGTATACAATGGTATGCCGATGCTAGACAGGCGCACACAATGGCATGCCGATGCCAGACAGGCGCACGATTCGTATCGCTACTCTATATGAATATCCATGGGCGATCGAAGCCAGCAGGGCCCGATCGCTCATCATTTTATCTGTTAAGTTTCCATCCATTTTCGTAAAGTATTAATCCATTCATAATTATCACTCCTACTCAAATTCTACCCCTAGTGTGTTACATGCTGGTGTTGTACTTTGCCATCACCATTGCATAGTCGTCGACATCGAATATTCTTTCTACTACTATTGGCCGTGTTCCCTCTTGTTCTCGCTTCATCTTTCGACCTCTTCTCCTTCGGGATCGATAGGCCTGATAGAAAAGGAAGCCAAATACATTCTCTTCAGTTACTGTTTGTGGATAATCCAGGTACCCAAACATGGTAGTGCAATACTGGAGGAATAAACTCTGCCCCTTTTCGACCATAGGAAATTTGTGTATTCTTCGCTGGAATGCCATCGAGGTCATCCTGTTGGATGTGTCGTGCTGCTCTTGCAAATAGGCCACTTGTTGTGTAAGACATTTTGCTTGCTAGAGATGAAGGGTATTGTTTTGTTGAGGATAGTGGTGTTATTTTGGGTGGAAATTGCAAGTGTTTTGGCTGTTTCGTCCTTGTCTTGGTTGCTTCGACATTTCGTCGTTTTCGTCGTTTTTTGTGTCTTTATGTTCGTCTGTTGGAATCGAAGTGTATGTGTTTGTTGTGTTTGTTGTGTTCCTTTGGTGAGAGGGCGCTACGGGCCCGGGCCCCGTGCACAGTGACACCACGTTAAAGCTGATTGGCTGAAGAATTTGGGTATCGGAGGGTCCGGCTTGCTTGGTCACTTGGTCGCGCACATGCTTGAACTTGGTTGAATTTGATTGGTTGGTTTTAGTGTAAAGTTGTTATCTTAGTATGTCAGAGATTGCGACTGTTACGGTTAAATCACGCGCATTTCGCTAAGAGAGGAGTCCGGCACTGCTCTGACATACAAATAATAATCTCTTATTATTATTTTGTGTGTGTGTCCCATCCAGACTGGAGCATACCTAGGCACATGACCTGACACTTGCAAGTAAGATCTTACGAGTAACTTACTTGTACCGGTAGTACCGTACCGGTATGTCGTGTCGGGAAATATCCTATTCTTTTTTCTTTGGTACGAGTACGTACGAGTAATACGAGTACGGTACTGATTCTCAATCCCAAAGATTCTCAATAAAATAGAAGTATATCCTAAATACTGTACGGAACGGTACGAGTACGGTACGTACTGTAATCGTCCAAAAATACCATCTTTGGAACAAACACAACGTTCGTTGTCAATACTGCTGCTGTATTCAATCAAGAAGTGAAGTACGAATCGGGACAGCCATTCAATTCTGGATTGATCTGTTGCAGTTCCTGTTTCTGAACTTGTTGGTAACGTAACGTAACGTAACGTAACGTAAAGTAACCCAAAGAAAACCTAACCCAATTACTTGCTGTTGTATCTAAAAACACATGAGGTGTTCGATTGCCAAAGCAGTTTCATCGTTAATCCCATTAAACTACAACCTTTCGTCCATCCTCTTCAATTCGTCGTTGTTGTCGTTGTCGTTGTCGTTGACGATCCTTCCGACGACCTCTGCCTTTTCTCGTGCGGCACACACACACACGCGCCACTCCACCCCGTTGCCGTTGCCGTTGCCGTTGTTCCCACCGATTCGACGAAGCACAAGCGCAGCTTCCACTACCACTACCACTACCACTCTTGCCATGTCTACTACTAATACTACTAACAAGGCCCACATGTGTTACGACGAGGTCAGCAAGGACGGGAGCTTCCAGCGGACGGCCTCGGTGTACCAATCCAAAATCGGTGAATGCGAAGAATTCCCCGCGGAAGCCAACCGGTACCATTTGTACGTCTCCCTAGCCTGCCCGTGGGCGGCGGGAACGTTGGCCGCCCTCAAGCACAAGGGACTCGACAAGAACAATGTCATTGGTTACTCGATCGTCCACCCGACCTGGAGAAAAACGCGACCCCACAACAACGACAACGACAACAACGACAACGACAACGACCAACACTGCGGGTGGCAGTTCAAGAAACCGGGGGACGATCCGGTGACGAGTCCGACCGGGCACGGATCCTTCGAGTGCGACGACGCCCTGATTCCCGACACCGTCAACGGCTGCGAGACGATCCGGGACCTCTACGAGCTGGCGGGAGACACGTTTGGAAAATACACGACCCCCGTGTTGTGGTGCACGAAACAAAACACCATCGTCAACAACGAATCGGTAGACATCCTCAGAATGTTCGACGGGGCCTTTCAGGAATTCGCCGAGCACCCGGAACGCCGTCTGTTTCCGTCGGATCCGGAACTAGCAGCGAAAGCGGAGGAATGGAACAACGACCTTATCTATCCCAGGGGTCAACAACGGGGTCTACCGCTGCGGCTTTGCCAAAACACAGGCCGCCTACGAAACGGCCCACGCCGAGCTCTTTGGTGCCCTGGACACCCTCGAGGCGCACCTCCAACAAGCAAACAACAACAACAACAACAACAAAACCACCCGTACTAGGTACTTGCTGACGAACGACGAGCCGACGTGGCTCGACATTCGATTGTACAACACGCTGGTCCGCTTCGATCCGGTCTACGTCGTGTATTTCAAGACGAGCTTCAAGACCATCGGGAGGGACTATCCGCACCTCCTCGAGTACATGCGGACGTGCTACCGGACCGTTCCGGCGATTCGGGACACGACCAATCTCCGGCACATCAAGATGCACTACTTTACCTCCCATCCCGTTTTCAATCCCTACTCGATCATTCCCGTTTCGAACGGGCCGTCCCTCCTGCCGCAGCTGCTGCCGGAGGAAGAAGAGGATGAGGAGGAAACAACAGCAACAACAACAACAACAGCAGCAACAACAGCAGCAACAACTGCAGCAGCAACAGCAGCAACAACAACAACAGCAGCAATAACAACAACAAACCCGTGAGGTGACGCAACGCAACACAACGCAAAGTGACGTCGGAAGGAATGAATCGGTGAAACAAAACGACGACCGCAACCGTAGTAACACACACACACACACACACACATACCACACACATCCACCACACACACGTACTACTATACCGTACATCGTAATGAACCTCTAGAAATGGTGCCTTTTCTCGTTGGTAAACATCCCTTGCATTGTATTGTATTGTATTGTATTCAGTATTGTATTGTTGCCATGGAAATAGTGTGTTGTCATAATATTATTATTATAACACAGTACGAAATACTATAAGAATTATACTACTACAGTACTATGCGATTGTGTTTAAAATAAATTATTAATAACAGTAATACTACGCGAAGTACAATAGTACAAATACCATACCATACCATACTATTGATAGATACTGTATGCACAAGGGTCACATAACATGACAACTATCATGGGCAGACTACTTCTATTCATTACGAAGTACTATGATTAATACTACTGTACTAGAAGATGATGATACTACTACTAGTATTATTATGAATACGAGGATTATTATTCTTATTTTTACCAGAATCGAGTCCAAGTCAGACTCACTGACTGACTTCTTGCCCGCGCACGCAATTCTTGACTGGAATACTATAATATAATAACGCAGTTATTATTACTGGAACGAATTAATAACACGAATTATTTTACAGAAGTCAGCGTAGTAGTAGGTTCAGTACTGGACTCTTATTTTAGTACCGCGAGACACTACTTATTTCATTTTACTGAAGAAGTCAGCGTAGTAGGTTTTGTACTGGACACCACATATTTTAGTAGACTAGTAGTACCGCACCTCTTCTTCTATCCAACGGACCAAACCCAAACCCAAAACCGAAGAGTGTTCTCCACTTTAGTTCTTCACTTTAGTTTTTAACTCACCGGCCGAGGTGAATCCAAAAACTTTTTCGAAAATGATTTCAGTTCTTCGATACTCAACTAAACATGACACATTCTTTGATACTGAACGAAATGGGATCCATTTCCACAATTGGTTGAGATTGGTTGGAGTGATTTGCAAGAGGAAGAAATTCTAATTTCTTGCAATTTGCACGCGATTCCACTACGTACACGTGATATTAGTACTACTAGATAACAACAAGTGATTCCACTTCATAATTTCTACTACTTTTGCAACAAAGCGCTCATAACAATTTCTAATTTGGAACTAAACTCTGCATCTTTTTTGGCTCTGTAAACTTGGCTAAACTGAATAATCTCAGAATGGAACCGACCATGGGATTCCTCCTCCACCAAACCGACTAAACTGCTGATGCTAAGCAAAACAATCTTCAAATCCAATCAACCATGGGATTCGTCTGAACAATCAACAAGGGTGGTGGTGGTGTTGACGGAGGCCTCAACCTCAGGCAAACAGGAGCTCTGGGCTGCTGTGAGTAGAGCCGGGGCTGCTGCTGCTGCTGTTGTTGTTGTTGTCGTTGTGGTTGTCGTTGGAGTTGGAGTTGCTACCGCTCAGATTGGTTGTGTGGGGGTATTGGTCCCCCGGCTTGCTGCTGGTTTGGTGGTCGTGTGACTTCCGGGCACACACAACTGTCAGGGATCAATAAGTGAGATACACGCATTCTGTTTTTGGAGCTTAGCTAATTCATGTGTGATTTGTAATTTATGGTTAGATACTTGCTGGTTTGAAAATTGATGTGTGCTTATGGTTCCCCCGGGCGTAGGTTGATTGGGGAGGCAGGGCTTGAGATGGTGCTTGCCGGCTCTTCAGGCATAAGCCTCTTGGCACCATTCCCAGATTTGGTCCTGCTTGCTGGGGGTTATTGCCATGTGGTCGTTTATGTGCTTACAGCCACTAAAACAAACTCCTTTGACATGCCACAAGTGGCATCGTTCTTTGCCATCAGGGCGCAAGAGGGGGTCTTTGCCCTTGTCCCTCATAGACTGGATTGCCTCTTGCATTTTAGATGCATCCAGCTTCTTAACAAGGGGATGATTCCTGTCCTTAAATTGTGAGTCCCGGTTGGGATTATCCAAGCGTGCTTGGAGGCCGCTGCTGGTGGTGTTGCCACCGGTGCTGCTGGAGTTGTTGTTGCCGCTGTTGTTGTTGTTGCCGCTGGATCCTCCAGTGGCTGTCCCGGCTTGGGGGGCTCAGGCTTCCTCAGCGCTTGTAAGACACCCACATTGGCAACATTGGGAAGCCAGTTTAGGTTTTGGGTCATTCGGAATTGTTGGATCTCATCCCCAAAGCCAGGGGAAAGGATGATATTGTTGGATTCTCATTGCTCCTCCAGCCACCCTCTGGCGTGAATTTGGAAGTAGTATACCACAATGGCTGGTATGATTCTCTTGCTGAATTCATCTGCAATGGCTCGGCAAAAGGGCATGTGCTGCTTCTTAAGCCTGAGGAGTCCCCTCTGGTAGCTCTCCACTTCAGTTTGCGTGGCACCAAGGATAGTGGCTAGCACCACCAAGTGGCTTTCCAGCTGGGTGGTGGCTTCTGTTCAGTCCAAGGGGACGTTTGCCTTGGTGCATTACAGCTCCTCTAGTGAGTCCTGCAGGGTAAGGGAGTTGCCTTCTGCTTCCTGTTCCCGCTTTAGTGTGTCGGCTGATCCACCTGGGGGGGGGGGGGGGGGGGGGGGGAGGCTAGAGGGAGTATTCCATCTGCTACATCAAAAGGATTGATACCGTGGAAGTTGCAGTCTTACCAGGGGTGGTTAGATCCCTAGCTCATCTGCTCTCAAGGCAACTTGGCTCTGGAAGATCGTATGCTGGGTCTTCTTGTGGTTACTTTTCCGGGCTCAGGCTGGATAGACCGGGGGGAGATCATCTTCATCCTTCTTTCCACAGAGCAACAAGAGGCGTTTGGTACATAAGGGGCCCCATACCTCAGCTACTGTGTGCGCGCTTCCGGTGTAGGCCCTCAATTAGTAGCTTCAGCTGGTGGCCGGTGAGTGCTGTAAGTGCGGCCGTGGGCATAGGGTCATCTGCTGGGATAGGGGGCCTATCCAGGCTGGGGAGGTCTCTGTATAGTACCTTGCGCTTAATGTTCATGGTGAGCTCGGGTTCACTCCTGAAGGAGGGGCCAGGTTCTGTAAGCATCAGGTTGGCTGCCAGTACCGTAGGGTATGTACCCGTTACTCAAAGGGCGTCAAAGAGGGAAGCACAGATATCAACTAGGCCATGCTGGTGATTTAGGCGGCGGTATAGTACATTCAGTTCTTGTCAGGGTAGCAGCCCCTTGCCTAAGAGCAAGGGGACCAACTCAAAGGGGAGGAAGAAAGTTGTGTGGACTTCAATCATCTCTGAGTGGGCGGCACCATCAAGCACTGCAGGATCATACTGTTGTTGTCTGTTGGTATCAATGTTGGCAATGTGATGCAGAGGAGCGCCCTGGAGGCTGTGGTCTTGGATAGTATCTCAGCGTTGACCTGGACCAACTCTCCAGCATCCCCCACTTTGTCATCCATGTAACCAAAGGAATCCCCCTTGTTGGGGCTGGATTGCCCTAATGATCCCGGGTACTTCCTGATGCCGTGCACCAACCTGAGTCTGGAGTTTCCAGAGGTATCTTCCACAAAGATCCCTAGGGCCCCCACTGTTTGGGCCTCGAATAGGTCAAGGACATGATCCAGCAGCGGCGTGTCGTCGCCAGCGACGGCAGCCCCAAAGTACCCATATATGATACGGTAAAGCTTCATTCCGGTCTGTTGGAGTAGTACCACCAAAGGGGCTAGCCGTGGCTTGGAAGAACTCAGTGTAGGTCTTCATCGTGTTGTTGTAGGCGTGCCGTTGTACGGGTACAATAGACTCAGCAATTAGACCAGGGACGGCGTGTGTTGTTGTAGGCGTCGCGGTGTCGGGTACAATAGGACTGACTATTGGACCAGGGCGTGACGGCGTGTTGTTGTAGGCGTCGTCGGGACGTACAGGTACAATAGGACTGCTGACTATTGCTGGACCAGGACGTGACGGGTGCCATACGGGTAGTACAATAGGGGTGGCTATTGGACCAGGACGAGCTGTCCGTTTGCTTATTCTACTACCAATCGGCTTAGGAGCAAAAAGAGTGAGCTGTCTGCTTGGATATTGCTGGAGGAATCCTTTACCCCCTTGTTACGGCTAGTAGCCTGTATTTTCGGTGCTTGTTTTCTTTGCAAATTAATACAGCAGCCGGCGATTCAGTGATACAGTGAGCTCTTTCGCGATCCAGTGATACAGTGATACAGTGAGATCTTTCGTAGCATACCGGTACGCACTTTGGATACTCAAAGTTGTTCCCCGGTCTGCACTTCTTCTGTTCCTAGGGAGTGCCACATGGCACTACCATTCCTTTCATCTGGATCGCTACATCAATTAGTAGTAAAGAGAGGATAAAAGAGGTGCAATCCGGGTTAATCCTAATGCTCACAATTTTAGAAGCTACTTGAATACATCACTAATCAACCTACTACTCACCGCTAGATTCGATAGGGATACATGACAAGAGCGTTATCACGTAGAAACAGGACAGGACAGACACAAACTAATAGTAATACTCCGTAATAATAATACGAAGTACAGTAATACTCATAACAATCGGTTTCGCCATAGCAGGGAATGAGACTGCGGTAGAGACAATTTGCTTTTTCTTCTCAGGGGATACAATAGTAGGCAATGGAATGGAACGGGCTGTCTGTTGTAATAATTGTTGTCGTTGTAATATATATTATAATATAATATGATTGTTACCATGTATGAATGTACTGTCAGTGACACAGTAATATGATAATATAATGAAAGAGTAATACGAAGTATTTAGATGGAATATGTATTGTTTGTGATGCAATGCGATATGATGTAATGTAATGTGATGTGATGTGATGCGTCGGGCAAGAGACGAGAGGGTTCTCCTCTCATCTGCCTTCCGATTGATTCCATCCTTCCCACACGGGGAATAACGACGATTGATTTGATTTGATTTGATTCGGGAACCTGCGGAGGGTGGTTGTTGCAAAGCCTCGCGATCGGGTGAATCGCAACGATCGCGGTATTAGTACGAAGTTGAAAGCGAACAGGAACGGGATGGAACTCCAGATTGGAATGGAATGGAATGGAATGAATCACGCAGCCCCGCCCCCTGCGGTCCGAGTTGCCATTCATTCATTGTTGTGGACGTGTTAGGATTGTATTGTATTGTATTGCATTGAATTCCAATTCAGTTCATTACACGCCCACGTCGTTGGGACTAATATTGCTGAAACCACCTGTCACTCCGGGAGGGAATGCGCCCGGCTGCCGGGGTGGGGGGTTAGTGGGTGCCATAGTCGGTGGTAAGGTGCAAAAAAGGCCGGTGCCCTTGGTGACGGTGAACCCGATCTCGCTGGGAATGGGGCACCCCATTTGGGTTCCCACTGCGAGGGACCCAGAACAAATCAGAACAAAACAGCAAAGAAAGGAAGAAGGGAATGGAAGGAAAAGACGAACGCGGTGAGCAACGGTCGTTGTGAACGCAACTGCACCACAAAGGGAGGGATCGATCGATCGATCGATGCCTCTGGGGAAACATGAGTAGCAGCACGTAGCGTGTCGGCAGGCTAGGGGTTGGTGCATCGGTCCTGTTCTCACGTACCCAAAATCAAATTTTTGATTCCTGTCAGCTGTCCCATCTCGCTCGGAAGATAGCCCGTCAAATTGTTGTTGCCTGCACGCGAATGGAAGGGAGCGAAACAAAAGCAACGAGGTAGATGGCGTTAGTCTTACAAATCGAGTTTGTGCTCGTACTGCGCCATTCCTTCTGCACTGCTGTTGATACGCACCAAACACCACCTCCGTCAAGGCGGTCAGTAGTCCAATCTCACTCGGTATAGTACCAGTGAGCGAATTGTTGTCTACAACAATAATCCGTTGTGATTGATCCAAATACAAAATTCGTAGTTGTATTGCAGCGAAATGACAATTCATCAAAAACGCATCGGTGAGATACATAACCAAACTCGTGACGTTTTTCGGAAACAATGGTAGCAGTACGTACTGAGATATAGCTGATTCAATCCGGTCAGCAAACCAATCTCCGTTGGAATAGTACCAGTCAAGTAATTATCGTCTGAAGCAGAACGAGAAAACCAAGGCATTTGATGAGAAACAAATTGATCTCGAGATAAGTGGAAAATAGTGATATTCCCGCTAGGTCCTCGGACTTACTCAAGTTCAAATAAGTCGTTTTCGCAAGCAGCCCTATTTCGCTCGGAATAGTTCCGGTTAAGCCTAAATTCCCTGCAAAGTCCATGGCAAAGAATACGAAACGTTTCGTGAGAGCCCCCGTCTAATGCAGATATTTCCCTAAACAATTACCAGAAGTTGACTTGCTCGATGTATACGTACCAACATTCAAATTCAGGAGATCTTTCAAACGGTCCACATTGGTCGGCAGGCTCTTTGTATCATAGAAATGATCTGAAAGGGGGGCGGCAGGCGGGGGGGGTTACAGTTGAACCATTTTGATTTGGCAAAGATGTGAGGTACGAAATAATAATAATGATTCTGAAATTCAAAGCGGAAACCTGAAGGTGACACTTACAAGCCGAGAAATATTCAATCTCGTCCACACTCGAAGCTAAACCCTCGTGAATGACAGCTTGCTTGTCCCCGGTGCGTACGACATACTTTATTGCCCAAAGAAAGCCTTTTTTTTTTTCCAAGTGAAAGGCGCAGTTTCCATTACGGTCAACAGTAGCTGTCTGGGACTTGAATTGCATTGACTGGGACACACGAATAGAAAACACGGTGCGTCCGTCACATTCGAATTCCAAAGTGGGAGCGTAGTTCTCGTTCATCAATGTGACGAAAGGCAGTTCGATATGCACTTGTTTCATGTATGGATCAACGCAGTTTGGGTATGCAATTCCGGACATAATTTCCACACCAAAAGCAGTTGTGACGTCGCCCGGAACAATTTCCCCACAATTGGACCCAGTGCATGTTGCGGCACAGCAGTCACCTCCGTCATAGTCAAACTCGGCAATGTTCATGGATACGTCGCAACTTCCGTCACCAATAAAAGCACCGCAAGATCTTGTGTCTCCTTCGAGATCAACTAGGAAGTCAAGACGCTCATTGGATGATCCGGATAACCAGTGGTCCGAAAATGAAGACGATATGTCAAATGAATCTGTCTTGCGAGAAAGACCTACGACTTCATCATCTCTGGCCAAACACGGATCATCGGGCTGCACGTCACTGGATCCAAAGTTGAAAAGAACCCAGCGACGATCTTCTTTGCAGTAACCAAACTGAGTTTGGTTGCCATCGGGGAAAGCTTTGTATGGTTTATAGTTGTATCGTTTGTTGTGAATGACGTCCACATCAATCTCATAGCAACCATTGTAAACGTCAAGCTCCGGGGAGTCTTCGAACTGGATTCGAATGGTTTGTGTCACCCATTTCTTGTTACTTTCTTGAGAAACAAAGATGAAGCAAAACAAGATAAACAAGACAGCAATTGTAGCAGAAACAGAGATGATGTCTCGTAGATAACCCTTCTTTGTGTTAAAGGATTGAGGAAAAGGCTCATTCTCTACATTGTTCGCTGCTTCTGCTAACATGGGTCCGTAATTACCAGACTTCGCCACTTTGAAGGCGGTTTTGTCGAGCAACGAAATGAAGTTCACCTTGTATGTTGTGTATGGATGTAGTAGCAAACGACGACGACGAGTTCCGGAAACAAAAGCAAGTTTTAGTCGTTGCCATTGTTGCTCCAACAATCGTCCAAAAAAAAAAACCTAGCAGAGCACTTACCGCAGTGAAATTGAGAACAATCTCCGTCACGTTGGAAGAGGTCATCACCAAGAAGAACACCGCCAACATTCCCAGCATACCTTGAAGAAAGCGCAAGAAACAAGAACCCGCCATGAGCCACACTTTTTCATTGTTGTTGCCCCTGGACAAATTGGGAAACATCTCGACCGCCTTGGAGATATGCATCAAACTAGCATCGGGGAATGCCATGTAGGACAGGATGGCAATAATTTGTGTTGCCCGGACAATGGGTGGAGCGTTTGCGGGAATGAAACCTCCAAAAGTGTTGGTGCTGGCATTATCAACCGCTGCGGTCGTTGTCAAATGAGGATGGATTACACTCAATATCATGAGGGAGTACAAGGTGGCTTGGAACAGGAAGACAATCACTCCGAAGGAGAACAGATCCGGAGACTGCTTTGGACCGTAAAGAGCGATGATTGAGTAGGAATCCTTTGGGAACCGCTTGATGTTTTCCCCCCCCGCGCCAGCAGCATAATTGTTTCCGGTGCTTCTTCTGGAATTCAATATCCACACACAAATGATAGCAACGAGGGAGATACAGCCATATACCAAGAGCACTAACGCTTGATTCCACTGTAAGATGGCACCGATACCACTCATAATCATGGACCCAATGATGAGACCCAACGTGACAGCTATGATCGGGACACCTCCATTTTTTAGATTGTTTGTGCCGTCGTTGTTGTTTTCGTTCACGCAGACACCGTCGTCCACAATATCGTAATCCGCGTTTGTGTTGTTGTTGTTGTTGTTGTTGTTGTTATTATTTGCGGAAGAGCGCCTCGAAATCCGTCTCGACATTGATTTTTGCATCGTTCCGTCGTCGTCGTCGGACGAGTTGGAGGAAACCAGGCTCTGCTCGTCGTTGTGGCCTCGGTTGGAATAGCCCGTCACGGTCGGAGACTCCAAGTCGAACTCATCCATGAAATTGGTATGGATGCTGCCATCGGTATCGGTGGGCACGTCGCTATCGGTGGCATTCGCATTCGCATTCGCACCGTTCGTATTGCCATTGCCATTGCCATTGCCATTGTTATCGAACGTGCGAACGACAGCGGCAACGAAACCGGAAACCAGCCCGCCGGTCGCTTCCTCCGTCGTTCCGGAATTTACGGCAACAGCGGCTGCGGGTGTGGCGCCTTCTTGCTGCTGCGGGGTGGCTGGCGGGGTGGCGTTCATCATCATCGTCGACGTTCCGTTACGTTCCGTTCCGTTAGTTCCGTTAGTTGGTCGGGTTTTGTTTTGGGTGTTGCGTGCCCGTTGTTGTTGTTGTTAGTTCTCAGTTCCGAGCGGTTTCTTGCGTTGCGTTGCGTTGCGTTGCGTTGCTTATCCGATCCGTTCCGTTTTCGAGTGACCAACAAGTCGGATCAAATCTACTTCGGAATGACACACGGACTTGGAATGGGGATTGATGTTGGTTGGTTGCAAAAGTGAGTGTGGGTGATAATCTGAAGTGGATATCCACACAATAAAATTTCAATAGAATGGTAACAGGAACTAACCGTTAGACGGATACAAACAAGTACGAGTACAGGTACAGGTACGGTACAAGTAATTCTTACTCGATGTCGTTGAGGGGTTGAGAGATCCTGATGATGACTGATTTTGGAGAAGAGTGTGTTCACGTGACGGAAATTTCTGTCGGTGATATTATTTTGTTGTTGTTCCCTGGCGGCAAATACTGGCAAGTTGAATCAAATCGGGGGGATTCAGCGGATTGAGGAGGATTTATTTCAAGTATTTATTTTTTACGAAGTACTTCGTAGTAAAGAAAGGTTGGGTGTGTTTCATGTTCACACTCTCAGAGTTGTCGTGTTATTATTACTCCTATTATTTTTCTCCTTGCCACTACCGTAATTACCGGTACCGGTACAAATTCACTGTGGCATTTCCAGCAGAATCTGACACAACACGAATAAATCTACCGTACAAACAATACCATACGGTACGAGTACGAGTACATACTGAGTAAGATAGTACGAAATACGAAGTACACATACCGTACGGTATACTCCGTAGTAAAAAGCGAACCCGACGTTCTTGTACACAATAATAATTCACATCCAAAATAACCTAATCCAACCTTGACGCGATTTTTGTGGGCTATTTAATAATTCTTGTTTCCAAAACCAATAATATTTTCCGCTGCCCTTTATCCCGTTGTGTCGAATCATATTGTGGTGGCTTAATTTGGGGATAGCCAGACGAATCATCGACAACTTCGTACCGTGTTGAGACGAGAATTAATTAAATAATGAAGCAAGTAAAAAAAATAATGATCGCGGTACCATACCGTACTGTACGGTAATCTTCCTTCGATTACTTCGATCTTGATCTACAAACGTGATATACCTTAGGCCCTACCGGTATCTATACGGTACATCAAAGTCACAACTTTGAGATCGAGCATTAAGAAAATTTCTTTAGGGATCGAATCAAATTCTTTAGAAAAATTACGAAGAACTTCGAAAATTATTTCTTAAGCCCAATCAAATTCTACCGTTGGATCCTCCATAATACTCGTACCGGCAGGAACTAATGATGTCCATAGTAAGACTTACGAAGTACGAAGTAATTACGAGTAAGATTACTTCGTAATCAACATCATCTCTATCACCGTCTACGGTACGAACGAGTACGTAATTACCGTATCTCTCGAATGGGATGGAAAGGATTGGCGAGTGTTGTCCAACCATGCGAGAACCGAAAAATTATGTCGAAGTGTTGTCCCTTCTTCGCTTTCGGGTACGTACCAGTATGTACCGGTATCGGGTCATTACATTTTGTCAGTCTATTTTCTGTATTTCTCACTATCCGCCAACACTCGTATGAAAACACCATAACATGAATTCTGATTATTACGTGTATACGAACTTGTACAAGCGTCGTGTAATTAAAAAGAGATATGAGAACCCTTTTGGGTATTTTGGGAGCTACTCCGACGTAATTACTTAATGCATTGAAACGGAGAAAAAATACTGAACTGTGTATGTGATATAATCTACGACGTAATTACTTAATGCATTGAAACGGAGAAAAAATACTGAACTGTGTATGTGATATAATCTACGAGTTGCTCGGCCGCACGGTGTAATAAACTAGTAATCCAAAATTGGATTACAACAGTAATCATGTAATCCATTTTATTCCAGTAGAACTCAGTACTGGAAAACAATTATGGGCACTTGAGCTCGTTGGAGTTCTACTGGAATAAAATGGATTTCATGATTACTGTTGTAATCCAATTTTGGATTACTAGTTTATTACACCTGTGTTCCACCGAGGTCGAGGTCGAAGCCGAAGGCTGAGACTGAGACCGAGGTGGAACACAGTTAGTAACACTACTGAGACCGAAGCCGAGTGCAATCAACAAGGCTGAGACCGAAGGAGTGTTACTAATTCAGCAAAGGCAAGAGCACACTCGTAGATTATTTACGTAATCCACGAGTTCGACCGATAGATTTTTCCATGTAATTTGGCCAACTGGATTGCTGAATTATTACACGAAAACGAGAGGAGCGGCAGCAGCAACCGAACTACAAGCACTGCCTGCTACGATCCAGGGAATGGTCGTCCGAACTACAAGCACTGCACTGCTACGATCTAGGGGAATGGTGTATTCTTGCTCCGGCGTCCGAACTACATGCAATGCGCTGCCTCCCCCAATCTAGGGAAACAGAGTATTCTTGCTCCCGCGTCCAAGGAACTACAAGCATTGCACTGCTCTGATCTAGGGAATGGTGTACTGCTGCTCCAGCGTCCTCGGGGCTGACGATGGCAGCAACAGCAATGACGATGGCAATGACGACGACGACGACTGAAATTAATTTTCGTTGCTCCCCTAAGCTACGAACTCAAATCCGTTTGACATAATCGATACCGCCTTGTCATTGCGGACATTTTGGTACCAGTTTGGTCCCCTAGCTCCCAATATTCAGAGAGATATCATTTTTTTAGTGTCACCATTCTTGCTTTCATTGACGATGACAACAATGACGGCGACGACTGAAATCAATTTTCGCTACTCCCCTAAGCTACGAACTCAAAGCCGTTTGACATAATCGATACCACCTCGTCATTGCGGACATTTTGGTACCAGTTTGGTTCCCTAGCTCCCAATATTTATCAGGGAGATATCAATTTTTTACTGTCACCATTCTTGGTTTCATTGACGATGATGACGACAATGACGATGACGATTGAAATTAATTTTCGTTGATCCCCTAAGCTACGAACGCAAAGCCGTTCAACATAATCGATACCACCTCGTCATTGCGGACATTTTGGTACCAGTTTGGTTCCCTAGCTCCCAATATTCAGGGAGATATCAATTTTTTACTGTCACCATTCTTGTTGGTCTCGTTGTTGATTTGTTTGCTTGCTTCTTTTTCCATTATGGTACCGTACAAAAAGTGGAAAAAGAAGCAAGCAAGAGATCTAATCGTGAGCTGGAGACTCAAATAATATTACTTTTGTTTTTAGGGTGGCCTTATGTAATCCGGTGAAGGTGCAAACTGTCATTTCTACTGTCTTAGTAACGAGCTCGCTGGTGGATTACAGAATTGGATTACTTTTTTTAGCGAGCCCTTATGTAATCCAGTAACGTTGATTTCTACTGTCTTAGTACCGAGCTCGCTGGATTACAGAATTGGATTACTTTTTTTAGGGCCTGCTGGTGTAATCCGGTGAGGTGCTAATGAATTGATTAAAAATTAACTAATGTTTCTTAGTACGAGCTCCTCGAGTTTTGGTGTAATAATTTAGTAATCCAGTTGGCCAAATTACATGGAAAATCGGTCGTACTCGTGGATTATGTGATATAATCTACGAGTTGCTCGGCCGCGCGGTGTAATAAACTAGTAATCCAAAATTGGATTACAACAGTAATCATGTAATCCATTTTATTCCAGTAGAACTCAGTACTGGAAAACAATTATGGGCACTTGAGCTCGTTGGAGTTCTACTGGAATAAAATGGATTTCATGATTACTGTTGTAATCCAATTTTGGATTACTAGTTTATTACACCTGTGTTCCACCGAGGTCGAGGTCGAAGCCGAAGGCTGAGACTGAGACCGAGGTGGAACACAGTTAGTAACACTACTGAGACCGAAGCCGAGTGCAACGAGGCTGAGACCGAAGGAGTGTTACTAATTCAGCAAAGGCAAGAGCACACTCGTAGATTATTTTCGTAATCCACGAGTTCGACCGATAGATTTTTCCATGTAATTTGGCCAACTGGATTGCTGAATTATTACACGAAATTGAGAGGAGCGGCAGCAGCAACCGAACTACAAGCACTGCCTGCTACGATCCAGGGAATGGTCGTCCAAACTACAAGCACTGCACTGCTACGATCTAGGGGAATGGTGTATTCTTGCTCCGGCGTCCGAACTACATGCAATGCGCTGCCTCCCCCAATCTAGGGAAACAGAGTATTCTTGCTCCCGCGTCCAAGGAACTACAAGCATTGCACTGCTCTGATCTAGGGAATGGTGTACTGCTGCTCCAGCGTCCTCGGGGCTGACGATGGCAGCAACAGCAATGACGATGGCAATGACGACGACGACGACTGAAATTAATTTTCGTTGCTCCCCTAAGCTACGAACTCAAATCCGTTTGACATAATCGATACCGCCTTGTCATTGCGGACATTTTGGTACCAGTTTGGTCCCCTAGCTCCCGATTACGGTAGTTAGATTAGCTAATATGCTTCACGTTTGGAACTTACGGTAGTTAGATTAGCTAATATGCTTCACGTTTGGAACAAGGATAAATTTAATACGAAGTACTTCGTACAAAAGTACGTACCGGTACGCGCGGCGAGAAATCTCATACCGTACGGTAAGATTACTCGTACCAATACGTACGCATACTACACATGACACATACCCCGTCTCAGATCAAAATTGATGGAGCGATTCCGGATGAAAGGAATGATAGTGCCACGCGGCACCTAGGTGTACGAAGGACAGACCGGGGAGCATCCTTGAGTATCCAAAGTGTTCACTGTATCACTAAGATATTGTATCACTGGATCACAAAATCACCGGCTTCTGGAATAATCTGCAAAAATGCAGTCAAAAATACAGGAGGCTAGTAATAGTAGTAGTAGTAGCGCTAACAGCAAGCCTGTAAAGGATTCCTCCAGCAAAATCCAAGCCTATCGTACAGCTCACTCTTTTCTTTGCTCCTAAACCGATTAGTAGGAGAATAAGTAAACAACGACTAACACATCCTGGTCCAATAGTCATTCTATTGTACCCGTACAGGCCTATCTCCAGTTTGATAGTAGTCCTATCACCTCCATAACAACTCCTGCTCCAACTCGATCTCTGGTTCAATAGTCTTTGTCCTATCGCTGCCCTAACAGCTTCTTCAACTCGTACAGGCCTCTCTCCGGCTCGATAGTCCTCCTATTGCCTCCATAACAGCTCCTCCAACTCAATCTCCAGTTTGATAGTCCTCCTCTACTCTCACCGCCCTAACAGCTCCTCCAACTCGCCACGGCAGCACAAAGACCTCCTGCCTACTCTGAGTAGTACTTCCAAGCTACAGCAGCCAGCCCCTTTGGGAACACTCCAGCAGACCGAAACAGGGCCTACAGGACCATCTATGTGTACTTCAGTGTAGCCGGCAATGACCCACCACTTCTGGATAGGACCAACTCCCTGATCTCTTTGAAGCTCAAGCTGTTGGCGCCCTACTAGGCATATGATGGCTGGTTCGTGGCTGACTGTCACCCTTGGAGAGTCTCGCCTCAGGCTACAGGTGAACGGCCTCCGGAAGTACTACCACCCTGGTGCCTTAGCACAAGCCAGCACCAACAATGGGAAGGCCTTTGGATACTTGGAGGACATCAAAGGCTGCGCTGGCTGGGGAGTTGGCTCACGTCAACTTGGTCATGCTCTCCAAGACCCCCCCCCGTCAGTATCCAGAGTATTCTCCTTAGTAGGGCATGATCACATTGCTGAACTACGTAGATGCTCATCATCATCAACCCTCCTACTTGATTATTCCTGTGGTACTGGAGGGGGCTGCCCATGCAGAGATGATAAGCGCCCACAAGGCCTTCTTCATCCCCTTTTGAATTGGTCCCCTTTCTCTTAGGCAAGGGCCTGCTTGTTGTTACCCCCCGGCAAGCAATGGTGGGGACTCTAGTATACCCCTGTCTAAATCACCATGGCCTAGTAGTAGGGATCTGCAAGCCGCTATTTGACACTCTCAGAGGAGTACTAGCAGGCACCTTCCCCGCAGCACCTGCTGGTGACCCAACATTCATCCAGCCCGGCCCCTCCTTTCGCAGTGCTGAGCCCGGCCCCACCATGTGCACAAAGAACAAGGTACTACTGCTACTATACAGGGACCTACCCAGCCTTAACAGGCCCCCCATTCCCCCAGGCGGCCCGGTACTTACAGTGGCGGTGACAGCCCCCACAGACAGACAACGACCGGCTGAAGCTCAGCAGTGAGGGCCTAGTAGAACAGACCAGAGGCGCTCACAATTGGTAGCGGCCACATGGGGCCCCTTGTACACCCAGCGCTTGTTGCTGCTGTGTGGAAAGAAGGAGGAGGCAGACCTCCCCCCCCCCCCCCCCCCCCCCCCCATCTATACAGCCTGGGCCCAGAAGAGCAAGCACGAAAAGACCCACAACATGATGATCTTTCAGAGCCAAGTGGCCACCAGAGCCTATGAGCTTGGTATCCAGCCCCCCTTGGTTACCATAGCCGTACTCAACAAGACGAGGTTCCAAGACTGCAATTTCCATGGGACCTATCCTTTTGACGTAGCAGATGGGATACTCCCCTTAGCTGGGGGATCAGCTGAGACCCCCCTGAAGCAAGAACAAGAAGCAGTTGTCAATGTGTCAGCATACGACACCATGATCTCCACAGAAGGCAACTCCCTCACCCTGAAGGACTCGCTTGAGCTGCAAAAGACCAAAAAAGCCTACATCCCTGTGGACTGAGCCAAAGCCGCCACCCAGCTGGAGAGCTATTTGGCTGTCCTGGCAACCATTCTGGGAGTTACCCATGAAGTGGTAAAAGGCTATCAACAAGGGCTCCTACGGCTTAAGATTCAGTAGATGCCCCTTTTGAAGGGACATTGCATATGAAATGGGGGAGCTTGTCACCCCGGCAATTGTTGACTACTACTTTCAGATTAGGGCGAGAGGTTGGCTATTAGAGCAATGGGACTCTGCCTCCACTATCCCCTCCCCTGACTTTGGGGAAGATTTTCATAGGTTCCAAATGACCCAGAACCTCAACTGGTTCCCCAATGTGTCTAACGTGGTTGCCTTGAGATCGCCAAGAACAGTGTCATTCTTGACATATCAAAGGAGTCTGTTTCAGTGGCTGTAAGCACATATATGACCACATGGCAATAACTCCCAGCAAGCAGGACCAACTCTGGGAATGGTGCCAAGAAGAGGCATATGCCTGACAGGCCGGCAAGCGCTATCACAATGGTGTCAAGCCCCCCCCCCCCCCCCCCCTATTAAATTCCTTTCGTGTCCAGAAGTACCAAAGCTACACAATGGTAGCTATTCTATTCATATGAGTCAATGAGTCCCATATCAACCAAAATAATCGATTCCCACGGCATATTGATTCCCACGGCCCATCAATTCCCATCGCGCATTAACGGTGAGCAATCTCTGTTTCATAGTATTGCCCTTGTTCATCGGTAAGCAAACTTTGATTTTGTAAAGTATCACACGAGCTACAGGAGCAATTCCTGATCATAATGATAAACATATCATAGGATCTTCCTAACGGAAATAGAGAAGAAAACCGTTGGTGTGTGCTTCTCACACAATATATATATACATACAGATATATACGGTCAACGACCAATGCATGTACAGAAATAATCAGCGAGTAATCTCATCACTACGCAACAGCAGTTGCAACGTATTTCACCTCAATAAAAGAGATATCTTGCGTTTTGGCAAGATTTCAATTTATCTCATACTTTTAACATTCAACTGATTTATATCCCAAAATTCACACTAGTTGCTACCAACTACTACCTGTAATCTACATTACTAAGGTCTGTCTCACTGTATCTGAACAAGTTCACAGTAAGAAGAGATCTGGCGTTTCCATAGTCTCGCCTGTAGTCGGATTATCCGTTGTCGAAAGTATCCAACCACAATTGCCACGCGTAGAGTACAATTGTTTGTCTACTAACACACTAACACAGCGTTGCTGTTCTTCAGAAGCCTTTGAATCAGACTCTCAGCAGACCGGATTCAGAAGGAAAATAATAGATTAACAGTTGCAAGCTCCAAGGTGGCTTGCACACAAAGAACAGGAAAGAAATTAAACACAATCCCTATGCTGGCATATGCCAATCGCAAATCGACTACGGAGCAGTTTCCTTTCACCACGCGATTCCTCTAACGAATCGGAATCATCAAGATCGAACATGCCTGCCAATCCATTCAGTGGTGGGAACAATGCTGGAGATGGCGGCGCCGCAACCAAAACCAGCCTTCCTAGTTTTGACACCCATATCAAGTTGATACTCATATCCATATTCCGTGTCACAAAGGAAGAAAATAGCTATCTGTGTGAGGCCCTCCGAGAAGGAGGATTACGCGAATGGCCAATTTTCCTCGATGCACTCATCAAGCATGATTTTGCCCGCGAGCTTACCTACATGGAAACCAATAGTGGACTCCCAACCCAACTCCATCGATCCATCCAACGGACCATAGAAGCACTTGCGGACTTCTCAAATGACTTGTTGTGCAAGAGCAAAAAAAATTTGAGGAATGTAGAATCATATACTTACGACAGTTTCAGTGTCTTCTGCATGTCACGTGCATTACGTCTTCAGAATGAATCCATCTTGAATCCTCCAGCTCCTCCTCCAGGAACAAATAAGAACAAGTCCCCTCAACAAGTGAAGTACAAATCTTGGTGCCGAAAATCACGTGATGAAAAGTCGTTCGCACCCCTCACGAATGACTCAAGATTGGAACATTGGCTCGTGGGTTTCAAGGCTAAACTCGAGGCATATGACATTGACACCAAAATATTTCTCGATGAAATTTGCCTCCTGCTGCACTGCAAGGCTATACACGTGACCTTTTTGTCAAACAGTGTGCCTTCTTCTGGGTTCTTATGTTGGAAGTCTTCAAAAGTGACCTATCCGCGTCATGCGTTCCCAGCCATTCCCTCACACGCAATGGACGTCAAGCGTATTTTGATTTTGTGAACCTTCATAGTGAATCAAAAGCCAAAGTATACGAGAACTCAACTCAATTGCAAGCGTTACTCAAGTTGAATCTCAACAACTGGAAGGAATCTAAGGTGAAGTTTATCATGCATTGGTTTGAAGAATTGAATCACCTCAATAAGCTTCATCCTCCCAACAAGCCCCTTGAGTACCATACTGCAAAATCAGCATTATGCCAAGACTGCTATTCCAGCTTTCAACTAAGTGAACAGTTTGCTAAAGTCAAAGATCCCAGCGGCCCGAATAGTACCGTGGCAGATGTAGTTGCTGAAGCCGCTGCTATCCACAAACTCAAGATCACGCTCCTACTCGAAGCGACTCGACTCGACTCTCAGTCCGCAATGTCTGCTCCAAAGTCCACAGTGTGTGCACATGTACACGACTTCTCCTCAGGACAAGGGCACAACTCTGACGACTATGCTCTCCCTATCGAATTCAAAGGTGACTACCAAGATTATGCGGTATTCAAGGCTGGACGCTCACCTGACCCTACCACACGCTTGCCTACTGGAATATGGAAGGCCCTACCACGTCAAGACATGAAGAATTGGCTGAACTTTTCTCCCAAAGGCAAGAAAATAGTAGTTGCATCGTTGCGATCTGAATTGCTCCCAGATGGTCAGCCGGATCCCATTTCCGTTAAACCCATTACCCAGAAGGCATATACACATGAGCATTCCGTCTCATTCCTTGAAGATTACACCTTGAATGGTGATAACCATACCAATGCCCCAGCAGACCTCCATCCAGCTGTGGAAAATGACCGTAGAGGTGTCTTCCATGCATCACTTGGTGTATACAAGTCTCAGACTTCTTCTCTCAAGGACCAACGACCCCTCAAGTCTGCTGTGTTGCCTGCCCATCCTGCAAGATTTCTTTCTGAGAATCCTGACACTTGGTACAAAAAGGACGGTGATATTCTGATACCTGTGGGGAAATCCTCATATTCCGTTAATTTTCACCAGTGGTATAACCCTGAAGATGACTTAACCTTCCCACATGATAATCACGTACCTTCATACACCTATCGTGCTCACAAAGCTACTGTTTCCAACCCCGTATTCGCTATGGTCGGCCGCGGTGCCAATGGTTGTATCATCGGTAATGATGCATGTCTTATCTCCAAGGATATCCTGCCCCAATATGTCAATGTCACCGGCATCAACAATCACCAAGTACAGAATATTCCCATTGCAACATGTGGAGCTTACTCCGTCTCCAATAGAGGTCCTATTATCCTCATTTTCAACAAATGTGCGTACACGGGATGGCACCCCTCTATTTTGTCTTCCGGCCAGATGGAAGCATACTTTTCCACTGTCGATGGCACATCCATCAAAGCAGGCAGTGGGCAAGTAATCACCACCTCTGATGGATATGCACTGCCTCTCAGCATTCACCATGGCTTGCCATACCTCGCCTTGCGAAAATATACCACCGATGAATTTGACACGCTCCCACATGTTATCATGACATCCGATAAGCACTGGGATCCATCCGTTCTCGATACCATAATCAGTGCTAAGGATGAAACCTTCCTTCAGAAATACCCACCTCAGTCGCAGCAACTTCCATATCCCGAATACGACGAATACGGAAATCCACGTTGTCTTGAAGGATTGGGTATCTCTGTATCTCCTGGTTCGTCCACGGCTACGTCTCTCAGTTTGTACTCCAGTCATTGTACTCAATCACCCTTTCTCCCTATCAATGATCATGAAACCAACGACCGCTCCTTCTGGCTTACATCTACCGATTATGTTCATCAGGAACGCCTCGCACGATGCATTCCTCCTCCAATCTCTGATACAGTCCTTGCTTTTCCCACGGATTGTACTGTTAGTGATACTCCACGTATCGCAACTACACCTCATGAACGCTATCCCAACGAACATGATTACTTATCTCTGAAACCCTTCTTTTGTTGGGTTTCCACAGATCGCATCAAAGCTACCTTTGAGAATTCGACGCAATATGGTTCCTTAGCGGTTAGCCCCGATGGTAACCTCTTCAAACGTTTTCATTCCCCCCAGCCGGCAATGAATGTTCGACCGTTCAATGATGACGTCTTGTCTGATGTCGTTTATTCCAATGTCCCAGCGATTGATGGCGGTTCCAAACTTGCCCCGATTTTCTTTGGTCATAAGTCTCATATCATACATGTTGAAGAGATGCGCACCACTGGTGATTTCCTATCATGTTTTCAGAATTTCGTTCAAAAATGGGGCAGACCTCTTCGCCTCTTATGTGATCATGGAAACTACCAATCTAGCAAGAGGGTCAACGATTATCTCAAGATGTTATGGATTGGACTTTGGCAAAGTGAACCCTATCACCAACACCAGAATCAATTTGAGCGTCGTTATCAAACGTTTAAGCGTATTGTCAATCCCGTCATGGACCGCACGGGCACACCACCACATCTATGGTTGTTGTGCATGACATACGTAGCCAGACTCCTCAACGTTGTTTCCGATCCTACTCTGTCGGACAAACAACCGGTCTTCATTGCCACCGGTACACTTGGTGATATAAGCGCGTATACCAGTTTCTTCTGGTTTGAACCTGTTTATTTCAAGACCAATGACTCCCCTTTCGGTACCCAGTCTACCAAACGCCTCGCTCATTTCGTAGGCATTGCCGAACATGTGGGCAATGGACTTTGTTTCTGAATCTGGGACCCAGTCACCAACAAATTGTTTGACCGTTCTGGTGTACGCTCTGCTCTTACACCTGAGTCACCCAACAAACGAGCTGGCCTCTTTACTGATGATGGCTTCATCAAATGGAGTAAGGCCAAGGATTCAGTACCTTGATTGTACGCCACCAGTGACGCCCCTACACTCACGAAACATGGGAAGCATACTACTATGAATGATCCAAATGCAATTCCCAAACCACAGGACGTCCCAACTACTCCTCTTCTTGACAAATCCACTGCGGACTCCGACACCGATCAAAGCCTCGACACTCCTGTGGCACATGACGGTCACAAGACGTCTGTACCTACCGAGCAATAGGCTGCGTCAACTCCTATTCAGATACCTGACAATAGCCAACCTTCCGCATCTGGTAATCAGGTTATATGCAAATCTCATGCATGACATCCTCAGTGGGAAGGCAGTAACCGGCATACTCCACTTCGCGAACAAAACCCCTATGATGTGGTTCTCAAAGAAACAAGCTACTACGGAAACAGCCACATTCGGAGCTGAATTCGTTGCAGGAAGAACTTGCATCGAACAAATTGTTGACCTACGCCATTTGTTCTGATACCTCAGAACACGAGTCCACGATATTTCTTACTCATGGGGAGACAACAAGAAGATGATTCAGACATTGACCTTCCCTTATGCAAGGTTGCACAAGCGTCACCATATCCTATCATTTCACTACTTATGAAGCATGATAGCGAAAGGCTTCATTTTAATGTTGCACATCCCTGGCAAAGACAACTGTGCGGATATCCTCACCAAGCATTGGAAACACTCAGTTGTGTATCCACTGCTCAAGCCCATCTTCCACTTCTGTGGAAATACCGGCAACCTCCTCCAAGATGATGGAAGCATCATGTAATCGTGATGACCTTTCACAAGGAAACATGGGGAGTATTAAATTCCTTTCGTGTCCAGAAGTACCAAAGCTACACAACGGTAGCTATTCTATTCGTATGAATCAATGAGTCCCGTATCAACCAAAATAATCGATTCCCACGGCATATTGATTCCCATGGCGCATCAATTCCCATCGCGCATTAACGGTGAGCAATCTCTGTTTTATAATATTGCCCTTGTTCTTCGGTGAGCAAACTTTGATTTTGTAAAGTATCACACGAGCTACGGGAGCAATTCCTGATCATAATGATAAACATATCATAGGATCTTCCTAACGGAAATAGAGAAGAAAACCGTTGGTGTGTGCTTCTCACACAATATATATATACATAGTACAGATATATACAGTCAACGACCAATGCATGTATGGAAATAATCAGCGAGTAATCTCATCACTACGCAACAGCAGTTGCAACGTATTTCACCTCAATAAAAGAGATATCTTGCGTTTTGGCAAGATTTCACTTTATCTCATACTTTTAACATTCAACTGATTTATATCCCAAAATTCACACTAGTTGCTACCAACTACTACCTGTAATCTACATTACTAAGGTCTGTCTCACTGTATCTGAACAAGTTCACAGTAAGAAGAGATCTGGCGTTTCCATAGTCTCGCCTGTAGTCGAATTATCCGTTGTCGAAAGTATCCAACCACAATTGCCACGCGTAGAGTACAATTGTTTGTCTACTAACACACTAACACAGCGTTGCTGTTCTTCAGAAGCCTTTGAATCAGACTCTCAGCAGACCGGATTCAGAAGGAAAATAAGAAACGGAGATATCTAATCCTTCAAGACAGCGTGGGTTCCCATATTCGTCGTAATCGGCATAAGGGAGTTGTTGTGGTTGGGGAGGATATTTCTGGAGAAATTGTTCATCCTTCGCACTGATCGTGGTATCAAGAACAGATGGGTCCCAATGCTTATCCGATGTCATGATAACATGTGGGAGCGTGTCAAACTCAACAGTCGTATACTTTCGCATCGCAAGGTATGGTAAGCCGTGTCGTATGCTAAGAGGCAGTGCATAGCCATCGGAGGTGGTGATGACCTGTCCACCGCCTGCTTTGATGGACGTGTCGTCTACAGTGGAAAAATATGCTTCCATCTGGCCGGATGACAATATAGAAGGATGTCGTCCTGTATAGGCACATTCATTGAAAATGAGAATGACGGGGCCTCTGTTCGACATGGAATATGCTCCGCATGTAGCAATGGGAATGTTTTGTACCTGATGATTGTTAATGCCGGTGACGTTAACATAGCGCGGTGGGATATCCTTGGAGATGAGACATGCATCATTACCGATGATGCAGCCATTTGCGCCGCGATCAACCATGGCAAAACCAGGGCTAGTAACCGTAGTCTTGTGTATACGGTATGTGTATGACGTTACTGGGCCATCGTTAGGAAAGGTGAGATCATCCTCGGGAGTATACCACTGGTAAAAATTGGCGGAATACGATGGTGTTCCCACAGGTATTTGGGTGTCACCGTCCTTTTTGTACTGAATGTCAGGGTTGTCTGAAAGGAATCGAGCGGGATGCGCGGGTGACACGGAAGATTTGAGAGGTCGCTGGTCCTTAGACGAAGAGGTCGTTGATTTGTATACACCTAGGGATGCATGGAAAACACCTCTACGATCATTCTCTACAGCAGGATGAAGGTCTGCTGTGGAATTGGCATGCTCATCTTTGGTCGAAGTATCGTCTTCTCGAAATGATACCGAGTGTTCATGTTGGTATGCCTTCCGGGTAATGGGTTTGACACTGTTGGGGTCAGGTTGGTCCGTGTTAAGTAAGTCGTGTCGCAATGAGGCAACCACGATTTTCTTGCCTTCCGGAGAAAAACTGAGCCAACTCTTCATGTCCTGACGTGACAATGCCTTCCATATGTTTGTAGGCAATCTTGTGGTAGGGTCAGGGGTACGTCCAGCCTTAAACACAGCATAATCTTGATAGTCTCCTTCAAATTCGATGGGGAGAGCATAGTCATCATGGTTTTGGCTCGATTCAGAAGAAAAATCATGAACGTGTGCACGTACGGTTGACCGAGGAGCAGACATCGCGGACTGGGAATCAAGTCGAGTTGCTTCGAGTAAAAGCGTGATTTTAAGATCGTGGATAGCAGCGGCTTTGGCAACCGCATCCGTTACGGTGCTATTCGTCCCACCTGGATCCTTGACTTTGGCAAATTGTTCGCTTAGCTGGAAGCTGGAATAGCATGCCTGACACAATGCTGATTTAACAGTATGGTACTCAAGGGGCTTGTTGGGAGGACGAAGCTTGTTGAGGTGATTTAATTCATCAAACCAATGTGTGATGAATTTCACTTTGGATTCCTTCCAATTGTTGAGGTTCAACTTGAGCAACGCTTGTAGCTGAGTCGAGTTGTCGTATACCTTAGCTTTTGATTTGCTATGAAGGTTTACGAAATCGAAGTAGGCCTTGCGTCCATCACGAGTAGTAGAATGGCTGTGTACACACGACGCAGAAAGGTCACTTTTGAAGACTTCCAACATTAGTACCCAGAAGAAGGCACACTGTTTGATGTATAGATCACGGGTGTAACCCACAAGCGTGGCTGGGGGCCAAGTTTCATTAAGGAATGTCTCGGTGTCGATGTCGTATGCCTCGAGTTTAGCCTTGAAGCCAACGAGCCAGTGTTCGAATCTTGAGTCATTCTTGAGGGGTGTAAAGGACTTTTCATCCCGTGCTTTTCGACACCAAGATTCGTACTTTACCTGCTGAGGGGACTTTTTGCTACTCCCCGCTGGAGGAGGTGGGGGGTTCAGAGCGGATTCATTACGCATGCGTTGGGCACGCTCTTCGCGGAAAGTCTCGAATTCCTTATATGTATATGATTTCACATCCTTCCAGGTTCTCAAGTCTTCTGCTAGAGCGCCATCGCCTTCTTGTAGATCGATAGCGTAATCCGCAAGTGCTTCTACATTCCTTTGAACGGATCTAGGGATATTCATTGGTAGCCCTCCATCAGTATAGGTAAGCTCGCATGCAAAATCCGGTTCGATGAGCGCGCCGAGGAATGCATTCCACTTGCACAATCCGCCTTCCTTGAGGGCTAAACACAGTTTACTACCGTCTTCACTTGTTATGCTGAGTAGGGATACGAGTATCTTCTTCATAGCAGCATCGAAACTGGGGAAGTGATTGATCGCAGCAACTTCTGCGTCATTCTTTTCTTCGCCGCCGGCCATCGTCGGTATGTTCGGCATCAGTAACGGTTCCGATCCTCCGAGAGAATTGCGCGGTGACTGGGAATGAGAACTACTTCGTGTACGCATATGCCAGCGTAGAGATCGAATTCAGGTCCGTTCTTGTCCCTCTTTGTGTGCAAGCCTTCTTAGAGCTTGCGACTGTTAATCTATTATTTTCCTTCTGAATCCGATTCGTTGAGAGACTGATTCAAAGGCTTCTGAGGAACAGCAACGCTGCGTTAGTGTGTTAGTAGGCAAACGATTGTACTCTACGCGTGATAAATGTGGTTGGATACTTTCGCAACGGATAATCGGACTACAGGCGAAGCTATTAAATTCCTTTCGTACGTATGTACGTAATTTACAGTACTACAGCTGGAATGGTACGATAATACCGTTCGCGTCCTATGCACCTCTGTAAGCAGGATTGGAATATTCTTCTATCTATGGTAAATGACCGGGAAGGCCCATACTTTCTGTAAACAGGATTGGAATATTCTCATATCTATGGTAAATGACCGGGAAGGCCCATTCTTTCTGTTTTCACGACCGAAGTTCGATACTTAAGATCAGAAGCAAGGTTCGTTCACGATCGAATTGGAATGTTCGATGACTGCATCCAGCTCATATCTTATGGAAAATGACCGGGAAGGCCATTTCTTTTCTGTTTTCACGATCGAAGTTCAATACTTAAGATCGGAAGCAAGATTCCTTTTGTTTCCATGACCAAAACAAGGTGAATTGCCTGGTTCCGGTATAGCCGTTTGATACCTCCAATCATGTGTTTCGATATTCAAGGAGGTTCGAAGAAGCTTCCTGTAACAGCTGCTTCAGTGATCACGATTAGAAGAAAGCTTCTCATGATAGCACGTGATTCTACAGTGCTGTACGATTAGAAGGAAGCTTCTCATGATAGCAGTGATTCTACAGTGCTGTACGATTAGCGGTGTACTGTATTCATCACTGCACTAAAAGAGATATCATGCTCTCCAGCAAGATTACTCTCTTTATCTCATACTTTTAATATTCAACTGATTTATATCCCAAAATTCACACTAGTTGCTACCAACTACTTGTAATCTACATACTAAGGTCTGTCTCGCTGCAATCTGAATAAGTCACAGCAAGAGGAGATCTGGCGTTTCCCTAGTCTCGCCTGTAGTCCGATTATCCGTTGCCGAAAGTATCCAACCACAATTGTCACGCGTAGAGTACAACCGTTCGTCTACTAACACACTAACGCAGCGTTGCTGTTCGTCAGAAGCCTTTGAATCAGACTCTCAACGAATCGGATTCAGAAGGAAAATAATAGATTAACAGTCGCAAGCTCTCAGGCAGCTTGCATAACAATCAGAACAGTCAACGAGAATCCGACAGCAGATCATCAATCTCTGATCCGATTACACACAAGAAAGACACCAATCGGACACGCCGAAGCCTTTATTAGAAGCCCATTGCATTGGACACGCCAATAGCAATATCTCCATCCAAGAATCTCTCACTCGACAGATTCCATTTTCTTCCGCGTCGCAATCCACAGTGAAACAATACCTCGCATTCCGATCCCGACGCCCATTTGATTGTGCTAAGCACCATAAACCACCGACTGCAATTGTTCCATCAGTAATTGCCTTATCAGAACCACTCGTACGATGCTTACCATTTGATTCTACAATCAATCACCAAATCTACGATTGCTTATCCGCCGACGCTATTTATTATCAACGCCGTCTCCAACAACGACGACAACGGCATCGACAACAAACGATTATACGATCAATTCTTCGTCGACGACAACGATATCAAGAACAACAACAGGAAACGAATTTTCCGTTGCTTCGTAATATCAAAAGCCCGTCGTATCCCATCAAAATCGGCCTCCCATCGCTATTGCAGACGACCGATTGTTTCTACAACGACAGCGAAACAACGAATTCTGTTGCTTCACCGCCGCGCACTCCACCGACAATAATCGAATCTACGATCGATCCTTTGTCAACATTTCGTTGCTTCGCCACATCTCCTGCTCGTCGTATCACATCGAAAACGACTTCTCCTCATTATTGTGGACGTACCGGTACCATCCTGGTCCTCTATCTCCCAATATTGACAGAGATATCAAATTTTCTCAGTACAAGAAGGACACCACATCAACAACAACCGCAACAACAGCGTAGTGCCGCTATGTCCATTTACGATCCTGATCTCAGTTTGCTGTTTCCATCATTTGACTCGGAACTTGCACAAGTCCTAAATGCAATACTGGATGTTCCTCAAGAAGCATGCAACCACATTTGTGAAGTCCTCATTATAGCAGGAGCAACCACCTGGAACCATTTCATATGTGACATTTATGAATATGCCTATATTGTTGATGAAAATGGCTCTGAACTAAAATACCAAGCTCAGACCGACCCCCGTTCTACCCGTGCAAAAGATCAACGCACATTAACTTCATTTGTTGATTTTATAAATGATATCATGCTCCAACCTGGCTGTTACTGGTATGACCACAATCAGTACACTCGGGATGCTTTCCTTGCCTTTTGTAATGCGCGCAACCAGCACCCTGAACTGACTGTTGTTCCAACCAAGGCTAATGCTGCTATTCCGGCGTCACAACCCAGCGTACAAGCTCAATCTTGCCTGACAAAACCACCAGTCTTACTGCCGGTGTCATCTTCGGTATCTGCTTCCGTCACGCCTCCAGTACCTGTTCTCGTCACGCCTCCAGCACATGTTCCTGTTACAACTCAAGCATCTGCTTCCTTCCCATCTCAAGCACCTAAACCTGCTTGCGAAACGCCTGCCATTTCTACTATTGCCAACAATGAGAACCCGCTTGGATCTCCTGAAACGCATAAGTTAGCTCGTCCCAATACTGATCTCGTTCCTGCTCCTACCAGTACTCCATCCTACACTTGGACTTACTTCCCCAGCACTGAATCAGTTCGATTCAAACGAGTAATCTCTTCCACCATTCCTTATGTCACCACTGCCACTACAACCGGTGATGCTTACTCTATTTCCAACCATAAGCGTCATTCCCCAAGTCCTTCCCATAGTAAACCTTCAGCTGTTTCAAGATGGACGTTTCATCCTAAATCTGGTACTGTGACATTATACCGGTCACCCAAGAAATTTTCTTCCCACAAGCCTGGTACTTGCATTCCTTTGTTGCAACTTCCACCATCCAAGTCACGTACTAAGAATAGAGTCGTCCCAAGCTCAGGCACTGCTATCGATCCAAGTTCAGGTCAAGCCTATCCACAGCATGGCGCTGCATCTTCTTGCCCAGATTGGAAGCCTAATTATGGGGCACATTCTTTGTTCTACAACTCGCCTGCTGTGTGCATCACCAAACGCCATCGTGATGCTATCAAGCTCAAGCTGTACCACCTACATGCTACCTTGATGCTTGCTAATTGGCTCTATGACGCTGTCACCTGACATGTACGATACGACTCCAAGGTTTCCTATCCAACACAACAGATACTTGCCATGCCGTCTTTCCGACTATCTTGCAGGGGCATTTTCTTCTGTACAAGACAGCCATCATGACTATTTGCAAGTTGATATCTACGAATCGATTTACACGCTTCAATCCATGATTGATCTCTACAATTGTTTCCTATGCCTTGATCAATCGCTCTCTACGATTCGCCATTCATCTTTGATCTAATACTCAATTGTTCTCTAGTACGATTGATCCAAATCTACGGTTGATCCAAATATACAATGGTTCATAGTGTCCACGAATCAATCGATTTCTACGCTGACCTTCATCTTTGATTTGATACTCAATCGATTCCATTCTACGATTCGTCTACGAACAAGATCCACGATCTGATGTGTGCACACAGTCAATCAGTATCAGATCAACAATACTACGATTCGATTCTACGACTTGATTCCACGATTCAACATACAATCCGTCGTCTTTGATCAATTGTTCTTCCAAGGATGGCTTGACCTATGCAATGATTCCAGATAGGTATCTACGATCCGATTCTATTCTCCGATCAAGCTTGATTGAATTTGATCCATTGCTCACTACGAATCCAATATACGGTGATTCAAAATCTACGATTTGAGCTTCGATTACGATTGACCCAACGTTTGATCCAAATCTACGATCAAGATCCATCAAAATCCACGAGTAGATTCCTTGCTCAAGCTTTGGGTTACGATTCATGATTCAATCAACCAACCTCAAGATACGACGATACTATGCTTCGATTATCTACGATTGTGAATACTACAGCGGTTGTACTTGATCTATGAATTTGTCTGCAATCAATTCTACGATTGAATCCTATTGGTATGATTCAATTCGAATCAATTCTACAAATTACGCTTCCAGCCTCCGTTACGATTGTATTTTATCAATCTAACAATCATCCGATGACTCCTCGTCTGTCATGCAATCGCATCACTAAGCTTCGATTACGATTGTATTTGATCAATCTACTACAATTCGCCTACGATTTGATTCTCCGATTCGATCTACCGGTACTGCGATTCGATTCTACGATTGATCCAAATCTACGCCTACGGAGACGCCAGATCTCTTCTTGCTGTGACTTATTCAGATTGCAGCGAGACAGACCTTAGTATGTAGATTACAAGTAGTTGATAGCAACTAGTGTGAATTTTGGGATTTAAATCAGTTGAATGTTAAAAGTATGAGATAAAGTGAAATCTTGCCGAAATGCAAGATATCTCTTTTATTGGGATGAATACATTGCAACTGCTGTTGCGTAGTGCTGAGATTACTCGCTGATTATTTCCGTACATGCATTAGTCATTGACCATATATATTTGTATGCATGTATATGTATTGTGTGAGAATCACACGCCAACGGTTTTCTTCTCTTGTTCCGTTAGGAAGACTCCATGATATGTTTATCATTAAGGTCAGGAATTGCTCCCGTAGCTCGTGTGATATTTTATGAAATCAGAGTTTGCTCACCGAAGAACAATGGCAATATCGTAAGACAGGGATTGCTCACCGTTGATGCGCGATGGGAATCGATGCGCCGTGGGAATCGATATGCCGTGGGAATCGATTACTTAGATGGATACGGGACTCATTGATTCGTACAAATAGGAAATCTACCCTTTGGTAGCTTTGGTACTTCTGGTCACGAAAGGAATTTAATACCCCCACCCCCCCACCAAACTTACTATGCCTGGGGGAGACCATAAGTACACAGCAACTATCTAACCAAAAATCATCTAATCAGAACTTACAAATCACACATGAATTAGGTAAGCCCCAAAAACAAAACACATGCTTCTCACTTGTTGTTAATCCCCGACCCTTGTATGTGCCTTATCACACAAAATCAGCTCTGGCAGCAACAGCAGGGGGATCGATACCCTCCTCAGCACAAGGGTCCTCCACTGTTCTGGGGACCAAGTCCAGAAGAGAGTGACTCAATCAGACTACTAGTCAATTGTCCAGGAATCAAATGAGTCAACCAGAAAGTGAATTGACCCATCGAACCATCCCATCTTGTGTGTAATGCTTGCATTACACTTCTTTTGTGCAATATCATTTGCATTACTACAATGGTAATTTCTGTCTGAAGTAATGGGTAATTCCCAAAATAGTCTGGGTAGGGACCCAGATAGTATTTGTATTACGGGAATTAAAATCACCATACCCAGATTTTGGCTAAAGTCTCATTTTTGGAATAAGGAGTTTAAAAAATAATACTCCGTACTCCGTAATTTAAATACGCATATAAAGAAGCAGGCAGGAAACATATGGAAATGCGTAATATTTATACCAAAAAAGGGTCAAAGTCAGACTCGCTGACTGACTTGTGACTTTCGGGCAAATGAAAATTCTTGACTTGAGTATATAATAACGCAGTTATTATTACTGGAATGAATTAATAAGGAAAATTATTTTACAGGAGTCAGTGTAGGTTTTGTACTGCAATTACTCCATCCGGGCCATATATCCGGGTTTCTTTATCATATCCGGGTTTTAAATGGCATAAGGTTGCATTTCATTGGTTCGATTCAATCCCACATCGAATCAAACCCGCATGGAATTCGCCAGCCAGGCCAGCATGCGCGTACATGGTTGAATTTCATTGGTTGGAATTGCGAAAAGTGGTTATTTGACCAAGTCAGAGGAAATTACCAAATTGTGCACAATCCTTAAGACTGAAACTCTGACTTCTCGCTGACTTGGTATAAATAATCTCTTATTATTTAATATGCGCGCATTATTTAACATGTGCTTGGATTCCAAAGGAAATCTGGGTAGGGACCCAGAAACCGGTCGATGTGAGCTCACGTTTCTGCGTCAAAAGAATGGTACAGAATCGAATCTGGGCCCCTATCCAGATTAAATCTGGGTCCTTACCCAGACTATTTCGGGAATCACCCAATAGAGTTGAAGTGATTTTCTGACGCACGCTTACGTTTAGCCTGAAATTATGTACGGAGTAGTTTGTACCGTATCTTCTACTCGTACTCGTACTTATACTCTTAAGTTACCGTATCGTAACAATGCGTCGTTCAAGGAACAACAGAACAAGTTCACAAGAAAGCAACCCACGACAAGCGTAAGATACTAGCCAGCAGGGAAACATCCAATCTACTCTACAGGCTTGGTCGATCGGATCGGATTTTCGTACCGGTACCGGTACAGTAGCCATCTCACAAACATACAGATTTCGAACCCAGAGCCAGAGCTGTGCTGGTAATCTTACTGCCGATCGATCGGGAAGGAACGAAGAATGGGGAATAATAATCCGCGCGTTGTTGACGTTGACACAACAACTGCGACTCGGCGACAACAGCGACTGCGACTGCGACAGCGACTGTCTCCATTGTCGCCTCGATTGCTGTTGCTGTTGTGCATCGTTGTAGTCGGGATGACCTCGTCCCACGTTCGGGTAGCGGAATCCCTTTTTCCTCCGACGAGATCGGCAGCGAACACTCCTGTGAGGCCATCGAACTCGAACACGAACACGAACAGCAACAAACGCCACCGCCCAAACGAATCGGTTCATCTCCCATCGTTGGACGATCCCTGCCTCTCGGTTTCGGTTTCGACGCCCTCGTTTGCGGCGTCGACATCGATACAGATGCCCCGGCGCACCGCCGTCTCGCAGATCACCGCAACAGGGGCACTCCTGTTGCTGGGAGCATCCGTGCCTGCATCCGTGTCCCTGCTTCCGCTTCCGTCCCTCGCCTACACCCCGGATCCCGACCCGCTCCAGGAGTCCCTCTATTTCATCAGCCGCGTCCAGGAGGCTACTGTCCAGCAGGAGCGATTCATTCGAAAACTGGGGGGGACCTCCGAACTCCGCGCCAAGCTCAAGCTGACGCTGCGGCTGGTCGACAAGAACTACAAGCTGCTGGACCAGATCAATTTCGCGTCGGCCTCCGTGACGTCCCCCGACAAGCTGGTCGAGGCCAGCGAGGCCGGGTACGAGGCGGCCGACGCGCTGCAGACCGCCATCGACTTTGTCAAGAACGACGCGAACTGGTCCGGGCCGAACTCCGACGGCCCGGAGGCCTGCGCGGAACGCGCGGCGGTCCTGACCAAAGCCATGACCGAGTGCCGGGAGCGCCTCCTGGTCTTTACCGAGTTCGTTCCGGCCGACAAGCTTCGGAACGCGCGGCTGCGGGTGGAAGACGAGAACGTCCGGAACCGGGACGAATTCGACGGCGACGACGACGCGGGGGTGTACAATCCCGTCAATCTGCCGTGGACGCCGATCCTGACGGCGACGGAAGTGGCGACGGCCCGGAAAAAGCAACAATAGCAATAACATTAACAATATACAGCAGCAGCAGCAATAGCAGCCCCCGATGCCAACCAGCGGCAGCGGACGTTCTGCGAACGCGAATGTAAATGCAAATGCTGGATTTGCTACGCTACAAGTAGAAAAAAACTCTCCAAATAAACAAGCAACCAAACAAATCCGGTTTTGGAATCAAATCGGAAGGGAAATCGGAGTGATGGGTTTTGTATCTCTTTAGGACGTACGAAGTAATACTTAATACCGCACGGCAAGCGTGATGATTTTGTTGTTGTTGTTAGTCGATGATATTGTTGTTATTCTTCCGGACAATGCGCAAACCACAATCCTGCCCCGTTTTCGCCTGTGTTCGTGTCACACAACGAAATAAAGCATGATACAGTACAACATCGTTGGAGCTGCTGCTGCTACTGCTGCCATAATTTTGCGGCACGATGCGAATGAGAGCGAATCAATCAAACCGGCGGGAATGAATGAATCAACAGATACGAAACTCTCTGTGCGCTTTTCGTTCCGTTCCAGCACTGTGTTGCTATCACCGTACGGTAGTAGAAGCTGTGTGAATCGAGGGTAAAAATGTTGCGAGTTGTTGTCACGAGCAATGAATCTTCGTCATCTAGCAGAAACAGAATGGTGGCTTAGAATTGTGTACATAGCATTTTTCGTGCTCTCGATTTCTATTCATTTCCGTATTTTTTTTCAAGTTGGGATAGGGATGACAACATGGAGGGTGTGTCGTGTTGGAGCTTTGCACAGACGGTGATTCGCGCAGGTATTTACCAAGTTACTAAAAACAAAAACAAACATAGGAACAGTATGAAAACCGTACAACGTACGGGGAGCTGTACTAGAAAAGTGGTACAAATGAGATGGGTGCAGAAGGCAATCGAATGCCGGGCCCGATAACATACTGTTCTTCTACTTTTGATTTTATCTCACTAATAGGATATAAGCAAATTAAATGTTAGATTTGATTTTATTCTTTAAGGTGTTCGCGTAATCTTGTAGCATCACGTACTCAATATACGCTGCTTTCAACATAAAATTAAAAGTTCTGGTAAGCAGAAATCACCACAGCTATTTCTATCTGACAACAACAAGCGCCCTGTCAAGAATCTCCAAGGCCGGTTGTTATATTTGAACAGCCTTGTCGAGCATCTCCGAGGTGGGATAGCGCCCACTGAACGTTCCACAGTGGTGCACCTCGAACAACATGAACTAACACCAATTTTGCTCACAAACTTACGAATAGTGAAAGAATGGACACCAAACACAGCAACAGCAACCACTACAAGGGTGGGCAAGGCAACAACAACCCCAATAATGGAAGCGGGGACAGACCACCACGCCACCGCAACCGCAACCGAGGTACAAAGGGCACAAACAACGGTGCGTCTACCTCTGCCGGGGGTGGCTCCAACCCCCGATTCCAAGGACAAGATCTAACAGACATGAATGGAGTAGTGATCGATCACAGTATCAACCACAGAACACCGGTGTCGCAACAATTTGACACATTCTACAAGGCCATTAAGGTTGCGGCCGGTAAATTGAATCTAGACCTTGCCAAACCAATTTGAACACTCATCGGGCTGACTACCGCCAATTACTCAGTTGATTTCCCAGAAGCAAGCTTATGGACCAAAGGGGGGGTGGAGGACACCCACAAAAAGGAAATGTATAGTCGTCTATGGCTGGAAGAAAAGAAGGAGAGAAGTAAAGACAGGAAGAAATATGAGTCAGATCTTAAGAAGCTCTTTCAGCACAGACATAACAGAGAGGTTGAAGGTGAAACCAGACTGGAAAAACATTGTAGACGATGCCAATGCCCTCAAACTCATCAAACATCTCAAGGAGGTCTGCCATTGTGACAATGAATCCTCTATGAATCCTCCCGTTGATGTGATTACAAAGATAAAGAAGTCCGTTGACGCCTATCAGGATGCATCCAAAGACCCAACACAGTCTGTGAAGGCTGTGCAGATGCGATTTGATGTTTTGAAAGCTGCAGGGGTATGGATCGAGTCGGAGGAACTGACACCATACATGATGAAATGTGTGTTTCCTTCACAGGACTACTCAACATATGCCACCATGAATGCAGAAGCAAAGCAATCAGTCCAGGATAGTGTCAAGCAACTGCTTGTGGCTACACATATTGTCGAGGGTTCAAACAAAAAGAACCATAGAAACATTCCAGGGATGTTACAAGATGAATATACCCTAAAGAAGGATGCATACCCCACAACACCATCTGAGGCACTTGAGTTACTAGTCCGGTTCAAAACCAATAAGAGTGGGACAAGACCGGCACAGCCTACGAATGACACGAACAACACCAACCAAACGCAAGGAGACAACAACAAGACCAACGGAGAGAAGACAACCGAGAGTACAGCATTTGTCACCAATGGTGAAGTGTCCCAGAACAATATTCAAGAAGCGCACCAGTTGCTTGTGAATGTGATCGCTGATGGAGAGACTTTCGGGGATGAGTTATGTTTTTTGTAGATTGGTCAGGCCAAAATACATGCCAGAGCAGAGCCTGGGAGTGAACACACACAAAACCCCAGGAGTGGGGCACTCACACATACAGACCAAGTGAGCCATTAGACCGAGTTCCTATTGGCTCAGAACAATGGACGCCTTGACCCACACCTGCTCCTACTTGACAGCCAAGCCACCTGCAATGTAATTAGCAACCGTGAGTTACTCAAGCACATCTGACCACACCCTAATGGGGATAAAGTAGTTATACACTGCAACGCCGGGAGCGTTGCAACTGCAATGGTGGGAGAGCTTCCTGGCTTTGGGACTGTATGGTTTTAGAGAAAGGCATTGCAAATATCCTCTCGCTCGGACTAGTGTCTGACCAATATAGAGTAACACTCGACACGAGTGTCACAATCATTCTATGTGCACACGCCTGATGGTTCCACTCACCAATTTACCCGGGCTGCAAACAATCTATATGTATGCAATCTACAAGAGCAACACGAGTCATTATTTGCCATCACCACCGATAAGGGAAAGAAAGAATTTTACTCTAATCTTGACATCCGGCGCGCCGACAAGGCTAAGAGGCTGCAGGAAACCATTGGTTTTCCTAGCATCAAGGAGTTCTTGCGGATGATTGACAGCAATCGGATACAGAACTGTGGTGTTACTCGCCGTGACATACAGATTGCCGAAGATATATATGGTGTAAACACCAACATAGTCAAAGGCAAGACCGTTTGACGGCAACCACAGCACATGCGGTAGGACATATCCCCAGTCCCACCTGACATCCTGAAGCACTACCAGAACATCACCCTGGGGGTCGATGTCTACACAGTCAATGGGATCAAATTCTTCTGGACCATCTCTTGACACATCCAGTCTCGGACCAGCCGGGCCATCAACGATTCCAAGAAAGGAACCCTTATGGGTTGCGTTCAAGCCGTCGTTGGGCTCTATGCCAAGCGGAGTTTCATTGTCACTCAATTAGTGGGTGACAATGAATTCACATGCCTACAGGATGATCTGCTACAGCTACAGCCACCAATCACCATCGACTACAGCGCCTGGAATGAACACGAGCCTTTTATCAAAAGGGACAACCAGACCAGCAAAGAGCGATACCGCTGCACGTTTGCCCCTGTCCCATTCAATTGCATGCCCCCTTGTATGAGTATTGAGCTAGTGAATGGGATGGACTTCTGGCTCAACCACTCCACAGAGACTAGTGGTACATCGGGGGCCCTATCTGCCCACAAAATCATTACAGGGGGCAAGCTACATGCCAATCGCCACTGCAAGTTCCAATTTGGGGACTATGTTCTTGGTCACAAGGAAGCCAATGGCAACTCCATGAACCCACGTACCATTGATGCTATTTACCTACGGCCCTCCAACAATAAACAAGGGGGTTTCTTTCTTTTTGATCTCAAAACTGCTCATTGGGTCCATCGTCGTTCCGCCACACTCACCCGTATGACGGACACCATCATCCAACGCATGCACGACATTACCAACGAGTAAGCTGCACCCTCAGGCCTCACATTTGGAGACCGGCACGGGTGCACAACCATTCTCGATCTTGACAATGACTCTATTTCTGACGACAGGACCGATGGCTCTTTCAGCCCAGATCTTGCAGATGATGCCACAACTGTCACCATCCTCATAGGAGTGTCCCTTGAACGCCATTCTGATGGGATTATTGAGGATGTTTCCATTCCTGGCACCATTACCTCGCACCCAATAATCGACCATGATATCGATGATATTGAATATGCCGCCGGTAACAACCATACAGCAGCCGCATCAAACACAGATGAAGCAATAGCTGACAATGAAATCAACGCAGACACCCTTGCTTCAGCACATTCCAAGCCTTCAACAGCTAACGCGACCATGGCCGGCCCCACTGCGACCCTCACCGGCGCGCCGGCTGCACTCAATGACAACACGCCAACCAAAATTACTACACAAGATGTCACCAATGACGCGCCCAATGCCGAACCTCCCACCTCAGACAAGCCCGCGCCGGGCGACCCAATCCAACCTGAGCCACGATACAATTTAAGACCTACAACCCGCTGGACACACAACAAGTTTCAGGCCAGTGACAGTTACGGAGGGGGTGACACACCACCAATCATTCTTCTCTGCCGGTTTCCGGTTGGCCATCAAATCCCTCGAACGAGACCACCATGCCATCGTACTGGTTGCTTCCGCATTGGAACAATACAACAACTTGGAGGCATCCCTTGTCACCAAACAATATGGCATCAAGAAGGGGTTGGAGATATTTGGCTATCTTGGAGTCAAAGCAATCCTCAGCAAACTAAAGCAAATGCATGACATGGAGGTGGTCGCACCCATTCATCCAAGAGACATGACGAGAGATCAAGTCAAGAAGTCACTACAGTACTTAATGTTTCTCAAAAGAAAACAATGTGGAAAAATCAAAGCCCGGAGATGCGCTAATGGAAGAACTCAACAAGCATTCATATCTAAGGAAGAAGCCTCATCTCCAACTGTATCTCTGTATGCACTCATGTTGTCATGTTTGATCGACGCAATAGAGGAAAGAGAAGTGGTCACGGCAGATATCCCCTGGGCATTCCTCCAAACACCAATGCCAGAAGGAGAAGATGTATTCATCCGCCTGGATGGTACTATGGCGGAGCTACTAGCACGAATCAATCCACAGCTATACAAGAAATTCCTCATCGACAGAGGAGGCAGAAAGACAATGTTTGTCAAGTCTAAAAAGGCTATCTGTGGGACTCTCTGCGCAGCAATCCTATTTTGGGAGAAATTGGTGGCATATCTGACTGCAGAGGGTTTTGAAGCTAACCCCTATGACATGTGCACCATGAATAAGATGATCAATGGTCATCAAATGACTATAGCATGGCACGTTGACGACCAAAAATCTCACACAAGGATAAGACCGCTGTGGATGCGATGCTGGAAAAGCTCAATGGAGAGTTCAGAACAATTAAACCGCTATCTGTGACACGTGGCAAGATACATGAATATGTAGGCATGACTATTGACTACAGTGAAAAGGGAAAGGTGAAGTTCAGCATGTTTGACTACATCGCTGAGGTGCTAGACAGCCTTCCGGAATGCCTGAAAGATGATAAGACGGCTACAACACCAGCAGCGGCACATCTGTTTGATGTAGCTTCAGACAGCACCCCGCTCAACCGTCAGGACAGCAAGGATTTCCATTCCTGTGTGGCCAAGCTACTATTCATTGCAAAGCGGGCACGGTCGGACATACAAATTCCGGAAGCCTTTCTATGCACAAGAGTACAACAACCAGACGTACACAATCTCAAGAAACTGAAGCGACTACTGGCATACCTGCGGGAGACTATTGCACTGCCACTAGTTCTTGGATGGGATGGGACTGGAAACTCATATTGGTATGTGGATGCATCATTTGCAGTACACTCCAACATGCGAAGTCACACGGGGACAGTACTCACAATGGGACAGGGGGCAGTGCTCTCCATGTCCACCAAGCAGAAAATAAACACAAAGAGCTCAACAGAGGCCAAGGTAGTGGGGGTTGATGATCACCTACCATTTAATATCTGGTGCCGTTACTGCCTGCAATGGCAAGGCTACCACGCTCAAGAGAACAAGCCGGTCAACAGCGACGGCGTGACCACGTTCCTTCTGGGTAAAGAGAACATCCTATACCAGGACAACACAAGCTCCATTAAGTTGGAAACAAATGGCAAGCGCTCAAGTACCAAGAGAATGCGTCATATCAATATCAGATACTTCATGGTAACCAATAGGGTGAAAAGAGGAGAGATTCAAGTGGAATACTGTCCAACAGGGGAGATGCTGGCTGATATATTCACCAAGCCACTGCAAGGGTCTATATTTAAGAAGTTTCAAAACAAAATCCTTGGAATTACTGAAGCTGACTGTATAGCCTACAAAGCAGAATTCGAACACATTAAACAAATGTGAGCGCGTACCACCAAGGGGCTGAGCTAATGGTATTAACGACACAGACCAATTATGACACAGCGCTGCAGGAGTGTGTTGGAGCACAGCACAGACGGTGATTCGCGCAGGTATTTACCAAGTTACTAAAAACAAAAACAAACATAGGAACAGTATGAAAACCGTACAACGTACGGGGAGCTGTACTAGAAAAGTGGTACAAATGAGATGGGTGCAGAAGGCAATCAAATGCTGGGCCCGATTACATACTGTTCTTATACTTTTAATTTTATCTCACTAATAGGATATAAGCAAATTAAATGTTAGATTTGATTTTATTCTTTAAGGTGCTTGCGTAATCTCGTAGCATCACGTACTCAATATACCCTGTTTTCAACATGTCGACCAGAGAATAGTGGGATGTCTGAAACTAACCACAACAGGAATAAAAAATACTCCATAATAATACTTCGTAGTAATCATGTTCATCACTACTTTGTGTTGTTTGCTGAGTTCTTGTACCGTAGTCCTATGGTAGTCTAGTTTTTATCCGAGTTTGTAACACAGTTTTTACTGTACCTACAAGCTAGGTAGAAAATAAACAGATCTGTAACAATAATCCTCGTGACTGACAGGTCTAATAGTAAGGGAATCAGAGGTCAGGGACCTATGACCGGGAGAAGATTCTTAATGACCAGAAGGACATCATTCTCCCACTGACATGATGCCTTTGACATCAGGATGAGATCTGATGATCATTACATTTTACATTTTATACATAAACTTAACATTCTTATAATTCTATTTTATCACTATCTAAAAATATACCGATAGTTGATACACTGTAATTACACTAAGACTAATCGATACGCTAATACCACATTATACCACAAAGAAGAAATCAATCGGCCAACAAGATGAATACCCAGTTCCAGCCATATATCCAATATAAGAGGGCCTTTGACGTCACCGAGGACCATGATAACCACAAACTCATAGTGGACTACGCCAGAGCCACGAATTGATCCGCGGCCAAGAAAAGCATCAGATGAGTCCAAAACTTGGAAGTAGAAGAAGTGTTGTATACTTACAACTTGTTTGTACACACATGCAATGATTTAGGAATGCCGGTGGCCAGATGACACACCCAGTGGGGGCAGTGCTTGTCGAGAGGGCCCAGAAAGAGGTGGAACAAGACCTTAACCAATAGAGAGATAGAACATACCAAGGAAGGATTCAAGGCAACAGTGTGGGGGTACACCGGAATCATTACACCGGGTCCAGACGCAAAAGGAACCATGACAGCAGCATTCAAACACCAACACATGGCAAAACTTATGGATGTTTCAGAACACGATCACTTCAGCAGGATCAACACCAGTCTTGATTACATTGACATGCTACCCGGAGACGATGATAACAATCTTACTGAACAGCAATGGAAGAGAATGTACTTCAAGACCCATCCTAGATCTTGGCAGGATGCATACATGGACACGGCAGTCAATTTCAGGGAAGTTCCATACTACGGATTTCAGACTATATGACAAGAAAGAAGAACAGCGCCAACAAGACAAGAAAGCAAGAGAAGAAAAACAAGCAACAAGGATCTGGAAAAGGATTCGGATGAGGATCCAGAAGAAGAAACGGTGGAGGAAAATGTAGAAATCATCCACAAGGAAATCATACATGGGATCAGTGTTACCTCAACTTAAAGAATCAGGCGCCCTATCCACAATACGTCGGATCTGACAACAATAGCACTTACTCCGGCAGCAACACAAGCGGTAGATTCAACGGAGGCCAATTCCACGGAAGTGGAGGAAGATTTGGAGGCCGAGGTTGATTTAGAGGCCAAGGCAATGGAACAGGAGGAAGATCCAGCAATGAGAGCAACTATAATTGGGGGCAACAGGACAACCATGGAGGAGACACCTTCTCCAATATAACAGCGAGCGACGCCATTTATTACACAACAAACCAAAACCAAAATCAAAATCAATATGAATGACTAGAAACGCACGCCAATGCAATACTGGGGCCAAGGGCCACCAAGACAGTACCCCAGGGGTACAGGCCATAGACTAGAGGCCAACATACAAAAAGGGCTAGAGACCACAACAAAAACAAAGGGGCCACGGGCCACCTAAAATGAAACATCAGGGCCGAGGACCACTGTGAATGATGCAGCACCTGTGGTGCTGCTGAAAATTAAAGAAATACAAGGAGTAGCGGCAGATAGACCATACACAGTGCTGCTTGACTCCGGAAGCACAAAAACCATGATAGACAAACAGTCCATGCCATTTGGAGTACAACCAAAGCATGTGGGACATAAAAGAATAACAACAACAACCAATGGGATGTCCAATACGTCATATGAAGTGAAGCTGGAAGAGCTACAACTACCTGAACTTGTGAACGGCAGGAGAATCACAGGCATCTCTGCATCTATATTCCATTCACCACGATGCCAATATGACATCATATTAGAGCAAGACTTTCTATCAGTAGCAGGCATTGTAATATCATTTGACACACATACCATCACATGGATAGATGTGACGGTGCCCATGAAGGATTCATCAAAAATAACGAGAGTAACCTTGGAAGAAGCTGTGAACGCAGAGTTATTCAGCAATGGGAATGAAATATTGGAAAGAAATTATCAGCATGTCACAGCTGAGGAAGTGACATGGAAGCATGATCACATGAATGAAACAGAAAAACAACAATTTCAGACAATGCTCAAACGACACAAAATGGTATTAAACGGAGAGCTCGGATGATATCCACATCAAAAGATACATATAGAATTGAAAGAGGATGCCAAACCGATCCACCTGAAGCCATATCCAATAGCCTACCAAAGAGAGGAGATATTCAAAAAAAACTTGCCAGTTTAATTACTGACGGGGTGCTTGAGCCTTGCGGCCCTTCAGATTGGGCATTCCCAAACTTCATCGTTTCAAAGAAGGATAACAGAGTTTGATGGGTGTTGGATTTCAGAGAGCTCAACAATATGATCAAGCAGAAGCCCTTTCCACTACTTAGGATACAAGATATCATGAACAGACAAAGAAAACACACCTATTTCACCAAAATTGACCTATCCATGTAATATTATTGCTTTCAGCTGGATGAAGCGAGCCAAAAATTATGCACAATCACCACACCATATGGATTGTTTAGGTATAAGAGACTGCCCATGGGGTGAAGATCAGTGGAAACGTCGCGCAACACATCATAACAGAAATGCTAGAAGGCCTCAATTGCACCTGCTATATTGACGACATGGGGATCTGGACCAATCACTCATTTGCACATCATCTGCAACTGTTGGATGAGATACTTGGCAGATTTGCAACCAATGGAATAAAATGTAATCCGCTTAAGTGCAGTTGGCTAGTGAAGGAAACGGATTTTCTAGGACACTGGATGACTCCAGAAGGAATCAAGCCATGGAAAAGAAAGATAGATGCAGTGCAACAAGTGGGTCCACGGCAAAACGTCACACATGTTTGAGCGCTCATAGGAGCAGTCAACTGCTACAAGTCCTTCTGGCCAAGAAGAGCTCATGTGTTAGCACCACTCACCAAAATGGCAGGCGCAAAGAAATTCACATGGGACACAACTAAGCAAAAGGCCTTTGAGGAGATGAAGGCCATATTGGTAGCAGACGCAATGAATGTATATCCCAACTACACCAAGCCTTTCCATGTCTACACAGACTCTTCAGACTATCAGCTCGGAGCAGTAATCATCCAAGACGGCCGAGCCGTAGCCTACTTCAGCGGGAAGCTCTTCAAAGCACAGTAGAACTGCACAATCACAGAAAAGGAGCTTCTAGTGATCATCCTTACACTCACAGAATACAGGAAAATCCTCCTTGGGGGCGTCCTCCACGTCTACACCGATCATGAAAATCTCATATTCAATACCTTCTCCATGCAACGCGTGCTCAGATGAAAGCCATCCTAGCAGCAGATGCCATGAATGTTTATCCCAACTACACAAAGCCCTTCCACATCTACACAGACTCCTCTGATTGTCAGCTAGGGGCGGTCATCATCCAAGAAGGCAGAGTGATAGCGTATTTCAGCAGAAAACTATCCAAAACCCAACAAAACTACACGACTACAGAAAAAGAGCTCCTAGCAATCATCCTCACACTCACAGAATACAGAAAGATCCTCCTTGGAGGAATGCTCCATGTTTATACGAACCACAACAATCTCATATTCAAAAAATTCTCCATGCAACGCGTGCTCAGATGGAAGCTCTTCATGTCTGAATTTGATATCAATCTCACCCATATTTAAGGAAAACAGAATACCCTTGCCAATTGTTTCTCAAGGCTGCCTCCTATGGAGCCACCCTCTGTGGGGGATGGTTGGCAGGGCAAATGCACACTGGTAGATTTCCACACAATTCAAGTACCAACGGACGACATACTCATAGGCGATGAAACATTCACCAACATTGATGAGAACAATGAATGGATCGAATGTCTCCTAAACTTACCACCACTGCAAGAAATGCCCAATCCAATCACCATTACCAACATTCAGAACCATCAGAATCAGAATATCCACCTTCGCACAGCACACCAGGCGGATTCAGAAAAATTTCCAACCATTGTCATCAATGGTCAACAAATAGTGACAAGAACAGAGGCCAATAATCAAAACTGAAAGATAGTTATCCCAGCAACGTTCATCCAGCAGGTGATCCACTGGTACCATTTTGCATTAGGGCACTGTGGAATTCAATGGTTATATGATACTATATTGGCCCGATTCCATTCACCGAACCTACAACAATTATGCAAGTAATATACATGTCCAGCAAATTGCCATCAATACAAAGTACGAGGTAGAGGATATGGGTTATTACCACCCAGGACAGCAGCTGTAGCACCTTGGAATGAGGTATGCATAGACCTCATTGGACCATGGAAGATCCTGGCCGGTGACCAACAGTATGAATTCAAAGCACTGACAACAATAGACCCAGTTACCAACCTAGCTGAGATCACCAGAATCAACAACAAGTCCAGTCAACATGTAGCCGACCAATTTGCAAATAGCTGGTTGGCGAGATATCCCAGGCCAAACCAATGCATACATGATAATGGAGGAGAATTCATGGGATATGAATTTCAAACACTACTAATTCAGTATGGAATCAAATTGGTGTCAACAACGGTGAGGAACCCACAATCCAATGCAATCTGTGAAAGACTACATCACACTATGGAAGACATATTGAGAGTTACCATGAGAACAACACACTAAACAATAAATAGGAGGCAGAGCATATAATGGACAACACTCTGGCCAGCTGCATGCACACAACCTGTTGTGCAGTCAATCACGCCATGCAAACTTCACTGGGAGCATTATTGTTTGGCAGGGACATGATGATGGATGTACCTTTGATAGCCAATTTGGATGCAATACGCAACAAGCGACAACAACTTATTGATCAGAACCTAGTGAGAACCAAAAGGAGCAGAATAAACCACAACTATCAGATAGGAGATCAAATCATGGTCAAGACATATGATCTGACCAAGTTACAGGAGAAATTTCATGGACCATATCCAATTACTCAGGTATTCACCAATGGAACAGTTAAGGTACAACAATTGGAAGCAGTTGAGAAAGTGTACAACATTCGGAAGATCGCGCCCTATCAAGGACCAACCCAACAACAGTAACAACAACAACAACAACAACAAACAACAATCGATCGGTCAATCACTGTGGGGGATAGTGTAACAATAATCCTTGTGACTGACAGATCTAATCATGAGGGAATCAGAGGTCATGGACCTATGACCTGGAGAAGATTCTTACTGACCAGAAGGACATCATTCTCCCACTGACGCCATGCCTTTGACATCAGGATGAGATCTGATGACCATTACATTTTACATTTTATACATTGACTTAACATTCTTATAATTCTATTTTATCACTATCTAAAAACATACCAATAGTTGATACAAGATCTAGAAAAGCGCCTTTAGCGACGTACGGACGTTTGGACATACAGACCAGCCAACCAACGACTAACAGACAGTGGATAAAGTGAGCGGCTAAGAATTGTTAATAGTCAATAGTAAACGAAAGAGGTGCACTAATAGTGCACGAAAGAGGTGCGATCCGAATAATCAACTTACATGATAATGAGTGATTCCCACCAAACGGAAGTGAATATAATGAAAAGTGAATAAAAAGTATTGGGAAGTGAATAGAATGAATACTTTTTTAGCACACCCAACGGACGAATACTTTTATTAACTGCCAAATTTGGAATTTGGAATCCCTAAAGAAGCAACAGTAACTGTCTGTTTAATCACTACCCGCGCCACCTACCCGCCTCTTTTGGCAACCAAGTCTGTTAGTATTCAAGGATGGCCGGCAGTTGAGAATTTCAGAATTTTGCATGTACCGTATGATTTGCTGCTGATATTTGCTTGCTGATTCCTCGCTATCCTTGCTAAAACACTTAAGCTGCTCTCCAGCAAGCAAACACTCACGCAAACAGCACTCTTTTGCAAAACACTCTTTTGCGTAACACTCTTTCTTTTTTAATTGGCAATTGACAATCAACATGGCGCTGGAGTTGTTAGCACTGCTTGGATACTACTATGACACAACTACTTAACCCCCTATTACAATAGTACACTGCTTGGCAAGGAAGATAAGAGAAGAAGGACTCATAGAACTCCTAGGATAGCAATTAAGCGTTACAGCCAATCTCCTTTCATTTATCTGTACCAATCTGGCAATGATCAAGCCCTTCTAAACTGCTGTGGAGCTGATCACGTAGTATTCAGGGAGCTCCTAGATATATTCAAGTCACTCTATAATTCTTACACTGTTGATAAGAACACTGGAGTTATTCGACAGAAAAAGACCCAGATGCTGGCGCGCTTGGCAAACTGATTTGATGCAACTGGGTGCCTTGCTCTTGTCTTATTCTGGTTCCAAACCAGAGGATCAGCAGCAAGAGCAGTTGCTCTAGCGTTTGGATTAGCATCTTCTCCTATGTACAGATGGTTGAAGTTTGGACGCAAACTCTTTTTTTTGCATTACAAGACCAGCATCCTGCTGCAAAAGTTTGCTTGCCAAATGAAGAAGAGACTCAACAATACATTGATGCTATTGCTGCAAAGTATCCAGTGTTAGCACCTCACAGAGTGTGGGGTGCCTGCAATGGCCTTAAACTGCATCTCCAACAGTCTGGTAACTGGATGAAACAGAACCAATACTACAATGGTTGGACTTGTGGGACATGTGTCAATAGTGTTTTGACCTTTGCTCTGGACAGCAAGATCCAGGCTTGTATCTTGAATTCTCCAGGCTGTTGGTACAATAGTACTCAAGCTGACTATGGGCTCTATGAAAAGATGGAGCTTATGTATGATAAATTCCTAGCAAAGGTTGTTGTAGACTCAGCTTTCAAACTATCTAGAAAGCCATACCTCATGCGGAGTAGCCAGGGTGACCCCTTCAATGCAGCAGATCTTACAGTGAATCGCGCTGCGACCAGCGTTTGGCAGCTCTCTGAATGGGGAATGCAACAGATCCAAGGGGGATTTCCCTGAATGAAAGATAGCATGCTCCTGGAAGAAACAGGGGACAGGAAGATTTTACTGAAGCTTCTTGTTTGTCTGTACAATTTCCAGACAGCTAGAGTTCGAATCAACACCATACTCAACACCAACATGAGTCAGACTGAAGGTTTCTTCTCCTGTGATTTGGTACCAACCAAAACCACAAACAATGTATTTTAGAGTCAAACTGATTGATTACAATCGATTGTTTACAATCAATTGATTAGTCGATCAATTGCGTCAGCAAATTAGATAATCGATTAGTCGATCGATTACATCAGCAAATTAGATAATCGATAGTAGTTACGAATTAGCGTTAGATAAATTGATAGTAATCTCATTATTTAGAGCAGTTGACAATACAACCAAATAATTTTGTTCCAGCGCACCTCTAGTGGTTTTGGATCCCACTTCTAAGGGGTTGCACTAGAGTTTTTCTATTGTCTTTGTAGCCTAAGTTTCTGTCTGGAGCAACTTTGGTAGTGTTGTTGAGTTTAACTGATTCGATTACTAATTCGATTACTAATTCAATTACTATTTTAACTAACTAAATAACTAACGTACTACCTAGCTAATTTGATTGATCAATTTGATTATTCATTTGAAATTGCTGTTGTTGTCACTGCTGTCATTGTCATCAGCACAGAGATGGAGATTGTTGAGTTTTCTTTTGAGCTTCCCGTCAGCAGTAGTAGTAACTTGGGGAATAACAGGAGGTCTAGTAGCACCACCACCACTAGTAAGTTGAGCAATCAGTGCCTGCAACAACACCTTCCTCTCTTGATCTGTCTGGTCCTTTTGTCACTGCTGGAGTTCCAATGCCTGCTGCTGAAGCTTTCGATGGACTTCCAATGCCTGGTGCTGAAGCTTTTGATCATCTTGTCCCTTGTTCAATGCTGCAGCAATCACACTCATCAAATTCGTTTTGTTGTCTGCTTTGCGGTTATAAGCTCTCTTCTTGTTAGTGCTGACACCACTAATGGTACTGGCAGAAGTCAGCTCCATTGCTTCGTCAATTTGTGTTGGTTGAGTTGGTTGACCAAGTAGAAGTGGTGCTAGTTGGTTGTCCTGCGTTCCTTGAGTCCATTGCATTGGTTGAGTTGATTGACAAAGTGAAAGTAGTGGAGAATCGATATCATTTCGTCCCTCAGACAACTCCTCATCTAGTGCAACAGGGTCAAACTCCCCTGTTACAAGATGGAACGCTACCCCTCCATTCAGAATGGAGGCTCTATCAACAATCAGATACTTTATTTCCTTGGCTTGTTTAACATCCCATTTGTTAATTGGATCACCAACCGGCATCTTCTTCTTCCGGTACAACCAAATGTATTTGTTCCTGATTGAATCAGTGTCCCTATCAGGATATTTGTCGGCGTGTAGGTTTACAATGCTGGTGTCCCACTCTTCTGTTCCAATCAGTAAGATAGTTCTCATGCATCTGAACAAGTTCTCCAACTTGGGCTTCCTGTAGTTGGCAATGCTGGCTTTCCTTCCAACGCTGCCAGCAGCCGGTGCAGCAGTCGGTGCCATGTTGATTGTTATGATGGATGGTATTCAAAGTATTTTTTTGTGAGGGGAGGGATTGAATCAATTGATCTTCCAACGAATCATCTAATAATGTACTAGCAAGAGCAATGAGAGCAATTGTAGTGAAGGGGTAGAAGGACATTGCCCTGCTGAGTCAGGTTGAAAGAAAAGAAAGTGTTGTGTCGCGATCCTTGAAATTGAATTCCTAATTTCTTGCTGGAGAGACAAGTCATACTGTTGTTGCGTTTGTTCTTGATTTTTCTTTCACAATTTTTCAGCCGACCAAAATTAGCGATGATCACCAAAAAAAGCATGCCTGGCAAAAGAGGTGCAAGAGGTGCACACGGTTGATTCATGATTGATTCATGCGTTGGGTGACTGAAATGAGTGCAATGTTTGATTTTAAGACTCCGTTGAAATCTATTTGGTGTTACTAGTTAAGTGAATAAAAACTGTCCACATTGACTGACAGAATTTATTTGGAAGTGAATAAATCTATATAGAAAGCACATACTTCTTATGTGTTTTTTATTAATTTATTTGTTTTTGTCCGGTGGGAATCACTCATTGAGTGATTCCCACCACCGTTTAGTGAATAAAAGACCAAAGTAATAAAAAATATTCCTGAGTGAATAGATTGAATAACACCCAACAGATGAATATTTTTTATTAACTATTCACTCCAAGTGAATATGGAATTCAGAATCTCTAAATAAGAAACAGTAACTGTCTGTTTCATCACTACCCGCGCCACCTACCTGCTTCTTTTGGCAAGCAAGGCTGGTCGGCGAGGTTAAGTATTTTATTCAATGGGCCTTTTGCTTGATTGTGATATATGGAATAAATGAGGCCCATTCAGATCCTGTATTGATTTTCATTTTTGTAATAAGTAATTTACTCACGGGCTGTTATGTACTCTTTTGAATGCATATATGGGTTCCAAGTGTTTACTTATCGATCCGGTCTTTAATGATGCCTTGGTTCGAATCATTTAACCTGTTTCTTTTGTAGTAGCCTTAAGTGGAATCATTTTTTACCATTTAATGACAACAGAGGTGCGCACGATTCAGCATAGGTTGGGTGACTGAAATATTTGATTTTAGTATGATTTTAAGATTCTGGAGTTTATTCAGTTTTTATTCAGTTAATAAAGTTTTGAAAGTCAATGCAGTCTCGACTGCCAAATTATATTCCATACTTAATAAATCTATTTACTATGTGAATAGATTTATTACTTTGGTCGCAAACTTTTATTACTTTATTCGTGGTGGGAATGACTCAATACTCACAAATTAAAGAACTACTTCAAATCACTGAATAACAATATTTGGTAGTAGTTATACCACAAATAATTGTGTTAGTGAAGTTGAATCGATGAGAGTAAAACTAGAGTTTATCAGACCCAAGTAGACTAAAAGAGTCTGGGTAATACAATGAATGCTGATTGCTGACTGATCACCGGTTAATTGCCGTCTGAGGAAGCCCAAAAGGCCGGACATTAAACAATTAACAACACTAGCGCAGCAGAGCACACCAGGCGGCTACTAATGCGCATGGCTTCTACTGAGGTTTGTAGGGGATAAAGAACACAAAAAGTTGGTATCTACTTAAGAGGACACTTGCAAGGAAGATCCCATCGGCAACAATGGCAATTGCAAAGGAATGTGTTGGCAATAGCATGAGGAATCATACTCGCCCTACACTAATGGATCATGTATGATGTTAAACGACTATTAACAGGCAGTATAAATAAAGTGATGTATGTGTGTTCAGAACAGGAAATCACTGAACTGCTCACAAGAGAACCGTTAACAAATGAGGGATAAAAAAAAGCTCCTAAACAACACTTGACGCAATGCAACCGTTGAAAAAATGACACGTGACGTTGAAAACAAGCATGCAGGAATAAAAATTTAATTCCTAAAATGCGCATGGAGTATTCGTACGTATACAAATGATTTGATAACAAAGCCAGCCGAGGTTATCCATATACCCGGCATTGGTTAATCACATATTCAAAAATAGAAATGACAGAAAAATGACAAATCAAATATTCAATATCATTTTCATAATAGGGGATTAACGAGCAAGCTTAAGTATTGAGAAATTGAAAACAATTGGGTTTGGATAGGAATCATTCCTCACACCGTGGAGCTGATCCTATTACTAGCAAAAGCGTGTGGATCAAAATCACTCCACAAGTTGCTTCATAACTCAGAAAAAATCACAATTTCAGCTTCTTCACAAAATCAAACGCAAACGAGTATCATTGCTAACTACGGCTTTCTCAAGAAAACTTCTCCGACAATGCAGGCTCTTACACCATGGTACCACCAACCCGACAAGCAGCAGCAGAAGCAGAAGCAGAAGCAGCAGCAGAAGCAGAAGCAGAAGCAGCAGCAGAAGCAGCAGCAGAAGCAGCAGCAGAAGCAGCAGCAGAAGCAGCAGCAGAAGCAGCAGCAGAAGCAGCAGCAGAAGCAGAAGCAGCAGAAGCAGCAGAAGCAGCAGCAGCGAAAGCAGCGGCAGCAGCATTGCTACCTCCAACGGTGATGACGCGACTTGACAATGACCAGCTTACAGAGCTCACAAGATCATTGGTGGTACAGCTAAGAATAAGCAACAACGCCTTGCTGTCAACAGCAGCACAACAACAAGCCGAGGAACGAGCCGATACCAACCATGGTATACCCGGTTTTGCAGATGAAAGGAAGCTAACAGCCACGGAAGAATGCTTCCAGCAAATCCTCAAGTCCTTTGGATTGAACAGGGCTACAGCCAATGAGATATTCAGGAATGGATACTCTAACACTGGCTCCATACGGGACTTAGATCCTGAAGGTATCAAGTCTTTCCTTGGTTTGTTGAACAAGTCAAAGCATCACCTATGCCCCCGTTCAAGCAAGTTTTTATTAGAAGAACTTTTGGCAACCGTCTCAAGCTATTGGTGGCTTGGGTTGAGTTTCAGCCTATGATAGGCACAATGGCCACTTAAATAGCCTGGTTAGGAAACCTACTGGCTGAGTCCAACACGTGTTCTTGTCTTTGATTGACTAAAGAGGACAATACAAACATAGCAGTGAAGGATCTAATGCTCCCCGGCAGGCTAACCATCATGTCCAAGTTCTGGGAATTTGATGAGAACCTATGAGAATATCTCCGTCATAAGCACGGAGTCACCAAAACATCCCTACTCTACACAATAAGACAGCAATCTGTCATTGAGGATCTTGATAGGGAAGGAAATGTTGGATCAAATCCCAGAGACGCATATGCCGACTGCTGGACTGAGTATGCAATCAGATGCACAATCCATGCTGGCTCGCACTGGTCTAAAGACAACAATACACTTTGGGGTATACTCTTCAAATTGGTTGGATCTGGTCCCGGTTGGTCCTATATCCAAAGTTATGGGACTCAAGGCAGTGTACGAGATGATGACTGTACGGCATACTTTGCTCTCTACTCCCAAGCCTGTGAGGACAAGATCAACATCAAATTGATTATTGAGACAAAGAGACAATTCATCCAGGAATCAATCTACACAGGGGACTCCAAACACTACAACTTTGATAGGCACAAACACTTGTGGCATGATGCTAAGCAAACTTTACTAAGACACAACAATGCATTCCCACCTGAAGACCAATTTGTATATCACAACTGGAACACTCAGTTCCCATAGTCATACCTGAAGGCTTGAAGTTTATGGAAACTTTGAGAAGGCTTTGGTGCATCTTACTTGAGCACTTGGGGTAAAGAAGATACAGAACCAACTGAAGCAAGGAAGGAATGCATTGGCTTTCACCAACAACAAAAAGAAAAAAACTAAAACAAGGGTTCCCCTCAAAAGTCCAATGGCAACAATAACAACACTAATAGTGGTACAAAAGCACAAGGAACCTACAAAGGGCCCATTAAATGCAAGTTCTATCCATGTGAAGTCTGATTGAGCATATGTCATGATCAGCAACAAAGAGTCTGAGCGCTAAGACAAGCAAAGAATGCTAATAACGGGGACAGTCAACAATCTAAAGTGGCAGTGGCAGCCACAGCTCCACTTACCGGCCCAACCCCAGCTGGCAACCAGTTTGGCTGTCACAGTCATATTGGAAATGAGAATTAATTCACTGGCCAGGGCCTTAAAATTGAATCACAGGTAGGCCGGCCAATAGTTCATCTCAAAGGGATGAGCCAGTCATCCACTTTTTAAGCCAGGCTGTTGTGAGCGAGATAGCCACGCGGACACAACTGCTGCAGGATCCAATATGGTATTACTTGATTCGTTGGATTCTATAAAGACTTTTGCTAATGTTGCCCCATTTTCTGATGCTTACTCACCAATGAAAGATGTTTCTATTGCCTATTGTGCTACTGTATGGACAGACCCAACGGACAGAGTCACATACATCATGGTGCTCAGACAAGCTCTCTATTTTGGCAACTCACTCCAGCACAGTTTGATCTGTCGTAACCAAATCCGGGACTGCAATTTGAATGTGGCTGAAGACACACCAACGTGTTACAAAAGTTCCTCCAGTCACAGTCTCATCTTTTGGTCCAGTAGCTTTGAACTGATGGTCCCGCTCCAAGTCAACGGCGTTATCTCCTACTTTGATACACGCCTGCCTACCAAACAGGAGCTAGATACATGTGATCATGTTCTAGCAACAGACACACATACGTGGGATCCATATGCCTCTCACTTTGCAGAGGATGAAGAAGCAGCAAACGCCTCATTCCCAAGAGTGGTTGCAGCCCTCTCAGGAGGAGCACCAATGCCAGAGACTGAACCTTGGATCCGCTCAAGGGATGATCCAAAGAACAAGCCCATAAGGGTTAAGCTCAATGAGTATTGACTCAGCTATCTACAGAAGATTCATACCACTTGAACTCAATGGTTGGGGTAAACTCAACAAGATATTGCCACCTGGCTTCATTTTGCTTATGTTGGACGTACCAGGGATGAGGAAACCTCGGAGAATCTCAGAATTTTGGCTAATTCCAGCAAAACTTTGATTTTGTTAACTAAAGAAGAGCTTGCAATCCAAAAGGAAGCAAAAGCTCAGACAAAAGAAAGAAAGATACTACAACACCAGCAGGATGTGATAGATAAGGAAACTTCCCTTGAAAAGAGATCATTTATCCGGCGTGGACAATGGGGACCTCCAATAAGAATTCCGGAGAAAGTTGACAGATTTGATTCCAAGGCTATTGCAAAGATGTGGAACATCAGTGTTAAGAGGGCTGAGGAAACAATTAAGATCACTACCCAGGAAGGCATAACAAACCTAACCCAGCCAACCACTTGCAGGCTAAAGACCCAGAAGTGGAGAAACAGAAAGGTACTTAATATGAAGTTCAAAGTACCAAGTATTATCTGGAATGACACGTCCACACAAATCTTTACCAATGGCAAAGGATATGTGGCATTCTACCCAGTAAGAAGGGAGCCACGATGTCATGACGGACTATCTTGTTTCATAAATGAGGTAGGAATCCTGGAGCATTGTGTCACTGAGGGGGCAAAGGCCCAAGGAAATCATGAGATACACAGTACCAGATGGACTAGGCTTTTATTATTTTCCTTCTGAATCCGATTCGTTGAGAGTCTGATTCAAGGACTTTTAATGAACAGCAACGCTGTGTTAGTGTGTTAGTAGACGAACGATTGTACTCTACGCGTGACAATTGTGTTTGGATACTTTCGGCAACGGATAATCGGACTACAGGCGAGACTAGGGAAACGCCAGATCTCCTCTTGCTGTGACTTATTCAGATTGCAGCGAGACAGACCTTAGTATGTAGATTACAAGTAGTTGGTAGCAACTAGTGTGAATTTTGGGATATAAATCAGTTGAATGTTAAAAGTATGAGATAAAGTGAAATCTTGCCGAAATGCAAGATATCTCTTTTATTGAGATGAATACGTTGCAACTGCTGTTGCGTAGTGCTGAGATTACTCGCTGATTATTTCCGTACATGTATTAGTCGTTGACCATATATATTTGTATGCATGTATATGTATTGTGTGAGAATCACATGCCAACGGTTTTCTTCTCTTGTTCCGTTAGGAAGACTCCATGAAATGTTTATCATTAAGGTCAGGAATTGCTCCTGTAGCTCGTGTGATATTTTATGAAATCAGAGTTTGCTCACCGAAGAACAATGGCAATATCGTAAGACAGGGATTGCTCACCGTTTACGCGCGATGGGAATCAGTGCGCCGTGGGAATCGATATTCCGTGGGAATCGATTACTTAGATGGATACGGGACTCATTGATTCATGCGCATAGGAAATCTACCCTTTGGTAGCTTTGGTACTTCTAGTCACGAAAGGAATTTAATACTCCCCATGTCTCCTTGTGAAGGGTCATCACGCTCTACATGATGCTTCCATCATCCTGGAGAAGGTCGCCAGTATTACCACAGAAGTGGAAGATGGGCCTGAGCAGTGGATACACAACTGAGTGACTCCAATGCTTGATGAGAATGTCTGCACAGTTATCCTTACCTGGGATGTGCATCATTAAAATGAAACCTCTCGCTATCATGCTCCGTACGTAGTGAAACGATAAAATGTTATGACGCTTATGCAACCTTGCATAAGGAAAGGTCGACGTCTGGATCATCTTTTCGTTGTCACCCCAAGAGTATGAGATATCATGGACTCGTGTTCCGAGGTATCGGAATGAGTGGCGCAGATCGACAATCTGTTCGATGCAAGTTCTTCCTGCAACAAATTCAGCTCCAAAGGTGGCTGTTTCCGTAGTGGACTGCTTCTTCGAGAACCACATCATGGGAGTCTTGTTCGCGAAATGAAGTATGCCGGTAACTGCCTTGCCACTGAGAATATCATGCATGAGGTTGGCATCATAGAAGTGTGATAACACTACTGTCTTTCCAAGCGGTGCAGGAGCGTCGTCGGGTAGCTCCTCAGAATGCTCCCCATAGACGGTATTGGACCAGTCGATGGTGTCGGGTTTAGTCAATATAAAATCGGGCGGTTCCACACGGAATCTGATTTTAAAATGTCTAAATTTGGAGATATATCCATAGATACGTTTAGCACGTTCGAGATGCCCATCTCGTGGCTGAGCTCTGAAACTTGAGAGCGTCATCACGGCTGTTTGTACATCGAAACGCCCAATAGCGATTATCCATTGCAGTGAACCGATCATACTTTGGTATTTCTGTATACCGGTTTCTTCAAGGAAGGCTGAGGAGTCCAATTCAGGATGATCGTTCTCCGCGATGGGCGATTGGAACCTAGTGCTAGGTTTGCATCCGAACATTTGTTCGTAAGATGCTTCCATCTTTTCGATGAACTTTATGGGATTCATGCACAAAACACCATGTTCGTCGCGCTCAAATCCACATCCTAAATGAAAGTTCATAGGTCCGGATCCCTTCAATTTGAAGTTATATGGTGACAATTGCAATATCTTCAAGAAGGAATTGGGATCTGCCATGCAGAGACATAGGTCATCGACATATGTGCATATGAGCTCATATACACGTTCACCATGCTTGTTCGTTCCGGGTTTGAGGAATATTTCCGGTTCTGCGCGGGATCTTTCGAAGCCGAGTTCGATGAGACAAGCCGCGAGTAAGTCTCCAAAACACTTGCCTGAAGACCTGAGACCATATAGGGCTTTGTAAATGACCAACAGGTGACCCTCCAACGATCCGAATTCGGGACCTGCCTTGATGCATACTTTCTCGCAGGTGACTGCTTCTAAGTAGGCGTTACCTATGTCGGTACCCCATGCTTCTAGATCGTTGAGTTCAGCTAGGAATAGGCACATACGTAGGCCGCGGAGAGATACGACGCCTGCGTAAACACTGTGGATAGGGGCCTCAGTGAGATTACCGTTAGCAACGAGGCGAGCCTTGTGTCTTCCGTCGTGTTTGACAGCGTATATCATGTGTACCTTGATCTGTTGGAATCCCGTGGGAATGGAGCTTGTCTTGTATACGCCTTTATCAATGAATGTATTGTATTCATTGAGTTGTGCCATTTCCAGAGTGGTGGCATCTTCCCATTTGGTGTTCCCGTTGGCTTGATCAAATCGGAGGGCTTCTTCGTGGTTACGAGGCACTTTGAATCCATATTGATACTGCGGAGTGGTACGGAAAGAACGTAGTTTGGCTTGATGCACGAGTCGATCAAGTTTCTTGGTTCGTCGGGCTAGGTTGGTGATTCTCCTGAGACGTTTCCAACCTGGGAGGTCAAGCAAGTTGTTGTCTTTCCCATATTTTGCAACGGTGACTGGGTCATCAGCCGCAATATTGGCCAGAGGTTCATATGTGCGTTCCATATTCTCCCATTCAATCCAAAGGTTATACTTGGAACCTTTGTATTGAGGGTGCTTGTTATCCAGTGGACCTTGGTGTCCTAGGATGCGGCGAAACGACCAGAGTTTGCCGTCTTCTTGTGTTGAATCACGATGGATGTAATTCATGACGTCATTGTATGCAATGATATCATCGAGTTCGTCATCGGAGTGTTTGCACTTGAACTTGATGAAGTCTTTATTGCGTTCAAGACTGTCTTCAACATCGACAATGGTGAGACGTTTCCAGGTGCCATCGAGATTGGTTACAAGGAAGGAACGTCCTTGTAGATCGGCAATCGGGATCGTAGGAATGGTAATAGGTTTACCATCATCGTCAAATTGTGCGTTGCCTTCTTCGTCGGTAACAACTACCTGTGATGGGTCTACTGAAGGAGTAGCGGGGTTGGTGTGTGGAGTTGTGACGTCACTAACATCAAAGTATGCTAATTCCGGTGGATCAAAATCATCTTCAGTAAGGAGAACGCCATCGGATGTCTTGCTGAAGATGTGTGTCGTAGGAGGACCATCAAGACTCTCCCCATAGTTGGTAGGGAGTGGAGAAGGTGACCAGCTTGGGCTGTCATCGACCTTCTTATAAAGAAAGCTCGGTAACGAGGGGTGGGTGGGTGGTTGAAGAATTGGTTGAGTGCCAGGTGCGTGTGGCGTGGTATCTGTTGGTGCAGATGGAACGGTGTTTTCGGCGGTGTCAGAATCAGCAGGTGAACCGTTAGGGGAAACTGAGCTGTTTGGTTTAGTAGACTCGTCAATGAGTTTATTCTGATTGGTATGCTCCCCATGTTTGAAAGCTGGAGCTTCTCCAGTGGCGTATATACGGGGTAAGGAATCCTTTGCATTACGCCATTTGATGAAACCATCATCAGTAAATAAGCCCGCGCGCTTGTTACGTGACTCAGGTGTAAGAGCAGATCGAACACCGGACCGGTCTAGTAACTTGTTGGTAACTGGATCCCAGATTCAAAAGCAGAGTCCATTGCCAACATGTTCGGCGATGCCGACGAAATGACCTAGGCGTTCGGTAGATTTGGTACCGAAAGGAGAGTCATTGGTCTTGAAATACACAGGTTCAAACCAGAAGAAACTGGTGTATGCGCTGATGTCGCCAATTGTACCCGTGGCAATGAAGATCGGTTGTTTATCGGACAGCGTAGGGTCAGAGACAACATTAAGGAGACCCGCGACGTATGTCATGCACAGTAACCACATGTGTGGTGGTGTGCCGGTACGATCCATGACGCGGTTGACAATGCGTTTGAACGTTTGGTATCGTCGTTCAAATTGATTCTGATGTTGATGGTACGGTTCACTTTGCCAGAGTCCAATCCATAACATCTTGAGGTAATCCATGACTTTCTTGCTTGATTGATAGTTACCGTGGTCGCAAAGGAGGCGGATGGGTCTGCCCCATTTTCGAACAAAGTTCTGAAAGCAGGGTAGAAAATCGCCGGTGGTACGCATTTCTTCAACGTGAATAATATGCGATTTTCGGCCAAAGAAGATCTGAGCAATTTTGGATCCACCATCAATTGCTGGGACATCTGAATAGACTGCATCAGACATAACATCGTCATTGAAGGGGCGAACGTTCATGGCCGGTTGAGGGGAATGAAACCGTTTGAAAATGTTACCATCAGGGCTAACCGCTAACGAACCGTATTGGGTCGAGTTTTCAAAAGTAGCTTTGATGCGATCGGTGGAAACCCAACAAAAGAAAGGTTTCAGGGATAAGTAGTCATGTTCATTTGGGTATCTTTCACGGGGCGTAGCTGCAATGCGTGTAGTGTCACTTGCTGTACAATCTGTAGGAAACGCAGTGACTGTTCCAGAGGCTGCGTTTGGCGCGCAGCATGCGAGACGTTCGTGATGGGCGTAGTCAGTGGAAGTAAGCCAAAAGGAGCGATCGTTGTTCTTATGATCATCAATTGGAAGAAAGGGAGATCGGGCGGAATGGCTGGAATACGAGCTGAGGGATGTGACCGTGGAGGACCCGGGAGAAACAGATATGTCGAATCCTTCAAGGCAGCGTGGGTTCCCATATTCGTCGTAATCGGCATAAGGGAGTTGCTGTGGTTGGGGAGGATATTTCTGGAGAAATTGTTCATCCTTTGCACTGATCGTGGTATCGAGAACAGATGGGTCCCAATGTTTATCGGACGTCATGATAACGTGTGGTAACGTGTCAAATTCGACAGTCGTATACTTCCGCATCGCAAGGTATGGTAAGCCGTGTCGTATGCTAAGAGGCAGTGCATAGCCATCTGAGGTGGTGATGACCTGTCCTCCGCCTGCTTTGATGGACGTGTCGTCTACAGTGGAAAAATATGCTTCCATCTGGCCGGATGACAATATAGAAGGATGTCGTCCTGTATAGGCACATTCATTGAAAATAAGAATGACGGGGCCTCTGTTCGACATGGAATATGCTCCGCATGTAGCAATGGGAATGTTTTGTACCTGATGATTGTTAATGCCGGTGACGTTAACATATCGTGGTGGAATATCCTTGGAGATGAGACATGCATCATTACCGATGATGCAGCCGTTTGCGCCGCGATCGACCATGGCAAAACCAGGGCTAGTAACCGTAGTTTTGTGTATGCGGTATGTGTATGACGTTACGGGCCCATCATTAGGAAAGGTGAGATCATCCTCGGGAGTATACCACTGGTGAAAGTTGGCGGAATACGATGGTGTTCCGACAGGTATTTGAGTGTCACCGTCCTTTTTGTACTGAATGTCAGGGTTGTTTGAAAGGAATCGAGCTGGATGCGCGGGTGACACGGAAGACTTGAGAGGTCGCTGGTCCTTAGACGAGGAGGTCGTAGATTTGTATACACCTAGAGATGCATGGAAAACGCCTCTACGATCATTCTCTACAGCAGGATGTAGGTCTGCTGCGGAATTGGCATGCTCATCCTTGGTCGAAGTATCGCCTTCTTGAAAAGATACCGAGTGTTCATGTTGGTATGCCTTTCGGGTAATGGGTTTGACACTGTTGGGGTCAGGTTGGTTAGTGTTAAGTAAGTCGTGTCGCAATGAGGCAACCACGATTTTCTTGCCTTCCGGAGAAAAACTGAGCCAACTCTTCATGTCCTGGCGTGACAAGGCCTTCCATATGTTTGTAGGCAACCTTGTGGTAGGGTCAGGGGTACGTCCAGCCTTAAACACAGCATAATCTTGATAGTCTCCTTCAAATTCGATGGGAAGAGCATAGTCATCATGGTGTTGGATCGAGTCAGAAGAGAAATCATGAACGTGTGCACGTACGGTCGACCGAGGAGCAGACATCGCAGACTGGGAATCAAGTCGAGTTGCTTCGAGTAAAAGCGTGATTTTAAGATCGTGGATAGCAGCGGCTTCGGCAACTGCATCCGTTACGGTGCTATTCGTCCCACCTGGATCCTTGACTTTGGCAAACTGTTCGCTTAGCTGGAAGCTGGAATAACATGCCTGACACAATGCTGATTTTACAGTGTGATACTCGAGGGGCTTGTTGGGAGGACGGAGCTTGTTGAGGTGATTCAATTCGTCAAACCAATGTGTGATGAATTTCACTTTGGATTCTTTCCAATTGTTGAGGTTCAACTTGAGCAACGCTTGTAGCTGGGTCGAGTTGTCATATACCTTTGCCTTTGATTGGCTATGAAGGTTTACGAAGTCGAAGTAGGCCTGGCGTCCATCACGAGTGGTAGAATGACTGTGTACACATGATGCAGAAAGGTCACTCTTGAAGACTTCCAACATTAGTACCCAGAAGAAGGCACATTGTTTGATGTAGAGATCACGGGTGTAACCCACAAGCGTGGCTGGAGGCCAAGTTTCATCGAGGAATGTCTCTGTATCGATGTCGTATGCTTTGAGTTTAGCTTTGAAACCTACGAGCCAGTGTTCGAATCTCGAGTCATTCGTGAGGGGTGTAAAGGACTTTTCATCTCGTGCTTTTCGGCACCATGATTCGTACTTTACCTGCTGAGGGGACTTTTTGTTACTTCCCGCCGGAGGAGGTGGTGGATTCAGAACAGATTCGTTACGTAAGCGTTGGGCACGCTCTCCGCGGAATGTCTGGAATTCCATGTATGTATATGACTTTACATCTTTCCAGTCCTTCTCGTCTTCTCCTAGGTCGACACCTTCTTCTTGTAGGTCGATAGCGAAGTCTGCAAGCGCTTCTATGCTCCTTTGGATGGATCGAGGGATATTCGTTGCCAATCCTCGCTCCATATAGGTAAGTTCGCGTGCAAAATCCGGTTCGATAAGTGCGTCGAGGAAAGACTTCCACTCGCATAATCCGCCTTCTTTGAGAGCTAGGCACAACTTGCTAGTAATCTCACTTGTTACGTTGAGTAATGATACGAGTATCTTTCTCATATCAGCATCGAAGCTGGGAAAGCGTTCGATAGTGGTGACTTCGGCGTCATTCTTCTCTTCGCCTCCGAGTGCATTGCCGGGCATTAACGGTATGTTCGGCATCTGTGGTGGTTCGGAGCCTTGGAAAGAATTGCGTGGTAACTGAGAATGGGAACTGCTTCTTGTGCGATGTGCGACGTGCATATGCCAGCGTAGGGATTATGTTCAATTCCGTTCCTGTTCCTTCTTGTGTGCAAGCCTTCTTAGAGCTTGCGACTGTTAATCTATTATTTTCCTTCTGAATCTGATTCGTTGAGAGTCTGATTCAAGGACTTTTAATGAACAGCAACGCTGTGTTAGTGTGTTAGTAGACGAACGATTGTACTCTACGCGTGACAATTGTGTTTGGATACTTTCGGCAACGGATAATCGGACTACAGGCGAGACTAGGGAAACGCCAGATCTCCTCTTGCTGTGACTTATTCAGATTGCAGCGAGACAGACCTTAGTATGTAGATTACAAGTAGTTGGTAGCAACTAGTGTGAATTTTGGGATATAAATCAGTTGAATGTTAAAAGTATGAGATAAAGTGAAATCTTGCCGAAATGCAAGATATCTCTTTTATTGAGATGAATACGTTGCAACTGCTGTTGCGTAGTGCTGAGATTACTCGCTGATTATTTCCGTACATGTATTAGTCGTTGACCATATATATTTGTATGCATGTATATGTATTGTGTGAGAATCACATGCCAACGGTTTTCTTCTCTTGTTCCGTTAGGAAGACTCCATGAAATGTTTATCATTAAGGTCAGGAATTGCTCCTGTAGCTCGTGTGATATTTTATGAAATCAGAGTTTGCTCACCAAAGAACAATGGCAATATCGTAAGACAGGGATTGCTCACCGTTTACGCGCGATGGGAATCAGTGCGCCGTGGGAATCGATATTCCGTGGGAATCGATTACTTAGATGGATACGGGACTCATTGATTCATGCGCATAGGAAATCTACCCTTTGGTAGCTTTGGTACTTCTAGTCACGAAAGGAATTTAATAGCTTTGTTTGGAATGTTGTATCCAACAGACATATGTACAGCCCCATTGCTGGTGGCAAAATACAGCCAAGCACAGTGCAGGGGACCTAAGAAGATCTATTTGCTTAATGACTTCTAAGAAAGGAAGCCCAAGAAGGTGTTGGGCCTTTTGTGGTATGCTGGCTGCTGGGGGGGTAAGTAATACTGCATCCTTGGACCCATCTGCTATGGGCAGAACAGGGTTTGAACTGGTGCATAGGTATATGCCCAATATAACTCTGTATATGATCCCCAACACACAACTGGTATGATTTTATCCATTGGTTCAATCTACAAGATAAAACAGAGAAATACAGATGTTGGCTGGCCCCATGTGGGGATACTTATGGTGGTGGAGACTGCCATTATGTATTATATAAGACCAGCAAAGTTCACATAGCAAATGGCACAAGACCTATATCTGAAGTTGAGTGGAAGCATCCAGATACTATCCTAAAGTTGGAAGAACATAACAAACTACTTAATGAAAAGATTGGTGATATGGTTAAGCCTTTGGATACTTATCTGGAAAATGAGCTAGGAGAACCACCATTGGGCCTATTTGATGGCAAATATGAGGGTGAGGACAAGATACTTATGGCCGAGCCTGAAGCATCTTCCCTGGATGTCAATGGTTTAACCAAGAATGATCTCAACGAGTATAAAACGTAGCCAAGTGTTACTGCAGATAGGGGACCAATGGATTTGCAGTACAGTTAAAAGTTGAATGGTATCCTAGTTGCTGAAAAGAACAATAATCCACTCTTAGACTCAAGGTCCTATGAGGTATCTATGTCTGATGGATTGATCAAAATCAACACAGCAAATATACTCGTAGAGAATCTATATTCTGCCATGGATGACAAAGGGCAGATGTACTGTGTATTGAACGAGCTGCTTGACTATGAAAAATGAGGAGGCTCTAACAACCAAGCAGGCTACTACTATCACAACCAAATCCAGACAAACTCGGACTAAGCCAACAACCAAAGGATGGAGAATCCTAGTGAGTTGGAAAGATGAAACTACTTCTTGCGCCAAGTTAAGTGGCATGAAGGAAAGTTTCCCCATCAAAACAGCACTATTTCCAAAAAATATGGCATAATAGATGAACCGGTCTTTAAGTGGTGTTCGTACTGGGTTATTTGGAAGAAAGATCAGATCATATCTGGTGCTAAAACCAAATACTGGACCAAATCCTATAAGTATGGTGAGGTTCACCTTCCTAAGTCAATTGCTGAAGCAAGGAAGATTGACAATGAATCCGGGGGTGATTATTGGGCTCAAGCTATTGCAAAGGAAATGAAGAACAATTCATAGCTTTTGAGTTCAGTGACAAAGACAAAGTCCCTGTGGGGCATACCAAAATTACTATACACATGGTATTCAATGTGATAATTGATTTAACCCAAAAGGCACAACTGGTTGGGGATGGGCATAAAGTGCCTGAGATATCACAGGAGTATACATACTCAAGCGTGCCCAGCAGGGAGCTGGTTCAGATGTTCTTTCTGGTTGCTGCACTTGATGACATCAAAGTCTTAAGCACTGATATACAAAATGCATGTTTAACCGCCCCAATCAAAGAAAGCTACTTTGTACTACACAGTGGCTATATTGGAACAAGGCTTTGCACCGGAGATATGTGGAAGGCCCTGCAAAATTGTAAGGGCCCTGTATGGCTTACCGGTTGCAGGCGTATCATCCCGGTCTCATTTGTCTGAGTGCTTAAGGGGACTCAGATACAAGTTCTGTAAAGCCAATCCAAATGTGCATATGCAACCGGCTGTCAAGAAAGATGGTACGGCGCATTATGAATACTGTGTGGCTTATGTGGATGATATCATTGTATACAGAATGGATCCAAAATTTCAGATGGGCGCAATTGAAGGGCAACTTAAATTAAAGAATGGGATCGTTGAGCCGCCTTCTTTCTATATTGGGGCTGATATCAGAAATACTTTTACTGATGGGGCTAAATATTGGTCCGTGTCTTTGACTAAGTATACCTTCAAGGTTGTTAAGACAGTTGTAGAGGAGTTGGCTAAGGATAAACACACCTTAAAGATACTTTCAAAAACCGCAAAATCACCATTGGTGACTGGATATAGGCCCAAAATTGATGCTTCTCCAGAACTTGACCCGGAGAAACATAATTATTACCAAGGTTGAATAGGAATACTCTGTTGGATATGCAAGCTTTGCAGGTTGGATACTGTTATGCCTGTGTCACTTATGTCTCAATATCTTGCACAAGCCCGTGAAGGGCATTGAAATCAATTGTTTCATATGTTTGCATAGATAAAGAATTTCATCAAATCAAAATTGGTATTTGACTGTTCCCTACCAGAACTGGATGAGTCAGTATTCCATAAGTGTGATTGGGCCAAAAAGTTTATCTGGACGCGGGGGAGCTACTATTGCCTCCAGATATGCCTGAGCCACGTGGAAAGGCTGTTATTACTACATGCTTTGTGGATGTGGATCATGCCGGATGCAAGGCTACTAGAAGATCTCATGCAGGAATAATCACCTTTGTTAACAGGGCACCTATTCTGTGGTTCTCTCAGAGACAAACAATTGGTGAAACATCTACATTTGGTTCTGAGATAGTGGCTCTCAAGATTGCAATCAAAATGGTAGAAGACCTACGATATAAGCTCAGAATGATGGGGATACCTATAGAAGGTCCGACCACCATGTATTGTGACAATGGCTCGGCAGTTGTTAAGAATATTACACACCCAGAAAGCCCTTGCAAGAAGAAGCATATTAGTATTGCTTATCACAGGCACATGAATGTATTGCAGGAAAGATTATCCAGATTGGCAAAGAACCCGGTGAAACCAATATTGCCAACCTACTCACCAATTTTATGGGCAGAGTAAAACTATTTTCTTCATGTAAGAGATGCATATATAGGTGCGAATGAGAGGACCGACCAACACTTGAGGTATCTTCTTCTAGTACAAGTACCTAATACTAGTACGAAGACACCGGGATTCTAGAAAAGCGCCGATAGCAACATACCGGCATACAGACATTCAGACATACGGACAAACCGACCTATGACTAACAGACAGTGGATAAAGTGAGCGGCTTACTTGTGCCGGCTTACTATGGCTGATTGAAATATGACACCTGCTGCAACCACCAACACCAATTAAGACATACAACATGACATACTAGCTCAAGGTATTATTCAATGGAATAATCAAACATAAAAGATCAAAAGGCATTTGCATGTGATTGTATTCTTGGTGGAAGGATCAAGCTGAACAAGGACAGTTTGAAATCTACTCAGAACCACCAGGGAAACACAACCTTGCAGACTATCCCACCAAACATCATCCAGGAAGAAGAACCCATCACCAGAGAGTCAAACCTATTTCCATCTGATCCAGACAAGACTCCTACTGCCATGCCCTGGATCTAGTAGTGAATAAGATAGTAGTGGTAGGCAAATTTGAGCTCATTTGTTAATCCTATTGCCATTGCCATTGACATTGACATTGCTAGTTGCAAGGGGTATCTGATTGCTTTAGGGACGAGTGGTCAGTGATCAATCAATCATCAATTGGTCAGTCATCCTCAATCACTGATTCCATCCCCATTCCCAGTCACTAGTCTTCTTGATGCATGACCTGCAAGGGCGTATTTTGGAACAAATAGTATTTGAATTGCAGATACTAGTAGTAGCGTACAAAGCCCAAGCTCAATGCACTTTCAGCAAATCTACTGTATGAAGTAACATGCTGGGAGTGTACTTCTACATGATTATAAATACAACTTAAAATACGCAGTAAAAAAGGCACATAGGAATGTACACGTGGCACAATACTAGGCGCACTCAATTCAGTTAAGGATATGATACTAGTAGCTTTCTTCCAATACTTCATGGTGCTGGATAGTATTGTTCTTCCAGCCAATACCGGTAACTGGATTATGATCACTACCTACGTACGACGAGTAGTACCGTACTAGTACTGTATCTTGATCCTCCTTGCCATACGTAGTACGGTACGGTAGACCTTCTTGCTTCTTGCACATTCATTACTTCTTGTAGATAGGATGAGAAAATCGCTGATGTCAACACAACACAACACACACACACACACACACATACACAAACGTACGCAACAAGTGGTACACGCAAGCGTACTAGAAATAATGTCAACATGCGATTGACATTCTCATGGTACGAATAGCCTTAAACAACTCTTTCTTTTTATTCTTGAGTGCAATCACGAATAAAGCTTCGAAACAGCTTTTGTTTCAATCTTAATGAATTTAAATTTCTAGTACCGTAGAGCTTCGAAACAGCTTTTGTTTTATTCCTAACAATTCCAAATGTTTACAGAAGTAGTAATTGTTACGACAAAAAACGACGAAACAATTTCCTTAATTCCAAGTGTGATACCGATATCGATCTCGACGAGAACGGCTGAGGAACGTTTTTCTGCATAAAGTTTTAGGTTACTTATATGGTCGCACACGCCATGGACAGACATTGTTGTATCGATGGATATCTATTGTAAGATTTTTGTCGTACCGGATACGTACCGGTACCGGTACTCGTACGCACTATCTTGCATTATAGGAAGAGGGTTACGGTAGATCAACGGCATCTTCTGTGGAAATCATTGTCGTGCGTGAAACTAATTTTCGTACGTAAGAAATTTTGCATTCTTCTGGGCCACTTACTACGAGGATTGGTAGCGCCAACAATACCCCGATAGTCTCTTATGAGCACGAACCCTCCCGGTACCAGAAAGCAATGAGACGGCATTGTTCTATTTTGTGCCCACGACTCCATATTATATTTTCAATACCCCTAAGTGCTCTGTTAAAAATAGAATCTTTGCACGGGGTTCTCATATCCTTCAAGCAACTAATTATCGCACTTGTGATGCGTGGCGTGTTCATCGGCGCCGAGAGACGTCATTACTATTTCAAGCGATCAATTATATTCCCGCGTTTGATCTCCTCGCTCACTTTTTCCATTACCACTTTTGTCCTAGTCTGGCTGATTAGGCAGTACTACCGGTAGTACTGATATACCGATATATATTGGCTTGCTTAATTCGCTTCCGTGCAACGATGTTACTCGGGGAAACAACGAAGAATATATATTTTCTGCGCATGCGCCTTTCTGAATATTTCATTCAGGACTACTTACACACACAAAGAGAAGGTCCAGAACCTTCTCCTACCGTACAGGGCCAGAAGAATCCATTTTTGTTTAGTTAGATTGATACCGGGAAAAACGGTATTGTTTGTTTCGGTTAATCACTTCTTGGACAAAAATATATCATCATCATCATAATGACAAATAATATGAATGAGTGTTCGGCTGGTATCGGGTAATATACGGTATATGAACTATTAGTGCTCAGATATTTCACATAGCGTGTATCCTCTCACATTCATCGCTCGGCTTGGTAGTCCAGAGTTCACATAAACTGCCGGTATTTGATCACATCCCACGAAATATTCCAATTCTCAAGGAAAAAAGTAAGATACCGTACAGATCACATTCTTACTACAGACACACACAATGGGCATGGCAGTCGTAGCCACAAATAGCAACATAAGCAACAAGAAAAGCAGCAGTAGTACTAATAACGGCATGAAGTGCTCCAAATCCGGTAGTATGGAGGAACCCATGAATATTTTCATCCAAGATCTGGTGCGCCTCTCTTCCTCCTTGTCCTCACTACACACAGAGAATACTGTGTCTATGTCTGTGTCTATGACTGGACACGAACTCGGGCTCGGACTCGACGATTCGGGCACCACCACGATCGCCACTTGTGACTTTGCAAAAGACCCTCTGCTGGTGGTGGACGATAGTACCGGTATGGTAACACAAGAAGAAGAAGAAGAATGATGATGATGATGCCAAGAATCACACCGCTTTAACAACAACAACAACAACAACAGCAGCAGCAGCAGACTCCAACAGCAACTGCCGCGTGGTGTTGATCAGCGACAACGCCAGGGTCTTTGCCAAGGCTCGCCCCAAGCCTTGCGTTTTTCTCACCAAGTCTCCCATCTCTCCCGAGATTCGCAAGCAACTCAGGGCGTCGAATCGATGGGGTGCCGACTGCATCAGCCGTACGATGAACAGGAACAGCAACAGCAACAGCAACAGCAACAGGGCGACCACAAACACAAACAACGGGCGTGGTTATTATGGTTATGGTGCGTGTGCGTCTACCTCCCGATTCCTGCTCGATCCTACTACTGCTTTCCACATCAACAGCCACAGCGACAGCGACATCAACTTCAACAACAGCAACAGCAACAGCGATCGGTTTGCGGGGACGATGACAACGCTCCCGATCACCTCTCTTCGCCATGACCAGAACAACCTAAACAACCCTGCTACTACTACTACTTCTACTACTATGCGACGGATGGTCAGCGATTCCAGTCTGTCCATGCCCAAGAGAAGCTGGAAGCAGGATGTTGTGCTGGAAAAACAGGAACCACAGCAGCAACAGCCAGTGGTGGTGGAGAGAGATACAACAGACATTGTTGTTGTAGGCTGCCGGGCGACGAATCGCCAACACCACCACCAGCAAGAACACAATGCACTCCTCGTCAAGGATACTACTAGTAGTATGTCATCCACCAAGAAGTACCCGCTGAGCTGCAGCAACCTGCGCCTCCCCTCGTACGGCAACAGCAACAGCAGAAACAGCAGCAGCAGCAGCAGCAGAAACGGCCTCGAGCCATTATCGAAATTGAAATCATCGGCGGAAGATCTTCTCAAGGCTGCCACCAAGGCGATCAACCGCGACTTGTGTCGGAGGGATTCCATGGAGCTCCGGTTCATGGGTCCCATCCGATCCAAATCGGCCAACAAGCGCAACAACAACAACAGCAACAGCAACAACAGCAACGGGACAGCATCTTCGCCTGCTACAGGTACAGGTACAGGTACCACGACGGAGCGGGGGAACGGATCCTCCAACAGCTCGTGGAACCTGACTCCTCCCACCGCTGCTAAGAACCGCCTGCTGGACATTGTGAATCGAAGCAAGAACAACAACACGAACAACAACAGCACAACAACAGCACTCACAACCTCCTCCGGTCGGCCCTCGCTGGCATCCTCCGGGATTTCCGATAGCTGTCTGTCCAAGCCGGTACGAGCTCCGAGCATGATGCTGCCTCTTCCCTCGCGGTTGTTGCGGCCGATCGATGCCAGCATCGACAGCAGCAGAAGCAGCAGAAGCTGTATTGCTGTCTCCAAGCCCGTGCGAACTCCCAGCCTGACGCTGCCATTGGCATTGCCACTGGCATCCTCGCCTACTACTACCAATAGTACCAAAACGGCCTCCGGCGATCGTGCGTCGAAGCCCGTTGTGCGATCGGACAGCATCAAGCTGTCCTCGTTGAAGGATGCTGTCGCTTCCGACCATTGTGGGTCGGAAGCCACCGAAGCTGCTGCAGAGGAGGAGGCTTCGGTTGCTTCGTTTGCGGACGATGCTTCTGAATTTGCTTCTACTACTACTACTACTACTACAACCGAAGTTGCCGATGGCGATGCGGATGGCTCGTATTCGCTGTTGTATCTCTCGTTACCACCACCACAGGACGACGATCTGGAACTGGAGACTGTTTCCGAAGAATTCGAAGTCCCCCTCACAACCGGCACTTCATCGACGTCTTCATTGATGCTACAGCAACGTTGTACCGAGGAAGATAGCAACTGTTATAGCAGCAGCAGAAGCAGCAAGCTCGAAAAGAGCATCAGTGCTAGCACCATGAAGCTATTGGAGGATCGCAAGAAAAAGAGCAGCAAGGCCAGAAAGAAGAAAAGGAGCGGCAACAACAAGCAACAGCAGTAGTAGCAACATTGGTAGCAACAGCAACAGGAGCTCCCGGTCCATTCGTATCGACGAACTCGGCAACGCCAGCCTTCGCAGCATCCAGAGCAACAGCAGCAGCAGCAACCGGAGCAAGTCCCGGAGTGTTGCCAAGCTCTCGCTCGAACTGGCACTCGGGGACATGGCACCTTTGCTCGGTAGCAGCAGCAAAAGCAACAACAGCAAAAGCAACAACAGCAAAACCAAAAACAGCTCCTCCCGCAGCAAGAGCAAATCCAAGCGATCCATCGGAGAACCCTCGAACTCGAGCTCTCGCAGCATCCAGAGCAGCAGCAAGAGCAATACTAGCCCTGCTGCAACCCCCACCACCACCACCAAGAGCAAGTCCAAACAGCAACGATCCGTCGGAGAAAAATCCTCCGAGCGTTCGCAGCATCCAGAGCGGCAGCAGCGGCACCACCAAGAGCAAGTCCAAACAGCAGCGATCCGTCGGAGAAAAATCCTCGAGCGTTCGCAGCATCCAGAGCGGCAGCAGCGGCACCACCAAGAGCAAGTCCTCCTCCAAGTCCAAGAAATCCAAGCAGCGATCCAAGTCCACCAAAAAGACGACGGCTGTGGAGCGGGTCCTCGGGACCATAGCATCGCACTCCGGAAACAGCGACGACAACGATAACGATAACAGCAGCTCTCGCAGTTTCCAGGCCAACACACACCACCACCAGCAGCAGAGACAGCACCGGGGACAAATTGATACTAAACAGCAGCAAACCCAAGCGGTCCAAGTCCAACAACAACAACAACAACAACAAGTCCACCAAAAAGATTTCGGCCCTGGAGCGGGTTCTGGGTGCCATGGCACCCAAACACAGAAACAGCAACAGCACCAGTACAACCACCACCAGCAGTGGGAGTGGGAGCAGCTCGCGGAGAAAGCTCGCGACAACTACTAACGCCGAAGCCAAAAACAGCTCCAAGAAGGACGGTTCCGGTTCCGGTTCTAGCAAGCGGCAGATCGGGGATATGCTGCCACGAAAGTAACGAACGAACGAATGAATGAAGAATCACAACAACCATTGAATTGTCCGTGAAACAAGCACCTGATTCGCGTCGACACGTGGGAGGGGGAGAGAAACACACCTGCATAATTTTTGTCCGGTTTTAGATTTTATAGAATTTACCGTGCTACGGAGTAAGTTTTTTTTAAATTTATTTATGAACTCAGATGTTAGTATTATTTTTTTTTCGTATGTCTTTTCTCAATAACAAACGCAACACACTCAGCAACACTAGTAGTAGAAATAATAGAAACCGTCTTGCTCGAGATGCCACCAGCAAACAAGAATAATCTTCTGTATTTAAGCAAGACTTCAGTTTGTCAGTAATCAATCGCAGAAAGCGGATTCTCTACTATACCCAAGACTTCCCACCGGGATACAAACAACTGATTACTTCAAAGGCACTTCGTAGCAGTATGTACTTCGTACTATTCAAATATTCTCGGTTCCGTACGATCATTCCCGTGGACTACTTCGAAAGTTCTATGCGAGTAGTAGTATGTACTATTCATCTTTTCTTCGTAACCTTCTACCATTTCTATAGACAAAGATTACCCAAAAGAAGTAAGGTACAAGCATGTACTAATTCTATTCGTATTCAATATCACTCCGTTATCTTCTACTTTTATTTTGCTTCTACCGACTACCCTGCAAGCAGCTTAATCATTTTTTTGGTTCCAGTGTGGATACCATGCCAAATAATGGTCTTTGTAGTATGCTACAGTGTTCACCGAGAAGAATCAAATCGTTGATCCTTCGATTGAACCCAATCACAACAAGAATAGATCTTCTGCCATCAACGTGTCTGGGAAAGGGAAACTCGTGCGTACCACACGGGACTTTCTGGAACACTTTCTACTATACTATCATTATTATTTTTTCTCAATGGTTCCCGAAGCTTGTGGCGGAATCGCATCCCGAGGAACACGTATCCCACTAACAAAACGAGTGGGATACGTCAGCTCGTGTCAGACGGTATTCACAGAGTGCCGTCAATGCGTATTGGATCGCGTCCACCTGTCTACTATCCCTGTTTTGAATGACGAAAAACACCATCATCCGGATACGGTATCGGGTATTGTATCCGGTACTGGAAAGAGAATACCCCGGAGTAGCGGATAATACTGCTTTAAGGCGAAGCAAGATTAATATGTACGTATTACATTTATCCGGTCCCCACCGCATTATTAATGTGCTCAGCTCGTACTTGAACTTATGAAACACGTTTAAGAACAAGAAACTCCGTTAAACATTCTGAATACTTCGTACATTGATTTGCGCTCTGCACGTACGATACCGTATTATTTTTTTAACTAGTACAAGCTGTCTAGTTATAGAAACTTGAAGAAAGACTCAAAGCTGGTGGGCAAGATTGATGTACTCGGACGTAGAAGGTCCCAATGCAGGGCTGTAAGTGCCATAAGTGCCACATGCTGGAACTCATTAGACTGGAGAAGGATGGACCAGGGAACACCCTTGAGTATGCTGTGAAGTGTGTGGTACCCAACAATCAGAAGATCACACTTTATCACTAAGATCCTCTCACTGTATCACGCGCTGCTGTATGAATTTGCAACAAAAATACAGGCGCTAGCGATAACAAGCGTGTGCAGGATTTCCTCAGCAAATACGGCACACCACTTGACTCACTCTCTTTCCTCCTAAATTGATAGTAATAGAATAAGTAATTGGTATCATCTTTCCTGGTCCAATAGCCGCTTCTATTGTACCCGTGTACAATGTGCCCTCACCATGGCTCAGAAATATGTAGAATACTTCAAGACCAGGGAGAGCCCCCTTGGGAACCAACCCGGAACAAAGGAATCCTACCAGTCCATCTATGGACTCTTTGCTATCATCCAGGAGGGGGGGGGGGGGGGCTCACTCTGAGATGCTACAAGCCCACAAGGCCTTCTTCCTCCCCTTTGAGTTTGCCCCCTTGGTCTTAGGCAAAATATTGACCCCTCGCTAAACCTTCCAGGTCCTCTATCTGCATCTAGTAGTCCATCATGGGCTTCTAGATACCCTTGCTGGATACACTCAGAGCCACTGGTACCTACACGACCACGGCCAACGGTACAGTAGCCTTCAGTGAAAAAGGCCTGGTGTTCCGGCCTGAGCCCCCATTGCTCGTGTACATGAAGAGGAAGGTCCTCTACAGAGACCTCACCAGCTTAGCAGGCCTATCTACCACAGGTGAGGACCCCACCCTTACCGCATCCATCACCACGCACACAGACCACCAACTGAAGCTGGGTGAGGACCTTGACAGAAAGCGCAGAGGCTGACAAGGTCTACAGTGTGTGGGACGCGTGGGGACCTCTATACACCAAGGCACCTACTTCTCCTCTGTAGTAAGGTGGACAAAGTGGACGTCCTCCCCCATCTATATTGCCTGGGCCCAGAAGAAAAAGAATGAGAAGATTCACATGATCTTTCAGAGCCAAGTGGCTGCCTGTGCAAATGAGCTGGGCATCCAGCCTCCCTTTGTCACAACTGCTGTGCTCAAGCGGTTCCAGGATTGCAACTTTCATTGGACCAACCCATTTGGCATTGCTGATGGGATCCTCCCCCTAGCCAATTCCAATGTTTCCAGGTGACTCAAAGCTTGAATTGGCTGCCGTGTCCAAAGTAGGAGCCCTACGAAGCCCTATGAAAGCTCAACCCACCACAAGAAGGAGCAAATGTGTTAAAATGTTAGGCCAAAGGTGGAGGGGGAGGAAACAGCAACATCAACAGCACGGGCTCCAGCATTCAAACCCAAACCCGGCTGGAGAACTCCAAACAGGACTCCTGACTCCTAGACAAAATCCATCCTGTTGTTAAAGGCGGAAGAAGGCTGAGGCAATGCAAGCTATGAGTGACAAAAGCAAGGGTCCCCTCCTCTGGGCAGATGGTAGAGATCGCTGCCACTTTCCGCATATCAAAGGAGCTTGTTTTTGTAGCTGCAAGCACATGTATGACCATGTGGCCACCACCCCCAGTGAGCAAGATCAATTCTGGGAATGATGCCAGGAGGCCTATGTCTGAGGGGTCCGTTAGCGCCATCCGCGACCAAATGGCGCCTTGCCCTCCCCTAGCTATTGACAAAAGCCCAGGGGACCATTAGTACAAGGCAATGGAAATTAGCAAATACTAGCACCACTTAATTAGTAACAATCACTGCTGAACTAGGTAAGACCAAAGAGCAACTTGTGCAAGTCGTGTCCAGCTTTGATCTGGACCAGTTGTGGTATATACTACCCTTTCACACAAAAACCAAAACTATGACAGCAGCAGCAGCAACAGCAGCAGCAAGGAGCTCCACGCCTCCCCCAACAGCAGCAACAGCAATATCAACATTAATATCAACATCAGCAACAACCACACCAGCCTCAAGGCTACTCGCAACCCCAAGGGCCAGCTTGCCTAGGACCAAGCTCCTAGTCACCTTCAAGACTGAGCTCCTGCACCCATTGCCTCGGCCCCAATTCTGTGTCTCTGGGCAATCCTAAAGCACTTCCAAGTACCTACACCATTACCTCCGAGCCAGACTGGATGAACACATCGACCAAGTAATCAAACTGGTGTACCTCCAGGCCTCCAACTGGGGTGGCTTCATAAGAACCATCCAGGGAAGAGGGGACCTCCACTCGAAGGTATGGGATCTCCCACAACCTACTGGCCCACTCTTAGATTGATTCCGGGAGATGGGAATAACATGTGCCATGTTCAATCCCCCTTGGACATCAGGAAGGATAGAAGCAGTTCTGAAGCATGGGCCACACCAATCTTCCCATCACCACCAAGGCATTCAATACCTCCGATATGATTATGTAGACATGATGGACAAGCAACAGTGGACGGCAGTAGTACTCCCAGCACACCTCATCAAAGACCTCCCTGGGTTGCAGCTCAGCCTGCTTGGACTAGTGCCCCAGCGAAGGCGCTGGCCCCAAATCATCTCAGACTAGTACAGCTGTGCATATTCAATGTTCCTAACACCAGAAGAGTCCATGCTGTTCAGAAGGACCCTCCAGCGCCTCCTCATCAGGCTGCACTACACTAACAGCCGGTATGGGCCCTTTCTCCATGTCCAAGATAGATCTCTCTGATGGGTTCTACCGGGTCCAAGTCAAGCCGGAAAGACACCATGAAGCTGGGGTCCTGTTTTCTTCCAGGCCAAAGGAGCCACCTCTCATTGGCATTCCCCTTGCCAATCCAATGGGGTGGAAGTCCAGCCTACCCAACTTTTGTGCCTGCAGAGAAACAATTGCAGACCTTGCCAATGAAACCCTGTCCATAGGGCTAGTAGCCAAGCCTCAAATCCAGCCTCATAGACTAGACTTGCTGGACAAAGTTTCTCCAGCTGATGCGGGTTGGACAGAGCCTGCAGCTGCACCACGGGCCCAGGCCTAACAGACAGCACCACTCCCTACTACAAGAAGCCTGTATGGTACCAGGATGCATATGTGGATGACTTTTGCGGCCTTGCCCAAGGAAACCAATGGAAGCAAAGAGCCATCAAGAGGGTACCATTCCAGTCCCTGGATAAGGTCTTCTGGCCCCTGGATGCTCGGGACACTCCCTTCAGACAGGAACCTGCCTCGCTCAAAAAAAATTCAAAGGGGATATCACTTCTTGGTCCACCCAGAAAGCTATACTCAACTGGCTTATTGATTCCCGCAAAACTACTATCAGCCTTCCCCCTCATCAAGTGGAACGCCTATAAAATATCCTCCAATCTATTGCTCCAACCCAGTGCACCATGCCGGTCCAGCTCTGGCACAAGGTACTGGGGGAACTCAGACCCATGCCATTGGCCATCCCTGGATCCTTTGATCTGTTCTCCATCCTCCACGAGCCGGCAAAAGATTGGACTCATCAAAAGGGTTCACAGCTCCCTAAAAGGCGCCAAGTGGCTAGCTATAGACCTCTCTAAAAGACCCACTCACATTTCTGAGCTGGTACCAGATGTGTGCCTGGTCACTTTGGTTGCATACGATGCGTCAGGCGTTATGGGGGGATCCACAATGTTCCCTTCTCTAATGGCCAAGTACAACCACTCATGTGGAGAGGGGCCTTCCCCCACTGGGTGCAGACCCAACTAGTAACTTATGACAACCTGGCGGGTACTGTTAAAACCAGTGACCTCGAGTTGGCCAGCTCCATTGCTCACAATGATGTGCTTGCCCATGCTGCTGATGTAATCGCACATACCACTCATAACTGCTATGACAACACAGTAGCTATGTATTGGCAACAAAAGGGCACCACCACCACCACCACCAAACCTCCAGCCTAACTCCTCTGACTGCAGTCACTTCACCAGCGCCTACACACATAAATCCCACTCACGGATTACATCCCTGGTCCTGTGAATCATTTAGCTGACTTTCTTTCTAGATCCAACCTCTCTGACACTGCGCTATTGCACCACTTCAACACACACTATCCCCTGACCTTGCCTTGAATCTCATGCCCCTTGCGGCCTTCCATGCTTTCTGCTCTGACCTTAGCTCTATCTGGAAGAACATGCAATCTTCAGTTACTGAGCTCTGTGCCAAGCACAAGGATGTCCATTGGCAACAATGGGTTCACTTCTGCCTGTCTCAAGCCTTTGACCCACCCCCCAAGAATGTGTTACAGATCCAATCCCCATCCTCCAGGTCTTTGCAAAAAGATTCCATGATGGCCAGCTGTCATGTAGCAACAAGCCCCTCAGATCTCGCACAGTATCAGAAACCATCAGATCAGTGGGGCAGGCACTAGTAGTCCATGCCCATAGTGGAGACACTCTGTGCTGCGCTTGTCAAGTCTTCCGTCTCAGGAGCTGCTGTCATAGCATCTCACCCTTTATTCCCTTGCTCTGCCTAGCCAGTTACATCAATAATGGTGTCCTGACTCCAGTCTGAGCTGAAACTGTTGCCAGGCCCATCAGGATCTATACACAGATCCTCCATCCCACTACTGGCATTGCAACTGCTGCTATCTCTGCTTGGTCACTCTAGGCCGGCGGCGCAAGAATGGCTCTTCTGCAAGGCAAATGTGACTCTAATGTCATCAAGTTCCTTGACCGCTGGCATAGTGACTGTGTGATGAGGTACCTGCACCATCAGTCTCTCCCCATCTTCAAGAACCTTGCCTCCCTCATGTTCAACAATGGAACATACTCCTTCCTGCTGGATGAGTGGGTGCCCACTGACACCACTCTAGCTGGCAGCTCTCTTTGATTAATCTCTGTGGCTTAATTTCCCCTCCCTTGCTCCCCTCCAAGTTCCTCTCCACATCGCTCTCACCCTGTGGCTTGTGGCCTCAATGACAAACAAGGCTAAACAGCCAAAAGCTGTACGCCGGTGCGTCTTTATCGATGATAAGCCCGGCAAGATGGTGATGACCACCGGCGTCACAAAGGGCTCCTCCTACAGGAAGTTGTTTTCTACTCCAAGAATGACTTCCGGCCCCCGACTTCTTTGGGAGCCTTCTTTCGAGCGCTGGGAATGAGCAAGGATGACAAGCACGGGACGTCTCTCCCTCTGATATTGACTCGTTCATGAAGTCCCTGACCAAGTTCATGGGCTTCCCTTTCAAGAAACAGAAGACCGTTCCGTTGGAGGAGACAATGGAGGAGGACAAGGCTCCCCAAGCTATGTTGGAACTGCAGGTTGCACACTTGGCTAATCTCATTGGTAGCTGCTCCAAAGCCTCAAGCTCAGAGCCTATCCTACCCCAACTACTAGGACGGCTCGTGAGTTTAGTGAATGATGAGGACACATTGACACTTTTGGATGAGGACAGGTTGACACTTCAAAAGGCCAAGGACCTGTTTCAGTTGTATGGGAATGACCTTGCAAAGATAAATTCGCAGATCAAACACAAAACACCTGAAGCAATTGATGGGGGTATATTGGCAATGTTTGCCTGGTACACCTTGTGGACTTCCTGTGATAGCCACGTTAATATGGGCATAATAATGTGGAGATAATGACCTTCCGGAGCAACACTACCAAGGCCGTGTTTGGAAATCCCCTAGCAGGATTGGCCCAACTGAGCTTCAACCTCCCCCTGCCCACTGCTTTTGGAAAGGAAGCAAAAAGTGGTATGTCCAATTCAAGGTTATTACCATATCTGAAAACAGCAGAAGCTTGGGATGATGGCCTGCAGTACACTGGGGTTAAAAATGACATAACCCGCCATGTGGATGAAGCGGAAACAGAACTGAAGAACCTCCTTCTGTCTGGAGGCATGTCTCTGGATGGACAGAGAGTGGCTTCTGAATGTGTCACGCAATCCACTCGATTCATAAACAACCTGTTCAACTGGATGTCTAATTGTTACTAGGCTGGAGTAGCTGAAGGGAGGAGGGCAAGAAGAAGCAACCCTTTATGGAAATACATCTCGCACTGCATCCGCGAGATCTTCAACAACCTCCTACATTAGGTAAGGAGCGCCAGTACACATCCTAAGCCTCAAACCTTTGAGATGATGTGGGGCTTTCTGTGCATTTTAAAGCTGGCTGAGGAATTTGTACGCAAGAAGTTCAGAGATCATCATGTATTGTCGCATGTCCTACTAAACCTTCATCTCCAATACTGAGCCATAATGAAAGAAGAATACTACAAAACAATCATCAAAGAGCTTAGAGCTTTGATCAATGCCACCATTGACACCGCTAAGAAGAAGGCTAAGTCTATTGCGTACAGGGCCATGAGCAAGTTTTAATGTGGACCTCCGGCGACGAGGAAGGCGCAGCAGGGGCGAGCTGGCGTGGATACAATGGATGTTGCACCACGGCAATCTTCCTGTTGAAGGCGCATTGAACTCAGCCAAGGGTCTACTCGAATAGAAGAGCTGGTTTGAGAAAGTGTTGTTGGCTTTGGTGTTCAGGAAGGATGCATGGGGGCTTAGGCCCCTATCTAAAAAGGAACTACTAAGTAAGGTGCTAGATTTTTTCCCCACGAGGCAATTGCTGTTGGGAGACAGGGAGCGGGAAACTCTACTGGCTGGGGAAATGCCTGGAAATGTCTGGACTAGAGTGTTGGCTGTAGCGGCGGCTTTGCCAGGAAGTCTCCCTGAGCCACGGTCTAAGCAGGGAACCGCTCCAGAGTCAACTTGTGCTGAGTGCCTGCAGAAGAAACACAAGGGGGAGCAGCTGCCACATACCGTTGCCCCAGAAGGTGTTAACAATAGCGGGCTTTATGGGGACGATGAGGTTGAGTTCTACACCAAGATGTTGTCACTCAGCTCCCTTACACAGCACCAGGCAATGAAAGATGATGCCAGGGTTGCCAAGGCTATGCTGTCCACCATAACCGAGAAGGCTATTAGTAAGGCTGATGACACGGCTGTACTGGGATAACTGCTGAGTAATGGAAGGCTCCTTAGAAGTGATCTGCAAAGCAGGGGAAGAGCCACCACTTGACCTTAGAAATGCAGGTGAAGAGAGAAGCTTCAGGGGGCACTAGACATCTTTAGAAGCCTTTGTTTGAAGAGATGGAAGTGCAATGTGAAGAGAAGTTTTCTTGAATGGTTCCATGTCATCCCGGCCAGTGACCTCAATCAAGCTGAGATCTGGGCCACAGGAGTGAGAGCTTACCGTAATGCAGAGGAAGCCTCCTGGTGGAACTGGGACAGTGGTTCTGCAGTCTTCTTTTGGAGATGGCATAGATACTACCAGTTAGCAGCTAGGAAAGGAGTACAGGCTTATGTTAACGCGCCCCCTCCAGAGAACACCAACGCGCCCTCTCCATACAAGGAAGAAGGGGTCAGGACAATAGTGAAGCAGATGTTGAATAGTGTGCTGGAGAAGGTTACATCAAGTGATGCAAGCCTGGCAATACCGATGCTATGATGTACATACTATTCTATGTTCCTACGGGAGGAGCTAATGACATCAGAATGGTGTACAATGGGTTGGAGTTCAGGTTAAATGATGCGCTGTAGGCCCCTTGGTTTGCCTTGCCAACAATAGACTCCATGGCTAGGTGGGTTGTTGAGGGATGCTGGCTAGCAGACAATGACTACGGGGAACAGTTCCTGAACTTCCCACTACACCCTGATTTACAGAGATATTATGGGATAGACCTGACACAACTCTCCACTGAGTGGGGAAAGCAGGCAGTTAACCTCCCCAAAACAAAGGAATGTGACACCACGCTGCCCTGGATCATGAAGCTCAGGCATGATGACATGATAGCAGCAGGCTTGTGCCAGCAGTAGATTGATGAATTCTTGAGGACTAGTAGTATGGTCCCATCAGCTGATTTAGCTTGGTGATGTAGCAGTCGCATAGCTAGTGAGGGACTGGCCTATCTTGGCCTCAAGGATGCAGCACAGAAGCATAGGAATTATATGCAGACTTCAGGAGCTGGGGCTGGGGCTGTCATCTCCACCAAGGGGGAAGCTCACAAACTTGTGACACAGGAGTGTTGGGCAAAGATCCAAGGTCAGATAAGATGCCTTGGCAAGGTCTTGGGGCTGAGGGATGACTACTTGGTGGAGGGAGAAAAGGAGGAGCGGGAGGATGACACGGGGTCATCTGTGCTACACTTCAAGGGACTTGCATCTGCTACAAGCTTCTTCATCTATGTGGCCATGACAAAGTGATTCGGGCGACCAAATCTAGTACTTCAAAGTGTGACCAAACATTTACTTCGGTTTGCCAAATCTACTTCACTCAACAAATCTACTTTGGTAATCTACTTCCCTGCTGAGCAAATCTACTTCGGTAATCTACTTTGCTGAGCAAATCTACTTTGCTGAGCAAATCTACTTTGGTAATCTACTTTGCTGAGCAATCTACTTTGCTTAATTACTTATTAGCTTCTCCATAATCTACTTCAATTAAATATTGTGGACCATAATAAATCTCTCAGCATTTAAAAATATATTTCACTTGTAAATAATTTACTTTGTTGTTACTTAATCTACTTTGCTGTTACTTAATCTACTTCACTTAACAATCTACTTTGTATTAAGATAACGATCCCAGCAGAAGATAAACCGGATAATGGAAAACATGAGGCAAGCCTGAATACTCATGAACATGCACTATTCACTGACAGAGTGAACAAACCAATTAGTGAATGCGTTACTGGTAATCATGATGGGAAAACCGGTAACCATTTTCCCATTGCACACACCTTTGCTGGTAAATGTAATAATAGTGAAAAATATCACTGGACATTAGAATCACCAGTGCCGGTAATTATAATGATAGTGAGGATATCACCAGCAGTTGGTATACGAAGCCTGGGGATTTTAATCCCACCAGGTATGGCAACACTAGTATGGGTATTTAATGGGAAAGTTGCTATACATTACCCTGTTAGGAACAATACAGCGTATGGCCACAGAGTGAACCCCCCTACAATAAAAAAGGCAGTTTGCACAAGCCTCGCAACAAAATGAATGAAAACACCATACATGAGTAAGAAAGTAAGAATCCACCTAGTAGAAAATCAGGATAGAGCAAAATGAAGAGATTAAGACATTAAGACACTAAAACCAAACAGGAGTACACGCAAGGAATAACATGGGATGACACAAGGAAACACTGAGTCAAGAGTATAACATCTTTCCCAGGGAATATGGCCAAGACAGACCTTATGCTCATACTAATAAAATAACTCTACGTCAACTTCAAGATGGAAATGAGCAAAAAAAAGCTGAGAGTTTAATAACAATACTTCAGTAATCTACTTTGCTGAGCAAATATACTTTGGTAATCTACTTTGGTGGGCAAATATACTTCAGTTATCCTCTACTTCTCTGAGCAAATATAATTCCATAATCTACTTTGCTGAGCAATCTACTTTGTATTTTAATTACTTTGGTTCTCCATAATCTACTTTGGTTCTCCCATAGTCTACTTCTGTTCTCTAATTTGCGCCACCAAAATTTTGCAGCCTAGTCCCAAAGCAATAGTTGTGCTGGGCTGGGTTTGTTGATACTCTGCAACACATCTCTTAGTAAGTAGTATAAGAACAATTGGGTCATATTGCTCCAGAAGCAAGCCTCTGCTGCAAACACCATTACATGTTGTTTGATTGCCTTGGCCAATACTAGGCTGCATTGCCCCATTAAACATGAAGAAGAAGTCCTTCTTATCCAGCATACACCAAGGTAGTATGCTGTATCACTACTATCATGAATCTAGTAGAACTACTAGTAGTACTAGTACCATTCGTATCAGATTGGTACTACTAGAGTGCGGTAGATTTTTTCAGTTCATGAAAAAATCATGTCTACGGGCAAGTCATCAACAATGCACTTGTCTACAAGAAGGAAAAGGGAACCGTGTTCCTTCTTCATAGGGGTGTTGCTACTCCATGAATTCGGTCCTTCGACCCAGCCAAGAGCGAGCAAATGCAAAAATGGAGATTGCCGGAATCGAACCGGCGACCTTGTGCATGCTAAGCACACGCGCTGCCAACTGCGCCAAACCCCCTACTTCCGTCACGGGGAATCGAACCCCGGTCTCCCTCCCGCGTGACAGGCGGGGATACTAGCCACTATACTATGACGGACTGGATTAGCTTTTACTTGTTGACAATGACGAAATTTTTTTCAATTCAAATAACTGTTAAACGTCTCTCGGAAAATTAATTCCTAAGCATGAATGAGTTTTTAATACATGTATCTGCTGGTGTCAAAGGTAGGAACTCAATTTTTCCTTTGTGTAAACTCTTTTGCTAACAAAAAGATTCTTTATTTGACATTTTGGAGAAATTAGGACTGTTACACTTATCAACATCAACTCATTCTTCAATAATCTGATGCTCTCCTCCCCATGATCTGAATGTTGTTACTCTAAAAATTGACCAAAAGGATAGGATAATTAAAATTTAAAGAGAAGTGAGTTCATGGAGACACTCTTATTTTTCTACCTAATGTATGTATTTTGCACTGTGTCGGGGCTCCCTGTATTTTACATTGTAGAGATCTTCCCCGGTTATTTGTTACCATCGTACCACCGATACTGTTGCTGTGTTAGTATCGTGTCGGTCTTTCTGTATCGGTCATTTCATGATATCGGTCTTTTATGAGGTTAAGTAATGGTATCGAAGGACGTTTTGCTTGATTGAGATATATGGAATAAATGAGGGCCATTTATATGGAATAAGTGAGGGTCATTCTGGTCCGATATTGTCATTAATGATTGCAATAAGTATTTTCCTCACGGGCAGTTATATGTATTCTTCTGAATATATATAGATGCCAAGTGTGCACTTATTGGTCCGGTCTTCAACAATATCTTGTTTGTTTTAATCGTACAACCTTTTTTTCTTTGCAGCCTTAAGTGGGATCGTTTTTACCACTTAAGGATTTCCAAGTAGTGGAGGTGCATTTGATTCTAAGCCACATTTGAACACGAGTATTCGTGTTCGTACTTCTGCTTCATTTACCATAGCGTTTCTATGGTGTTTATGTTGCCGTATTTTTAAGCAACAACACTGAATCAAGAACACATCCAGCTCAAACTATTTCTCAAATTGATATTGATATTGATTTAGCAGTGTTTTTAATGCTTGTACACCTATGAGCAACAACAACACAAATGCTTTGATGTCTGAGCAAATTTTGTGAGTTGCAGTCAAATTGTTTTTACAAAGTTGGATACCTTTCCCCCAGCATCATGCAGTCTCGGACCCACTCCACTTATCATTTTTGGCAAAAAATACAGCAACGAAACACCATACAAATAGGGTAAAGAGAAATAACATGAAACAACGCGTTACAAATGTTTGACTTAAAATCAAACGCACCTTCTTCACTACATTGAAATCATTAAGTGGTAAAAACAATCCCACGTTAACACCACAAAGAAACAGGTTAATGGTACAAACCAAGATATCATTATAAAACCAGATTGATGAGTAAACACTTGGAACCCCTATGTGTATTCAAAATAATAAACATAACTGCCTGTGAGGAAACTACTTATGATGATCATGAAAAGCAATACTGGTTCAGAATGGGGGGTCTCATTTATTCCATTAAAAACATGACAATACGATCAAGCAAAAGCCCCATCCAATTATTTCATTAATATCGTAAAAGACCAATACTAAGAAGAAGAATACAACTACAGTGATATAGCGCCAATTGGTATGATAGTAACAAATAACTGGGGAAGATCTCTACCATGTAAAATACAGGGACCTCTGGTATACAGTGGAAAATACATACATTAGGTAGCAAACTAAGAGTGTCACGATGAACTCCTCACATCTCTTTTAATTTAAACATCATTGCGTGACTCCCACCTAACAAAAATGAATAGATGTATGTACCAAAATACATACAAGTATGTGCTTTGGTATGTTGATTTATTCCCTTACCTATATTAAATTCCTTTCGTGACCAGAAGTACCAAAGCTACCAAAGGGTAGATTTCCTATACGCATGAATCAATGAGTCCCGTATCCATCTAAGTAATCGATTCCCACGGGATATCGATTCCCACGGCGCAATGATTCCCATCGCGCATAAACGGTGAGCAATCCCTGTCTTACGATATTGCCATTGTTCTTCGGTGAGCAAACTCTGATTCCATAAAATATCACACGAGCTACAGGAGCAATTCCTGACCTTAATGATAAACATTTCATGGAGTCTTCCTAACGGAACAAGAGAAGAAAACCGTTGGCATGTGATTCTCACACAATACATATACATGCATACAAATATATATGGTCAACGACTAATACATGTACGGAAATAATCAGCGAGTAATTTCAGCACTACGCAACAGCAGTTGCAACGTATTCATCTCAATAAAAGAGATATCTTGCATTTCGGCAAGATTTCACTTTATCTCATACTTTTAACATTCAACTGATTTATATCCCAAAATTCACACTAGTTGCTACCAACTACTTGTAATCTACATACTAAGGTCTGTCTCGCTGCAATCTGAATAAGTCACAGCAAGAGGAGATCTGGCGTTTCCCTAGTCTCGCCTGTAGTCCGATTATCCGTTGCCGAAAGTATCCAAACACAATTGTCACGCGTAGAGTACAATCGTTCGTCTACTAACACACTAACACAGCGTTGCTGTTCATTAAAAGTCCTTGAATCAGACTCTCAACGAATCGGATTCAGAAGGAAAATAATAGATTAACAGTCGCAAGCTCTAAGAAGGCTTGCACACAAGAAGGAACAGGAACGGAATTGAACATAATCCCTACGCTGGCATATGCACGTCGCACATCGCACAAGAAGCAGTTCCCATTCTCAGTTACCACGCAATTCTTTCCAAGGCTCCGAACCACCACAGATGCCGAACATACCATTAATGCCCGGCGATGCACTCGGAGGCGAAGAGAAGAATGACGCCGAAGTCACCACTATCGGACGCTTTCCCAGCTTCGATGCTGATATGAGAAAGATACTCGTATCATTACTCAACGTAACAAGTGAGATTACTAGCAAGTTGTGCCTAGCTCTCAAAGAAGGCGGATTATGCGAGTGGAAGTCTTTCCTCGACGCACTTATCGAACCGGATTTTGCACGCGAACTTACCTATATGGAGCGAGGATTGGCAACGAATATCCCTCGATCCATCCAAAGGAGCATAGAAGCGCTTGCAGACTTCGCTATCGACCTACAAGAAGAAGGTGTCGACCTAGGAGAAGACGAGAAGGACTGGAAAGATGTAAAGTCATATACATACATGGAATTCCAGACATTCCGCGGAGAGCGTGCCCAACGCTTACGTAACGAATCTGTTCTGAATCCACCACCTCCTCCGGCGGGAAGTAACAAAAAGTCCCCTCAGCAGGTAAAGTACGAATCATGGTGCCGAAAAGCACGAGATGAAAAGTCCTTTACACCCCTCACGAATGACTCGAGATTCGAACACTGGCTCGTAGGTTTCAAAGCTAAACTCGAAGCATACGACATCGATACAGAGACATTCCTCGATGAAACTTGGCCTCCAGCCACGCTTGTGGGTTACACCCGTGATCTCTACATCAAACAATGTGCCTTCTTCTGGGTACTAATGTTGGAAGTCTTCAAGAGTGACCTTTCTGCATCATGTGTACACGGTCATTCTACCACTCGTGATGGACGCCAGGCCTACTTCGACTTCGTAAACCTTCATGGCCAATCAAAAGCAAAGGTATACGACAACTCGATCCAGCTACAAGCGTTGCTCAAGTTGAACCTCAACAATTGGAAAGAATTCAAAGTGAAATTCATCACACATTGGTTTGACGAATTGAATCACCTCAACAAGCTCCGTCCTCCCAACAAGCCCCTCGAGTATCACACTGTAAAATCAGCATTGTGTCAGGCATGTTATTCCAGCTTCCAGCTAAGCGAACAGTTTGCCAAGGTCAAGGATCCAGGTGGGACGAATAGCACCGTAACGGATGCAGTTGCCGAAGCCGCTGCTATCCACGATCTTAAAATCACGCTTTTACTCGAAGCAACTCGACTTGATTCCCAGTCTGCGATGTCTGCTCCTCGGTCGACCGTACGTGCACACGTTCATGATTTCTCTTCTGACTCGATCCAACACCATGATGACTATGCTCTTCCCATCGAATTTGAAGGAGACTATCAAGATTATGCTGTGTTTAAGGCTGGACGTACCCCTGACCCTACAACAAGGTTGCCTACAAACATATGGAAGGCCTTGTCACGCCAGGACATGAAGAGTTGGCTCAGCTTTTCTCCGGAAGGCAAGAAAATCGTGGTTGCCTCATTGCGACACGACTTACTTAACACTAACCAACCTGACCCCAATAGTGTCAAACCCATTACCCGAAAGGCATACCAACATGAACACTCGGTATCTTTTCAAGAAGACGATACTTCGACCAAGGATGAGCATGCCAATTCCACAGCAGACCTACATCCTGCTGTAGAGAATGATCGTAGAGGCGTTTTCCATGCATCTCTAGGTGTATACAAATCTACGACCTCCTCGTCTAAGGACCAACGACCTCTCAAGTCTTCCGTGTCACCCGCGCATCCAGCTCGATTCCTTTCAAACAACCCTGACATTCAGTACAAAAAGGACGGTGACACTCAAATACCTGTCGGAACACCATCGTATTCCGCCAACTTTCACCAGTGGTATACTCCCGAGGATGATCTCACCCTTCCTAATGATGGGCCCGTAACGTCATACACATACCGCATACACAAAACTACGGTTACTAGCCCTGGTTTTGCCATGGTCGATCGTGGCGCAAACGGCTGCATCATCGGTAATGATGCATGTCTCATCTCCAAGGATATTCCACCACGATATGTTAACGTCACCGGCATTAACAATCATCAGGTACAGAACATTCCCATTGCTACATGCGGAGCATATTCCATGTCGAACAGAGGCCCCGTCATTCTTATTTTCAATGAATGTGCCTATACAGGACGACATCCTTCTATATTGTCATCCGGCCAGATGGAAGCATATTTTTCCACTGTAGACGACACGTCCATCAAAGCAGGCGGAGGACAGGTCATCACCACCTCAGATGGCTATGCACTGCCTCTTAGCATACGACACGGCTTACCATACCTTGCGATGCGGAAGTATACGACTGTCGAATTTGACACGTTACCACACGTTATCATGACGTCCGATAAACATTGGGACCCATCTGTTCTCGATACCACGATCAGTGCAAAGGATGAACAATTTCTCCAGAAATATCCTCCCCAACCACAGCAACTCCCTTATGCCGATTACGACGAATATGGAAACCCACGCTGCCTTGAAGGATTCGACATATCTGTTTCTCCCGGGTCCTCCACGGTCACATCCCTCAGCTCGTATTCTAGCCATTCCACTCGGTCTCCCTTTCTTCCAATTGATGATCATAAGAACAACGATCGCTCCTTTTGGCTTACTTCCACTGACTACGCCCATCACGAACGTCTCGCCTGCTGCGCGCCAGACGCAGTCTCTGGAACAGTCACTGCGTTTCCTACAGATTGTACAGCAAGTGACACTACACGCATTGCAGCTACGCCCCGTGAAAGATACCCAAATGAACATGACTACTTATCCCTGAAACCTTTCTTTTGTTGGGTTTCCACCGATCGCATCAAAGCTACTTTTGAAAACTCGACCCAATACGGTTCGTTAGCGGTTAGCCCTGATGGTAACATTTTCAAACGGTTTCATTCCCCTCAACCGGCCATGAACGTTCGCCCCTTCAATGACGATGTTATGTCTGATGCAGTCTATTCAGATGTCCCAGCAATTGATGGTGGATCCAAGATTGCTCAGATCTTCTTTGGCCGTAAATCGCATATTATTCACGTTGAAGAAATGCGTACCACCGGCGATTTTCTACCCTGCTTTCAGAACTTTGTTCGAAAATGGGGCAGACCCATCCGCCTCCTTTGCGACCACGGTAACTATCAATCAAGCAAGAAAGTCATGGATTACCTCAAGATGTTATGGATTGGACTCTGGCAAAGTGAACCGTACCATCAACATCAGAATCAATTCGAACGACGATACCAAACGTTCAAACGCATTGTCAATCGCGTCATGGATCGTACTGGCACACCACCACACATGTGGTTACTGTGCATGACATACGTCGCGGGTCTCCTCAATGTTGTCTCTGACCCTACGCTGTCCGATAAACAACCGATCTTCATTGCCACGGGTACAATTGGCGACATCAGCGCATACACCAGTTTCTTCTGGTTTGAACCTGTGTATTTCAAAACCAATGACTCTCCTTTCGGTACCAAATCTACCGAACGCCTAGGTCATTTCGTCGGCATCGCCGAACATGTTGGCAATGGACTCTGCTTTCGAATCTGGGATCCAGTTACCAACAAGTTACTAGACCGGTCCGGTGTTCGATCTGCCCTTACACCTGAGTCACGTAACAAGCGCGCGGGCTTATTTACTGATGATGGTTTCATCAAATGGCGTAATGCAAAGGATTCCTTACCCCGTATATACGCCACTGGAGAAGCTCCAGCTTTCAAACGTGGGGAGCATACCAATCAGAATAAACTCATTGACGAGTCTACTAAACCAAACAGCTCAGTTTCCCCTAACGGTTCACCTGCTGATTCTGACACCGCCGATAACACCGTTCCATCTGCACCAACAGATACCACGCCACACGCACCGGGCACTCAACCAATTCTTCAACCACCCACCCACCCCTCGTTACCGAGCTTTCTTTATAAGAAGGTCGATGACAGCCCAAGCTGGTCACCTTCTCCACTCCCTAACAACTATGGGGAGAGTCTTGATGGTCCTCCTACGACACACATCTTCAGCAAGACATCCGATGGCGTTCTCCTTACTGAAGATGATTTTGATCCACCGGAATTAGCATACTTTGATGTTAGTGACGTCACAACTCCACACACCAACCCCGCTACTCCTTCAGTAGACCCATCACAGGTAGTTGTTACCGACGAAGAAGGCAACGCACAATTTGACGATGATGGTAAACCTATTACCATTCCTACGATCCCGATTGCCGATCTACAAGGACGTTCCTTCCTTGTAACCAATCTCGATGGCACCCGGAAACGTCTCACCATTGTCGATGTTGAAGACAGTCTTGAACGCAATAAAGACTTCATCAAGTTCAAGTGCAAACACTCCGATGACGAACTCGATGATATCATTGCATACAATGACGTCATGAATTACATCCATCGTGATTCAACACAAGAAGACGGCAAACTCTGGTCGTTTCGCCGCATCCTAGGACACCAAGGTCCACTGGATAACAAGCACCCTCAATACAAAGGTTCCAAGTATAACCTTTGGATTGAATGGGAGAATATGGAACGCACATATGAACCTCTGGCCAATATTGCGGCTGATGATCCAGTCACCGTTGCAAAATATGGGAAAGACAACAACTTGCTTGACCTCCCAGGTTGGAAACGTCTCAGGAGAATCACCAACCTAGCCCGACGAACCAAGAAACTTGATCGACTCGTGCATCAAGCCAAACTACGTTCTTTCCGTACCACTCCGCAGTATCAATATGGATTCAAAGTACCTCGTAACCACGAAGAAGCTCTCCGATTTGATCAAGCCAACGGAAACACCAAATGGGAAGATGCCACCACTCTGGAAATGGCACAACTCAATGAATACAATACATTCATTGATAAAGGCGCGTACAAGACAAGCTCCATTCCCACGGGATTCCAACAGATCAAGGTACACATGATATACGCTGTCAAACACGACGGAAGACACAAGGCTCGCCTCGTTGCTAACGGTAATCTCACTGAGGCCCCTATCCACAGTGTTTACGCAGGCGTCGTATCTCTTCGCGGTCTACGTATGTGCCTATTCCTAGCTGAACTCAACGATCTAGAAGCATGGGGTACCGACATAGGTAACGCCTACTTAGAAGCAGTCACCTGCGAGAAAGTATGCATCAAGGCAGGTCCCGAATTCGGATCGTTGGAGGGTCACCTGTTGGTCATTTACAAAGCCCTATATGGTCTCAGGTCTTCAGGCAAGTGTTTTGGAGACTTACTCGCGGCTTGTCTCATCGAACTCGGCTTCGAAAGATCCCGCGCAGAACCGGAAATATTCCTCAAACCCGGAACAAACAAGCATGGTGAACGTGTATATGAGCTCATATGCACATATGTCGATGACCTATGTCTCTGCATGGCAGATCCCAATTCCTTCTTGAAGATATTGCAATCGTCACCATATAATTTCAAATTGAAGGGATCCGGACCTATGAACTTTCATTTAGGATGTGGATTTGAGCGCGACGAACATGGTGTTTTGTGCATGAATCCCATAAAGTTCATCGAAAAGATGGAAGCATCTTACGAACAAATGTTCGGATGCAAACCTAGCACTAGGTTCCAATCGCCCATCGCGGAGAACGATCATCCTGAATTGGACTCCTCAGCCTTCCTTGAAGAAACCGGTATACAGAAATACCAAAGTATGATCGGTTCACTGCAATGGATAATTGCTATTGGGCGTTTCGATGTACAAACAGCCGTGATGACACTCTCAAGTTTCAGAGCTCAACCACGAGATGGGCATCTCGAACGCGCTAAACGTATCTATGGATATATCTCCAAGTTTAGACATTTTAAAATCAGATTCCGTGTGGAACCGCCCGATTTTATATTGACTAAACCCGACACCATCGACTGGTCCAATACCGTCTATGGGGAGCATTCTGAGGAGCTACCCGACGACGCTCCTGCACCGCTTGGAAAGACAGTAGTGTTATCACACTTCTATGATGCCAACCTCATGCATGATATTCTCAGTGGCAAGGCAGTTACCGGCATACTTCATTTCGCGAACAAGACTCCCATGATGTGGTTCTCGAAGAAGCAGTCCACTACGGAAACAGCCACCTTTGGAGCTGAATTTGTTGCAGGAAGAACTTGCATCGAACAGATTGTCGATCTACGCCACTCATTCCGATACCTCGGAACACGAGTCCATGATATCTCATACTCTTGGGGTGACAACGAAAAGATGATCCAGACGTCGACCTTTCCTTATGCAAGGTTGCATAAGCGTCATAACATTTTATCGTTTCACTACGTACGGAGCATGATAGCGAGAGGTTTCATTTTAATGATGCACATCCCAGGTAAGGATAACTGTGCAGACATTCTCACCAAGCATTGGAGTCACTCAGTTGTGTATCCACTGCTCAGGCCCATCTTCCACTTCTGTGGTAATACTGGCGACCTTCTCCAGGATGATGGAAGCATCATGTAGAGCGTGATGACCCTTCACAAGGAGACATGGGGAGTATTAAATTCCTTTCGTGACCAGAAGTACCAAAGCTACCAAAGGGTAGATTTCCTATACGCATGAATCAATGAGTCCCGTATCCATCTAAGTAATCGATTCCCACGGGATATCGATTCCCACGGCGCAATGATTCCCATCGCGCATAAACGGTGAGCAATCCCTGTCTTACGATATTGCCATTGTTCTTCGGTGAGCAAACTCTGATTCCATAAAATATCACACGAGCTACAGGAGCAATTCCTGACCTTAATGATAAACATTTCATGGAGTCTTCCTAACGGAACAAGAGAAGAAAACCGTTGGCATGTGATTCTCACACAATACATATACATGCATACAAATATATATGGTCAACGACTAATACATGTACGGAAATAATCAGCGAGTAATTTCAGCACTACGCAACAGCAGTTGCAACGTATTCATCTCAATAAAAGAGATATCTTGCATTTCGGCAAGATTTCACTTTATCTCATACTTTTAACATTCAACTGATTTATATCCCAAAATTCACACTAGTTGCTACCAACTACTTGTAATCTACATACTAAGGTCTGTCTCGCTGCAATCTGAATAAGTCACAGCAAGAGGAGATCTGGCGTTTCCCTAGTCTCGCCTGTAGTCCGATTATCCGTTGCCGAAAGTATCCAAACACAATTGTCACGCGTAGAGTACAATCGTTCGTCTACTAACACACTAACACAGCGTTGCTGTTCATTAAAAGTCCTTGAATCAGACTCTCAACGAATCGGATTCAGAAGGAAAATAATAACCTAAAACTCAATAAATTTCAACATGTGTCACCACCTAATGAGTGCATTGGGGGCAGGGATTTGGAGGAAAAATGCACACTAATCTGCAATTAGAAATTGGAAAATCAGATATTATAGGTGATCAGTTGATGCATATTGTTCCTTTTATGGATAAGTTGAATCATGAAAGAAACAGAAGTTAGTTATCTTTGATAGTTTGTGTGTCACCACCTAATGAGTGCATTTGGGTCTAGGATTTGGAGGAAAAATGCACACTAATCTGCAATTAGAAATTAGAATATCAGATTTTTTTTGTGATTTGTCCATGAATGTTGTTCCTGTTACAGACAAGATGAATCAGCATGAAAGAAACAGAAGTGGGTTATCTTTGATAATTGGTGTGTCACCACCTAAGGAGTGCATTTCTTGGGTCTGGGACTTGGAGGGGAAATACACACAAATCTGCAATTAGAAATTCCAAAATCAGATATTTTTTGTGATTTGTCCATGAATATTGTTCCTGTTACAGACAAGATGAATCATCATGAAAGAAACAGAAGTGATTTATCTTTGATAGTTGGTGTCTCACCACCTAATGAGTGCATTTGGGGTACTAGATTTGGAGGAAAAATGCACACTAATCTGAAATTAGAAATTAGATAATAAGATATCTTTTGTTATTTGTCCATGAATGCTGTTCCTGTTATGGATAAGATGAATCATGAAAGAAACAGAAGTGGGTTCTCTTTGATAGTTGGTGTGCCACCATCTAATGAGTGCATTGGGTGTTGGGGTCAGGGATTTGGAGGGAAATTACACACATATCTGCAATTAGAAATTTCAAAATCAGATAGTTTTTGTGATTTGTCCATGCATATTTTTCCTGTTGCAGATAAGATGAATCGTGAAAGAAACAGAAGTGATTTATCTTTGATAGTTGGTGTCTCACCACCTAATGAGTGCATTTGGGTCAGGGATTTGGAGGAAAAATACACACTAATCTGCAGTTAGAAATTAGAAAATCAGATATTTTTGAGATTTGGCCTTGAATATCGTTTGTGTTATGGATAAGATGAATAATGAAAGAAACAGAAGTGGGTTATCTTTCATAGTTAATGTGTCACCACCTAATGAGTGCATTTGGGTACTGGATTTGGATGGAAAATACACACAAATCTGCAATTAGAAATTAGAAAATCAGATATTTTTTGTGATTTGGCCTTGAATATCATTCCTGTTACAGATAAGATGAATAATGAAAGAGACATAAATGAGTTATCTTTGATAGTTGGTGTGTCACCACCTAATGAGTGCATTTGGGTCCTGGATTTGGAGGAAAAATATACACAAATCTGCAGTTAGAAATTAGAAAACCAGATACTTTTTCTGATTTGTCCATGAATATTGTTCCTCTTACAGATAAGATGAATCAGCACGAAAGAAACAGAAGTGGGTTATCTTTGATAGTTTCTGTGTCACCACCTAATGAGTGTGTCTGCATGATGTTATAATTATGAACTAAAAAATGTCACACCATCTGATGACAAATCTTGATGTGTGCATAACTTTTGTTCCAGAGTGAGTTCAGACATGCTAGAGGTATCAGTCGCCATCTACATGCATTGTAGACGGCGATTGAGCTATCTATCGCTACAAGGCACTGGCAGGGGTGATCTCACTACTGGTTTTTGTGTGCATGAAGTAATAATTATGAACTCAAAAATGTCACATGCGATGACAAATCTTGATACTGGCATAACTTTTGTTCCAGAGCGAGTTAGACCATGCCAGAGGTAACAGAGCCCATCTACATGCATTGTAGATGATGTTCGAGCTATCTATCGATTGGATGGATGATGGAAGCAAAACGGTGTGAAAATCACTGATAGTCTAGTAGGTGTTATGAATTTTCAATCCGTCCAGGACCCTGGATATGATGAAACATAAGGGCTACTAATAGACCCAATTTTCCAGTGTAAGCACACTACATTATTTGAAATTTATGATCAACATTATTCATAGTGTGGATTGGATGGATGATGGAAGCAAAATGGTGTGAAAATCACTGATAGTCCAGGTGTTATGATTTTTTAATGGAAGCCAAAAATAGGTTCACCACCTCAGTAGGAGTAGTCTAGTACTCGTACCTACTTAGATATGTACTGGTACTCGGACAGAGTATAATTTTTTTCATACCTATGTAGATATGGTATAAAGGTAGGTAGGTATGCACTGGTACTTGTACGTGGAGTATTTTTAAAATGTATTTTCAATGGTTGTTTAACAGCTGCTGAGTGACTGGGCATGCACACTGTCACTGCGCGGAGTCTCAAGGGTGTTGAAAACAGAACACAAGAAGCATCTCATTATTGTTAGTTTATGTTCATAATCAGTAATGAAGATAAAAAGTTCTATATTTGGGGGTACTAAAACTTGGAAACAAACAGCAGATTCATGTTCAAATAAGCTTTTCAACAATGGTATATGGGTTAATAGGGTTCGCACATGATGCCAAGAAGATATCTTTTTCCGCTGCATGCATAATTAACACCTGGTGTATTAAAAAGAATAAACATACTACTAACAGCCCGTGAGGAAACTACTTGCCTTGGTACAAAGGGACCATGTGTAGGTTAACACCTAGTAGAGGGGTCCTTGGTTCCAATGAGGAGGATGGTGCCCCCCCAGTAGTATGTCATGACCGCTAGGTTGCCCACCTCACCAGTTCACCCACCACCCCCAGGAGGTTGATGTTCTTGTTCTGGTCAGTCTGCCACAGTGTCCATGAACAAGAAGTACTACTACTACTCCTTGGCCCCATTTGTTGGGCCTGGGGTGTACTTTGGGTTGTTGGCCATGATCCTGGTGGTGCTGCTGGTGAGTGTGGTAGTACTACTATAGTAATATAGTTCCCCCTTCTTTGCCTTTTTGGTGCTTGTTAGTAGTACTTGCTGCTGGTCCTTCTTGATGTTGTGCTTCTTGCTTGCTGCTTGCTTGCTGCTTGTTGTACTAGAGTAGTATGATGCTGCCTGCTGGTGTGCTGTCATCCTCCTCTTGTTGTGCTGGCCATGACACGGGAGGAGGGCGGCGTTGTTGAACCGCTTGTCCAGTTTGTCCATCAACATTTTTGGGGAGATTTTTTGGTGGTGTAATGTAGTATGCCTTACACTTTTGTATCATAGTAATATTTGCATTTCACCGGTAGTAGTAGTAGTAGTAGTTTCTGTCTTGAGTAATTTAGAGCTGAAGTGATTTTCTGACGCACTTCTACTACTATTACTAGTAGCCTGAACAAGTAGTATTACTACTAGTACTAGTAGTTTGCACCTGACGGGTACGAGTATCCTACGGTACCGGCTACTATTCAATACTACTACCTACGCGTCAGATAATTGATGTAGCGAACCGAATGTAAGGAATGGTAGTACCACGTGGAACGTATGACACACGACGTACGAACCAAAGAACACCCTTGAGTATGCAAGATCTCACTGTATCACCAACGTAGGTACGGTACGGGACGAGACGATACTCGAAGCTGCTCACTACAAGCAGCAATCGAACTGTAAGCAGCGAAATTACAGGCAAAGCACTAACAAGCCTGTAAAGGATTCCTCCAGCAAGAACCAAGCCTACAGCTCACTCTTTTGCTCCTAAAATGATTAGTAGTAGAATAAAGGCTTATACGTCCAGGTCCAATAGTCTTCCCTATTGTACCCGTACAAGCCACACTAATCCTCCCAACGCGAGGATTACAGAAGGCCCAACGCGCCTACCAGATACATCACCAAGAAGGCCCAACGCGCCTACGAGGAGAGTATCTCGAAACCTTCCGCCGCTCTAGGATTGCAACAAGGCACAACGTGCCCATCTCTCCCAATGGGAAGATTGCTCTGAATCAACCGACGGCCCAACGTGCCTCCACACTACCAACTCGCCTACCTCAACCACGAAACGACCCGCGTCACTGATCCCCGCGTCACCGGTAGACCCCCCTTTTCGGAACCTACGTGCCGACGCCCCTACGAGCTAATGACACAAACATGAACTACAGAGAGTTCTTCCAAGGGGCCGGCCCCTTTGGGGAGGCCCCTGCTAGGCACGACATCTACCAAGCCATATACACTCTCTTCACTGAAGCGGACGGGGATCGGCTTCTCCCCCTCCTGCTGGATATCTTCAACACGCAAGCTATTGGCGGCTTGGGCATCTTCCAAGAAGATGCAGCTGGGGTGGACCGGCTACGGGTCATCCATGGTCTCCGACGCTATCCAGGCACCATCACCCAGCCCTCGGCCAACCGTGGCCGAGCCTTTGGCTACATTGACGATGTAGAAGGACAAGAGGGTGAGCTGGTGCAGGTGGATGCAGCCCTGCTTTCAAGGGCAGCAGCCAGCCGGGTGTACCTTATGGCCCACCATGAAGCCACCATATCACAACACTCTGATAGAGATTACATCCCTGCCATTCCTGAAGGGACGGCCCACACTGAAATGCTCCAGGCCCATAAGGTGTCTTTCCTACCCTTTGAATTTATCCCACTGGTGTTGTGCAGGGGCCTCAACCCGAAGCAGGCCTTCCAAGTCCTCCAACCTCACATCCACCAGCAAGAATTGGGGCATATCTGCAAACCCTTATTGGACACACTTCGAGCTGTGGGGACACAACCTACCACTCTTCTGGGTTCCATCCGGCTCCTAGAACCCGGACCTTCCTTCAGAGCTGAGGCCAACCTCCGCGCCTACATGAAGAAGAAAGTCCTCCTTTGAGACCTCCCAGGCCTCGCAGGCTCCGCAGCACCTGCAGACCCTACCCTCACCGCAGCCTTCTCAGCGCTCACTGACCAGCAACTAAGACTGAGTGAGTCTCTGGACCAAAGACGACAAGAATCCTCCAAGTTGCACTCTGTCAGGAAAGTGTGGGGCAACCTCTACACTGAAAGACTCCTACTACGCCCCGATGGCAAAGAACGCTGCCATTCCTGGCACATCAGAGGCCGCTGCTTCACCGGCTGCCGCCACATTCATGACCATGCCGACATCACGCCAGCAGAGCAGGACCTGCTCTGGGAATGGTGCCAAGAGGCCTATGCTGCCTGAAGACCTGGCAAGCGCCAACCACTCGGCGCCGCACCCCCTCTCACTCTAATTGCCAGGGGGGCTATCCACGCGCCCCCAACCAATAACCACCATTCCCCTCGGCCCATCCATCCTCGGCGCCTTTCCCTTGATTCACGGCCAGCAACGAGGCGCCGACCCCCCCTCCCCCTTCCTCAAACAAGGGAGGGGGGAGGGGGGGGGCAGTACCTTCCCGTCCCACCTTCGATTCAGCCCGGAAGCCACAACCATCCCATCTCCTCCCCGCTCCTTACCGGCCCGGCCATTCCACAGCCCTTCACCACACTTACAGGGCCTCCGGCCACGTTCCTCGCCGTCACCCTTACAGGGCCGCCGCCCCCTTCCCTTGTCGTTACACGAACGGCAACACGGCCGACAACTTTCCCCACCCTTCCCCCTCCCGCATGACTTAGGTAGTAAGCCCCACACACGCGTTGTCCCTCAACCCCTGTCTGCCCCCACCCCAGCACCGGCACCTCCACCCTGCAGCACGCTGGCATCTCCACCACCTAGCGCCGTACTGGGACCTCCTCCACCCAGCAACTTGCTGGGACCTCCACCACCCCTCACCTTCACCACACAGAAGAATGGGGACAAGGGTGAAGTAGTAGCCCATGCCAGGAGTGGCAACTCCCTCTGCTGCCCTGTGGCAGCGTGCGCGCGCCAAGTCCTTCACCTCAGGTGCTGCTGCCCTCACAGCAGCTCTCCCTTCAGCCCGTCCCTCAAGCTTGCCAGTTACTTTGACAATGGTGTACTTACCCTGGTTCGCGCAGCAACTGTCACTTCCTCCACGAGAGTCTATGCCCAGACCCTCTACCATACCACTGGCATCTCCTCCCCTGCAGCCATCTCTGCCCGCTCCCTTTGAGCAGGAGGGGCTATGGCCCTGCTCCAGGGCAAATGTGATTCTAATGTCATCAAGCTCCTCGCAAGATGGCATTGTGACTGCATGATGAGATACTTGCATCAGCAGTCCCTCCCCATCTTCAAGAATCTTGCCTCTGTAATGTTCAACAATGGAACATACTCCTTCCTACCTGACGAGTGGATGCCGGCTTCGGCCCGCACTCCCCCTGGCAGCTCTCTCTGATTCCCCTTTGGGGCATCTTCCTCTCTGAATCCTCCATGATGGTTCTCCCACCCTCGCTGTCCTCCGTGCCCCCTCCAGGTTCATCTGCTCCAGCCAGCTCCCACCCTGTGGCCTATGGCCCAATGGCAGAAAAGGCTTAACAGCCAAAGCTGTGCGCCGGTGTGTGGGCAAAGCAACTCGGGACCGGACCAGCCTGCAAAAACTAGCCACAGGCTGGCACTTCCCGGATCCCCCTCGAGCATTTGCTTAACCCACCAACACACCTATGAACTATAAACACGACTGCACATATCCAGTACTACAAGTAGGTAGGCTACTGAGGCTATCACAAACGTAGTGAGTGATAGCAATTGAGAAAGTACATGACCTACTATAAAGAGATTACTGAAAAACCCAAATGACCATCATCATTGGGTCTATTGTATTCATTCAAAAGATATCACGGGAAATAGATCAAAAATACCATTATTTTATGTGGTTACACGACGTTCTGTTAATTTTCCCCGATTCCTCAATTGTTATCCGACGCGTAGCTAGTACGGTACGATACAATACCGGTACGAGCACGGTATGTACGGTATGACCCCTGTGAAGTTTTTTCCTTCTCACTGTTGAAGCGGGACTAACAGCGGCCCTGCTTGGGAGGGATTGCTTTCAACCAAGTTGAACCAATAAGACGAAGTTCGCAATAATATTAGTAGGGAGTTCGTACCACGAGTAATTACCGGTACCGGTAAGATTAAGACGAAGCGACGATGGTTTAAAAAAATACTGAAGTACGAGTACGTACTTCTACTTCGTAATACAGGAATTAAAAAAGAGTACGAGTACGAGTATCGTACTCATACTTGTACGGTAATCTGGCATGAAGTAGAATACAGCACATTATTACGGGCAATCTTACGACTCACGTGTAGACTGTACGTACCGGACAACACACAGCAATTCAATAAGCATGTCAGTCTGCGCGCACCTAACATACTACCGTACTCCATTACTTATCTCCGGATACGTACCTATGACTATTCTTGAGCAATAATAAAGGCCTAAAGATTGGAAGTCCACCAAAAATAATACTTCTAATAACAATGCGAAGAAGTGTTACTTAGTATACCACCAGTAAGCTTATGGGTGTATCCCATAATTGTTACTGTTATCAACAACAAAAAGCTTCCACCGTTTTTACCGTTGAACCGACCGACACGACTGGGACAACAGTAATCTTACGTAGCCCGAGCGTGATTCATTCAGTTGTGAAATTCTTTGTGACCAAGGGGCATTATTTCATTCGTTGTTGCCGAAAGTACGAATAGGTACTACTCCGTATTACCGTACCGGTATGTCTAGATTTACGTCTGGGGCATCGGTGAAGCAAGACAACAAAGCAAACAAGGAAACAACAAGAATCCATACAACACTCACCATCGTACCGTACGGTACACTACACCGCACTAATTACTCATACCACCCGGGCCTGTTTCGAAAGAGAAGCAGACTTCGCAGCAGCAACAACAGACGCAACTTACTTCAACCAAAAACGACAACACTACAGTTGCATCGGAATAGAAATGAATCGATAGTTCTTCTCTCTTTCTCTTACAAAATCAGAAACCAACAACCAACAACCAACAACAACAACAACCAACAACCAACAACAACAACCAACAACCACAACAACCACAACAAAATAGAAGTACCATAGTACAAGGCAACCGCCATCCTTGCTTGTTTCACAAAGTCTTCCAGCATTACTACTACGTTTACATTGGACCAATCCAAAAAATCACCAACAAACATGACCATTCCACTCGAAATAACTACCCCGCAAACCGTTGCCACTACCACCAACGCCACCAGCAGCAGCAACAACGACTACAACTACAACAACGACTACAACTACAACAACGACTACAACTACAACAACGACTACAACAACGACTACAACTACAACAACGATCCCGAAACGGATTATGGAACCCTCCCGGATTCTACCGACGACAGAATGGCGCGTTACTCGACACCGCCTCCCTCTGCGTTTGGCAACGGCAACGTTCCCCCTACCGAACAACACGTTGCCGACAACAACGACATCGACAACATCGACAACATCGACAACAACAACAACAACAACGACAGCAACAGCAACAACAACAACAACGACCGCGCAACAACAGCATCTCGTTTCAAAAAACTCTCGCTCGGAATGCTCGTGGCGGGACTCATCGTCTTTGTCGCGAACGACGCCACCACGAATCGGCACGTTCCCACCGCACTGCTGGCCTTTCTGGAATGGATCGAGGACCACGTCTGGCTGGGCGTCCTGGGTTTCGTGGTGGTCTACGTCGTGGCCACGGTGGCCTTCGTTCCGGGATCGGTGCTGACGCTCGGCGCCGGCTTTGTCTTTTCGTCGGCGCTGGATTCTTCGCTCGGGAAGGGTGTCGCGCTGGGCACGTTCGCCGTCTTTGTCGGGGCCTCGCTGGGGGCGATCCTGGCCTTTTTGGTGGGCCGGTACCTCTTCCGAACAACAACGGGGATGGCCCTGTCCTCCCGTTTCCCGGTGGTGCGGGCACTCGACGCGGCCTTTGAATCCAACGGACTCAAGATCATGGTGTTGCTGCGGCTGTCACCGATCGTTCCCTTCAACGCTCTGAACTATTTAGCGGGGGTGACCGCGATCAAGTTTCGGGATTACGTGCTGGCCTGTTTCGCGATGCTCCCCGGAACGGTCGTCTACGTCTTTTTGGGGGCGTCGGCAGGGAGTTTGGCGGAAATCGGGGCGGACGGGGAAAACGACGACGACTACGACGACGACAACAACGGCGAGAACAACAACGGTAACAACGACGACGGTGACGGCATTGCGACCACTGCGGTGGTCCTGGTGATTGGGGTCATCTTTGGGCTGCTGGCCATCGGAGTGACGTCGTACTACGCCAAGCAGGAACTCGACCGGATCCTGGAGGCCGAAAAGGAGGGAAACGACAACGGCAACGACGACGGCAACGACGACGACAACGGCGACAACAGGAACAACGACAACAACAACAACAACGACAACGACAACGACAACGACAACAATGGCGACAAAGATGGAAACGAAAACGGCGAGACCGAATCCGGGGAGCCCAACCGCGACGGGGCAGGCAACACAACCGCCGGTGCCGGTGCCATCGCCATCGCCTACGAAAACGTGTAATCAATGCTGCGCGTACGGTACGGTACGGTACTATACACGTACGTACGTGTATGAATACAATGAAATGCACTATATGATTATTTTGACGTACTACGAAGTACTTCGTATTACATTATCAGTATCAGTATCAGTATCATTATGATATACTGTATTATATATTGTACCTGTATAGTTGCAGTTTTATTAAAAAAATAATCACAAGGAACCGGAATCCGCCCAAGCACAACGGTGCAATGCTGTACGGTAGTAGTAACATTCGATTCGCTCTTACGGAATCGAAACACACATCGCCGCTCCCGGTGTGGTCGGCTTCGAGGCATGCACTGCATTACACAACACAACACAACACAACACAAACACAACACTGCGCGATGCAATGCACTGCACTGCGCTGTAATGCGCTGTAATGCACTGTAATGCACTGTAATGCGCGATGCAATGCAACGCAACGCGATGCGATGCATCCACGACAGTGTTTGGAGTTTGCAAAACACACGGCTAGCACTGCATCCACTCCACTCCAATCCACTCCAATCCACTCTATACCATTCCATTCCATTTTTTCATCCGACTTCGCCCAAGGGCAAGCCAAAACCTCCATGGGTGTACCGTAGTGTCGAACCGTGACTGCCAAGGATTACGGTACGGTATTTTACTAGTTAGATACGATACTACACACAGTGATGATGATGATGATGATGATGATGATATTGTACTACAACTAACTAAAAAATACTTCGGGTATGGTACTTCGGAACAATCAATAACCGTGCGTCTTGGAGGAATGCCATGCCATGCCATGCCATGCCAGCTCATTGGACGTCACATCACATCACATCACGGGGCAGGCTCCCGTTGCGTTGCGTTGCGGTGTGCCAAGTTCGCTCTTCGCGTGAAAGACTACTACTTCATTTGTTTCGTTTCGTTTCGTTCTTTTTGTTACCGGTCCTTCCGCATTCGTCTTTCTCTGTGTTATTACGGTACGTGTTTGGTTTCGATTTCGGTTTCGGTTTCGGTTTCACTTCACTTCATTTTATGGATATTAATATTATTTCATACATCGTGGTTGTTATTCTTGTCCATCGTGGCTCGCTCCCGAGTACACTACCGCTCCGCTCCTTTTCGCTCCTTCCTTTCCCGCACTTCGGTGCCTACGAGAAGTCCCGGTCCGGAAAGAGCTGCGGTGCCACCAGGGTCCAGGCGTACAATCCCAGCGCCAGCCACTGGGAGACCCCCAGAATGGCCATGTTGACCTTTCCCACGGTCGGATTAGCCGCGTTGTGTGTCTCCTCGTCCATCTGGGTGTGGAGGGTCCCCCACCCCGTCAGTATCATGGCCACGTAGCACGAGACGAGCGCCAACACCACGTTGAGCTTCCAGAGGTGGGCCAGCGAGGACGACTCGCGCTGGTGCTGGTGCGTAGTGACCGTTCCGGAGGTGGCGGCCTCCTCCCCGTCGACCAGCGGAACGTCCAGGTCCAGTTCGTGGTGACTGCCACTGCCACTGTTGGGCGCCACGGCCCGGGCCGACTGGAGGCTCTCGGCGTTTACGAGGCGGGGCTCGGCCGACCAGGACCACCCGGTCCAGATGAGCGAGACGGTGGTCAGCAACAATCCGATGGTGATCCCCCACACGTCGTTGGTTCCCAGCCGGGGATTGCAATCGCCGCGTGGATTCTTGCTGACGACGGAGAAAGCCAGGTAGACGGCGTAGAGCGAAATGACCCCGCTCGTCAGCAGGGATCCCTCCGCCGTCCCCAGCAGCTGGAGGGCCGTGACTCCGACGATGCCCAATAGCGTGAGGGTGATGACCCAGGTGTTCCCCGAGCAGCTATCGTTATTGTTTCCGGTGTAGTCCGAATAGAGGAACCCAATGCAGACCAGACAGGCGCTGTAGAGCGCCGCGCAGACCCCTACGATCGCGTGGAGCCATCCGCTCCCGCTCCCAAAGGACAACCGGTCGCTCTCGTTGGCCTTTTCGACCCAGTCGTCGTTCCAGTTGTAGGCCACGTCGATGAGAATGACCTGCTGGAGGACCACAAAGATCCCCGCTCCCAGCCGGGCAATCCAGAGATACACGGACGAGAAGAGGGGATCCGACGGAAGAATCAGGCTGACCAGCAAGCCGAATCCAAAGACCGCGTACTTGGCCGGCCAGGCCTCCCGGTTGAGGGTGGGAACCATCTTGGTGGCGGCCGCGTTGGCCGCGAAATACATCGTGGAGAGCGCCGTCGGGCGGTACACCCCGGCGTTTCCCGCGCATTCTTCGAGGACGTCCGCGTCGAACTCGGCGTCGGGATTCGCCGCTACGCAGGGATCGTGCCAGGCCTCGTAGGCCCACGTGCCAAACGTGGGCGTCTTCCAGATCCAGTGCGATCGCGAGACGATCGAGGGACCAACGCTGTACTGGAACCACAACGACGTGGCGATCACCGCTGCCAGGAGCAGGACCGAGCGTTTTCGGCCCGTGGTTCCCACCGCGTTGGTTCCGAAGCACGACTGGCAGAGGGAGGATCCGGCCGAGCAGAAGCAGTAGACCGCGGCCATGGAGAGTGCCTGGCCCATCTTGTGTTGTGTTGTGTTATCTTATGATATTCTTGGTGTTCTTGTTGTTGTTATGAAATGAAATAATGCGTACGGTACGGCGATGGCTTCCTTCTTCCTCAAGGTCATCAAGTTGTTGTTGTTGTTAACAGTTGTTGTTGTTCGTTATGATGATTCTGGGTTTGAAGAATTGAATGTTCTTGACGTTCCGTTCTTGTTGTTGATTCGTTCATTCTTGCGTTGTGTCGACCGAATAAGTCTTACTGCCCGTACAGTACGGTAGTACGAGTACTCGTACGTAATCTAGAACGTGCGCGGTGAAGAGACAGTGCGCGGTAAAGACAGACAGACAGACAGACAGACTATACGACGGACAGACTGAGGAGTTCATAGGCAAAAGGTGTATCACTAGTAGTAATAGTACCCCCAAGAGGTGCAATCCGAATGATCCGCTTATAACTGATGTATGCTCACAATTTTAGAACCTACTTGATACAGCACCGATGAATTTAATGCAATGACTATGATAGTAGTAGTAAAGCTACTAGAGTTTATCACAGAGGACCCAGCAGCGACTCAACAGTGGTGAGCCTGCCTGAATATGCAACAAAGGAAGCAGGAGTGATTGTTGCCGACTGATCACCGCCTAGTACCACTAATCACCATCTTGACGCCCACGGTCAGATGTTGAAGACACTTCCCTACATGAGGAGAGACTTGCATCACTTAGTAGATGGTTAATGACACTAATGCAGCAGGGCAAGTCGGGCTAATAGTAGTACCCGTGGCTTCTACTGAGGATGGTTTATAGGGGAGAAGGAACACAAAAAGTTGATACTTGCTAGCACTCTATGATGGGAACACTTGCAATGGAGGAGGAGGCTTACACCAATGGTTGAAAACTGCAAAGATGCGTTGGTGTAAGCATGCAGGGGCATGCTCACCTTAGTACTCTAAAGGGTCGTCATGTGCATGTTAGTTAATAAAAAATGAGAATCAACACCAATTGACAATAACCGCAATTCAATGGAAGCGCAATTAAAACTGCTGCTTCTAAGTTGTTAGAACAAGCAGTAGTATGGTACTACTAGTGGTGTGCAGATATTCAGTACAGGTAAGCCACTTAATGGTGTACAGTTAATATTAACATTCTTTACAGGTATGATTATAAAAGAAGAAAAAGAATAACGTGCGCAACCGTTAGAAAATGACAAAGGATTAAATACACAAATTCCAATTTATTAATGATACCCACAGACATGAAATGACCGGATGCAATTGTGAAAAAAAAAACAGCACAGATAGTAAAAGATGTGGTATGCAGCATGGGTAAAAGAATATACAAAGTAACTGAAAAATGACGGAAAAAATGACAAAACAGCAGAATTTCAGTACGACCATTACAAAAAGGGAAACAACAAATGCGCTTGTTAAGTATCAACCAACTGCCAAAAATGGGATTCAAAAATAGAAGTTCAAAATCAGTCAAATTACTATCAAAACAACACAGATTTTGCATGATGAAATCAAAAATACTCCACAAAGTTCCTGCTCAAGGAAGGAAAATTCATAGTTGCACTTTTACAACCAAACAAAAGCAACCACCAGCAACTTTGGCACCATGCCAAGAGCAAATCCTGTCCCAACCACTACCACTTTAAGCCAAGCTTACTAGATGGCTGCGCCATACTACGCAATGGTAGCCCAACAGCTACTTCAGCAACAACAAAATGGTAACACATGATTGTCCAAGGCAGTACACGTGGCAGTAACCTAGGCAGCTAGTACAAACAATGGGATCCCCCCAGGTTCGAGGGCAAGAGGGCTCTAACTGACATAGAAGTGGTATTCAGGGAAATCTTTGAATCATTCGGGTTGAACCAAGCTACAGCCAATGAGATGTTACTCCAACACTGACTCTCTCTGGGATTTGGGACCAGACTCTATCAAGTCCTTTGTCAACAGCCTGGATAAGAAGGCTAAGCACAACAAGTTCTACCCGGACCCCAAGCAAGCTTTCATCCGCAGGACCTTTGGAGATTGACTCAAGATATTTGTGGCTTGGCTTGGATTGAATTCCAACCTATCATTGGTACAGAAGCCTCTCCAATGGTGTGGGTAGGAGATCCAAATGCCGAATGCAACACCCTGGGTGGACTCTGATCTACAAAAGAGGATGATGACAACATGGCAGTGGATGATCTATCTCTACCGGATCCTTTCACTACTAGTACTAATATAGTATGACCAAATTCTGGGAATTTGATGAAAGTCTACTATGGGGGTATCTTCAACACAAGCGGGGTGCTACCAGAACTTCCCTTCTCTACACTATAAGGGACATTGCTGGTACCACCTGGGAACATGAGAGAGGCAGGACCATTGGGTCAAATCCCAGGGATGCATATGCCAATTGGACCAAATATTTGATCCATTGCAGGATTCAAATTGCCTCTCATTGGACTTAAGACAGCAATACGCTTTGGGGAATTCTCTTCAAATTGGTTGGTCCTGGACCCGGTTGGTGCTACATTCAGCAGAGGTATGGGACTCAAGGGGGTGTATGCGGGGACGACCGGAAAGCATACTTTGATGTGCATTCTCGAGCTTATGAGGAGGCAACCAACTTGTTTGGTTGATGATTGTTGACTCCAAGCAAAATTTCATTTGGACTCCAATTTACACAGGGGATACTAAAGCGGTTGTGGCACAACACCAAGCAAACCCTGCTGTTAAGACACAAGCCATTTCCTCCAGAAGATCAGTTTGTTGTTGCTGATTTCTGCCACCCTATCCTCGTATTTCCAATTTTCAACTTGAGCATGGGATTCCTACAGTCTTGGACGAAACGTCAGATATTCACAAGAGTTTTGAGAAGGCTTTGGCCTATCTTACAAGGACCCTTGGAGTGAAGAACAGTCAGAATCACCAAAAGTGCGGTTGGCATGTCTCGACCTCTTATTCAAGGGAGAGGGGCCGAAACAACAGCAGCAACAACAGCAACTCTCCCGGTGGCAACAAAAATGGCAACAACGGCAATGGAAAGAAGAAACAAGGAACCTACATATACGGGACCCATTGGATGCAAGTTCTATCCTCGGGAAATCTGAATGAGTAAAGAATGCTAGCAGGGACAACAACAAACAAAAATCAAATGTGGCTGCTACAAGTGTGACTCCAACTGGCCCATCGCCAGTCGGCAATCGGTTTAGAAGCCACACCCAGCATAAGAAAATAAATGGGAATGGAAATTGATTCTCCAGCCGGGGTCTGAAAATTGAATCACAGGTTGGCCGGCCGGTTGTTCATCTCAAAGGGATGAACCAGTTATCCTCTATTAAGGGCCATTGTGAACTGAATAGCCACGTGGACACGGCTGCCGCTGGATCAAATATGGTATTACTTGATCCGTTGGATTATGTTGTGACTTACTATGCACGAATGAGAAACAACGCGTATGACTAACAGACCAATAAAGTGAACAGCTAACTTGTGCTGGCTCGCTGAATTGCTAATAGTAACCACTAGAGGTGCACTTATAGGTAGTGCACCGAAGGAGGTGTGATCCAAATAATTCATCTTACATGATAATACTCACAAATTAAAGAACTACTTGGAATCACTAAAGAATACTACTTGTTGGTAGTAGTTACTAGTACCACGAATAACCCTGTTAGTGAAGTAGGCTCATGAGAGTAAAACTAAAGTTTATCAGACCCAAAAGTGGACTCAAAAAGCCTGGGTAATACAATGAAAGCTAATTGCCGACTGATCACCGGTTAATTGCCGTCTGAAGCCCAAAGGGCAGAGGGCGTTAAAGACCCTTCTCTACGAAGGAGACTCAGGCGCTTAGATGATTGACAACACTAGCGCAGCAGAGCATGTCAGGCTGGTACCTGTGGCTTCTACTGAGGTATATATGGGGGGGGGGGGGGGGGGAGGAACACTAAAAGTTGAAACAATCTACCTAAGAGGACACTTGCAAGGAAGATCCCTATCGGCAACGATGGCAATTGCAAAGGAATGTGTCGGATCGCGTATGTTAATAACTATTGACACCGATTGATAACAAACTGGTTCTAACTTGATAGAACAGCAGGCAGTAGTATGTATCAAGTGATGTACGTGTGTTCAGTATAACAAATCACCACTTAACAGCTTAGTATAGTAGGAGACCATTGTAAATAAGGAATTCAAATAAATTCCTAACGACATGACCGTTGGAAACAACATGTGATGTTGAAAACAGAAAGAAATACAGGAATCAAAGTTTAATTCCTACAATTCACACGAGTATACTCACACATATACAAGCAATATGATAACAAAGCAAGCCACCAAAGCTACCTGTGTAACCAGCATTGGTCAATCACATATTCAAAAAATAGAATTGACAAAAAATGACGCATCAAATATTTGATACCGTTTTGATAAGGAGAGGGAATAAACAATTGAGCTTAAGTATCGAGAAACGGAAGCAATTGGGTTCGGATAGGAATCATTCCTCACACCATGGAACTGAGCCTATTACTAACAAAAGCACGTGGATCAAAAAAATAATCCACAAGTTGCTTCATAACTCAAAAAAATCACAATTCCAGCTTCTTCATGCATAAAAGCAAAAGCAATCTACCTTGCTAAATACAACAAGCATACTCTGTACAACAATTCCCCAGCATCAAAAACTTCACTATCTGGTGCCACCAACCAGACAAACAGCAGCCGCTGCAGCGGCAGCAGCAGCAGCAGCAGCAGCAACGACCACAATGGCACAGGTAACAGCCCTGCTACCCCAATTGGTGACAACAAGGCTCCCAGAAGATCAGCTTGAGGAGCTCACAAGGTCATTGGTCACATGTCTGACAAACAACAATCTGTTGCTATCACAAGCAGCACAAGAAGCCAAGGAAAGAGCCGCCACCAACCAAGGTATACCTGGTATCAAAGAAGAAAGGAAGCTAACGGCAGCAGAAGAATGCTTCAGGCAAATCCTCAAGTCTATTGGAGTGAATAGGCCCACAGCCAACAAGATATTCAGAAATGGATACTCTGACACCAACTCCATCCAGGACTTGGATCCAGAGGGAATCAAATCTTTCCTTGGGTTGTTGAACAAGTCAAAGCACCACCTATGCCCTGACCCAAAGCAAGTCTTTATTGGAAGAGCTTTCGGGGACCGTCTCAAGTTATTTGTTGCTTGGGTTGAGTTCCAGCCTATGATAGATGCAACGGACGCTGAAGTTGCCTGGTTGAGAAATCTAACGACCCAACAGGCGCGCTTGTCTTTGATCGGCAAAAGAGGATGATGCAAACACAGCTGTGAAAGACCTAATGCTTCCAGACAGACTAACGGCCATTTTCAAGTTCCAGGAAGTTGACAAGAACCTACAAGAGTATCTCCGGCATAAAAGAGGAGTCACCAAGATGTCCCTAATCTATACGATAAGACAGCAATCTGCCGTTGAAAATCTTGATAGGGAAGGAACTGTCAGATCAAATTCCGGCAACGCGTACGTCAACTAGACTGAGTATGCAGTCAGATGTACAATTCATCCCAACTTGCATTGGTCTAAAGACAACAATAAACTTTGGGATATACTCTTCAAATTGGTTGGATCCAGTCCCGGTTGGTCCTGTATTCAAAGTTATGGGACTCAAGGAGGGGTATGAGGTGATGGCCGTAAGGCATACTTTGCTCTCTACTCTCAAGCCTATGAGAAGACCAACAATAAATTGATTATTGAGACAAAACAACAATTCATCTGGGAGTTGATCTACACAGGAGACTCCAAACACTACAACTTCAATAGGCACAAATGCTTGTGGCATGATGCTAAGCAAACTTTTCCAAGACACAACAAATTTCCTCCTGAAGACCAGTTTGTATATGACTTCTGTCACTCCCTACATGACACACGACTGGAACACTCAGTTCCGATAGTCATAACAGAAGGCTCAGAGCATTATGCAAACTTTGAGAAGGCTTCGGTGTATCTTACCTGAACACATGGAGTAAAGAAGATACAGAACCAACAGAAGAGAGGAAGGAATGTGTCAGCCTTCACCACCAACAAGAAGAAGAAGAATTGCAACAACAATAGCAACTCTTCTCCTAGCAAGCCAAAAGGCAACAATATCAACAATGGTAATGGGGAAAAAACACAGGGGACCTACATTAGACCCGTTGAATGCAAGCTCTATCCCCATGAAGTCTGGATGAGCATGTCTCAAGATCAGCAACAAAGAGTCCAAGTACTGAAGCAGGCAAAGAATGCCAGTGGGGACAACCAAAAATCTAAAGTAGCGGCAGCATCTGCTACTCCACCTGGCCCCATGCCAGCCGGCAACCAGTTCGGCTGTCACAGCTATATCAATGGAAATTGTTTCACTGGCCAGGGTCTTGAAATTGAATCTCTGGTAGGCCTGCCATTAGCTCATCTGAAAGGGATGCGCCAGTCGTCCACTGTTAAGCCAGGCTGTTGCAAGCTTGATAGCCAAGCAGATACGACTGCTGCGGGATCCAATATGGTATTACTTGATCCATTGGATTTTATAATGACTCTTGCTGATGTTGCCCCATTCTCTGATGCTTACTCACCAATGAAAGGTGTCCCTATTGCCCATTGTGCTACTGCATGGACAGACCCAGCGGACAGAGTCACATACATCTTGGTGTTCGGACAAGCTCTCTATTTTGGCAACTCACTCCAGCACAGTTTGATCTGTCATAACCAAATCTGGGACTGCAATTTGAATGTGGTTGAAGACACACCAAACAGTTACAACAGTTCCTCTAGTCACAACATCGTCTTTCAATCTGACAGCGTTGAGCTGACAATTCCAGTCTGGGTCGGCGGTGTTATCTCCTACTTTGATACATGCCGGCCTACCAAACGTGAGCTAGATACATGCAACCATGGGCTTGCAACAGATACACACACATGGGACCCATATGCTTCTCACTTTAAAGATGATGAAGAAGCCACCAATGCTTCATACCCATGAGTGGTTGCTGTTCTCTCAGGGGGAGGGCCTATACATGAGACTGAATCTTGGATCTGCTCAACGGACGATCCAGAGAACAAGCCCATAGGAGTTAAGCTGAATGAGTATCAACTCAGCTATCTACAGAAGATCTGTACCACTCAAACCCAATGGTTAGGGTATACTCAACAAGATATTAGTGACTGGTTGCACTCAGCCTATGTTGGAAGTACCAAGGACAAAGAAAACTCAGAGAATCTCCAATTTTTGGCTAATTCCACCAAAACTTTGATTTCGTTAACTTAGAAAGAGCTTGCAATCCAAAAGGAAGCAAAAGCTTGGACAAAAGAAAGAAAGATACTCCAACACCAGCAGGATGTGACAGATAAGGAAACTTCCCTTGAAAAGAGATCATTAATCCAGCGTGGACAATGGGGACCTCTGATAAGAATTCCGGAGAAAGTTGACAGATACGATTCCAAGGCTATTGCTTAGATGTGGAACATCAGTGTTAAGAAGGCCAAGGAAACGATTAAGATCACTACCCAGGAAGGCATAAGAAACCTTACCTAGTCAATCAGTCGCTGGCTAAAGACCCAAAAGTGGAGAAACAGAAAGGTACTTAAGGGTCGGTGGTTTGCTGATACTGTGAAGTTTAAAGTACCAAATATTATCCGGAATGATAAAAAATTGCAAATCTTTTCCAATAGCAAAGGATATGTGGCATTCTACCCAGTAGTAGGGGAACCACAATGTCATGACGGCCTATCTTTTTTCACAAACAAGGTAGAAATCCCAGAGCATCTTTTCACTGATGGGGCAAAAGCCCAAGAAAATCATGAGACACACAGTACCAGATGGACTAGGCTTCAGTTGTAGTATCAGATACAACAAACCTATATACAGCCCCATTGCTGGTGACAGAATACAGTCAAGCATAGTGTTGAGGACCTAATGAGGGCTATATGGTTGATGACTTCTCAGAAAGGAAGCCCAAGAAGGTGTTGGGTCTTTTGTGGAATGCTGACCGCCGGTCAGTTAAGTAATACTGCATCCGGGGACCCATCTGCTATGGGCAGAACTGGATTTGAATTAGTCCATGGGTATACTCCGGACATAACTCCATATATGGTCCATGCTTGCTATGATTTTGTCCGGTGGTATGATCACAAGATAAAAGGAAGAAATAGGGACATTTGCGGGGCCTATGTAGGGATAGTACGTATGGTGGTGGAGACTGCCATTATGTATTGTATAAGACTGGCAAAGTTCACATAACCAACGGCACCAGGACTATATCAGAAGTTGAATGGAAACATCCAAACACTATCCTGCAGTTGGAAGAACACAACAAGTTGCTTAACGAGAAGATTGGTGATGAGGTTGTTAAACCTTTGGACACTTATCTGGAAAATGAGCTAGGAGAACCACCATTGGGCCTATTTGATGGCAAATATGAGGGTGAGGACGAGATACTTGTGGCTGAGTCTGAAGCATCTTCCCCGGATGTCAATGATTTCACTGGCAGTGATCTCAGTAATTATCTTGGTAGCCAAGTGTTACTGCAGATAGGGGACCAACGGATTCGCAGTACAGTTAAACGCCAGTACATGGATGCAAGTGGAATCCTAGGTGGCGAAAAGAATGGTAACAATTCACTCTTAGACACTCGGTCCTATGGAGTATGTATGCTGGACGGATCAATCAAAATCTACACAGCAAATATGTTTGCGAAGAATCTATATTCTTCCGTGGATCATGAAGGGCGGATGTATTGTCCGCTGGACAATCTCCTTGATTATGAAAAGGATGAGGAGGCTATAACAACAGAGCAAGCTACTATCACTACTAAATCCAGACAAACTTGAACTAAGTCAACAACCAAAGGATGGAGGATCCTAGTGAGTTGGAAAGATGGGACTTCTTCTTGGGTCAGGTTAAGTGACATGAAGGAAAGTTTCCCCGTCAAAACAACACTATTTGCCAAAGAACATGGCATAATAGATGAACCAGCCTTTAAGTGGTGGGCCTATAGAGTTATTTGGAAGAAAGACCGGATAATCTCTGGTGCTAAAACCAAATACTGGACCAAATCCGATAAGTATGGGGTTTGCCTAACGGAGTCAATTGCTGAAGCAAGGAAGATTGACAATGAGTCCGGAGGTGCCTATTGGGTTCGGGCTATTGCAAAGGAAATGAAGAATAATTCCATAGCCTTTGAGTTCAATGACGAAGACAAAGTGCCTGTGGGGCATACCAAAATTACTATGCACATGGTATTTGATGTGAAGATTGATTTAACCCAAAAGGCCCGGCTTGTTGGGGATGGGCATGAAGTGCCTGAGATATCATTAGAATATACATACTCAAGCGTGCCCAGCAGGGATTCAGTTTGAATGTTCTTTCTGGTTGCTGCACTTAATGATCTTGAAGTCTTAAGTGCTGAAATACAAATTTCATACTTAGCCACGTCAATCAAAGAGAGCTACTACTATTAAATTCCTTTCGTGACCAGAAGTACCAAAGCTACCAAAGGGTAGATTTCCTATGCGCATGAATCAATGAGTCCCGTATCCATCTAAGTAATTGATTCCCACGGCATATCGATTCCCACGGCGCATCGATTCCCATCGCGCATAAACGGTGAGCAATCCCTGTCTTACGATATTGCCATTGTTCTTCGGTGAGCAAACTCTGATTTCATAAAATATCACACGAGCTACAGGAGCAATTCCTGACCTTAATGATAAACATTTCATGGAGTCTTCCTAACTGAACAAGAGAAGAAAACCGTTGGCATGTGATTCTCACACAATACATATACATGCATACAAATATATATGGTCAACGACTAATACATGTATGGAAATAATCAGCGAGTAATCTCAGCACTACGCAACAGCAGTTGCAACGTATTCATCTCAATAAAAGAGATATCTTGCATTTTGGCAAGATTTCACTTTATCTCATACTTTTAACATTCAACTGATTTATATCCCAAAATTCACACTAGTTGTTACCAACTACTTGTAATCTACATACTAAGGTCTGTCTCGCTGCAATCTGAATAAGTCACAGCAAGAGGAGATCTGGCGTTTCCCTAGTCTCGCCTGTAGTCCGATTATCCGTTGCCGAAGGTATCCAAACACAATTGTCACGCGTAGAGTACAATCGTTCGTCTACTAACACACTAACACAGCGTTGCTGTTCATTAAAAGTCCTTGAATCAGACTCTCAACGAATCGGATTCAGAAGGAAATTAATAGATTAACAGTCGCAAGCTCTAAGAAGGCTTGCACACAAGAAGGAACAGGAACGGAATTGAACATAATCCCTACACTGGCATATGCACGTCGCACATCGCACAAGAAGCAGTTCCCATTCTCAGTTACCACGCAATTCTTTCCAAGGCTCCGAACCACCACAGATGCCGAACATACCGTTAATGCCCGGCAATGCACTCGGAGGCGAAGAGAAGAATGACGCCGAAGTCACCACTATCGAACGCTTTCCCAGCTTCGATGCTGATATGAGAAAGATACTCGTATCATTACTCAACGTAACAAGTGAGATTACTAGCAAGTTGTGCCTAGCTCTCAAAGAAGGCGGATTATGCGAGTGGAAGTCTTTCCTCGACGCACTTATCGAACCGGATTTTGCACGCGAACTTACCTATATGGAGCGAGGATTGGCGACGAATATCCCTCGATCCATCCAAAGGAGCATAGAAGCGCTTGCAGACTTCGCTATCGACCTACAAGAAGAAGGTGTCGACCTAGGAGAAGACGAGAAGGACTGGAAAGATGTAAAGTCATATACATACATGGAATTCCAGACATTCCGCGGAGAGCGTGCCCAACGTTTACGTAACGAATCTGTTCTGAATCCACCACCTCCTCCGGCGGGAAGTAACAAAAAGTCCCCTCAGCAGGTAAAGTACGAATCATGGTGCCGAAAAGCACGAGATGAAAAGTCCTTTACACCCCTCACGAATGACTCGAGATTCGAACACTGGCTCGTAGGTTTCAAAGCTAAACTCGAAGCATACGACATCGATACAGAGACATTCCTCGATGAAACTTGGCCTCCAGCCACGCTTGTGGGTTACACCCGTGATCTCTACATCAAACAATGTGCCTTCTTCTGGGTACTAATGTTGGAAGTCTTCAAGAGTGACCTTTCTGCATCATGTGTACACAGTCATTCTACCACTCGTGATGGACGCCAGGCCTACTTCGACTTCGTAAACCTTCATAGCCAATCAAAAGCAAAGGTATATGACAACTCGACCCAGCTACAAGCGTTGCTCAAGTTGAACCTCAACAATTGGAAAGAATCCAAAGTGAAATTCATCACACATTGGTTTGACGAATTGAATCACCTCAACAAGCTCCGTCCTCCCAACAAGCCCCTCGAGTATCACACTGTAAAATCAGCATTGTGTCAGGCATGTTATTCCAGCTTCCAGCTAAGCGAACAGTTTGCCAAAGTCAAGGATCCAGGTGGGACGAATAGCACCGTAACGGATGCAGTTGCCGAAGCCGCTGCTATCCACGATCTTAAAATCACGCTTTTACTCGAAGCAACTCGACTTGATTCCCAGTCTGCGATGTCTGCTCCTCGGTCGACCGTACGTGCACACGTTCATGATTTCTCTTCTGACTCGATCCAACACCATGATGACTATGCTCTTCCCATCGAATTTGAAGGAGACTATCAAGATTATGCCGTGTTTAAGGCAGGACGTACCCCTGACCCTACCACAAGGTTGCCTACAAACATATGGAAGGCCTTGTCACGCCAGGACATGAAGAGTTGGCTCAGTTTTTCTCCGGAAGGCAAGAAAATCGTGGTTGCCTCATTGCGACACGACTTACTTAACACTAACCAACCTGACCCCAACAGTGTCAAACCCATTACCCGAAAGGCATACCAACATGAACACTCGGTATCTTTTCAAGAAGACAATACTTCGACCAAGGATGAGCATGCCAATTCCGCAGCAGACCTACATCCTGCTGTAGAGAATGATCGTAGAGGCGTTTTCCATGCATCTCTAGGTGTATACAAATCTACGACCTCCTCGTCTAAGGACCAGCGACCTCTCAAGTCTTCCGTGTCACCCGCGCATCCAGCTCGATTCCTTTCAAACAACCCTGACATTCAGTACAAAAAGGACGGTGACACTCAAATACCTGTCGGAACACCATCGTATTCCGCCAACTTTCACCAGTGGTATACTCCCGAGGATGATCTCACCTTTCCTAATGACGGGCCCGTAACGTCATACACATACCGCATACACAAAACTACGGTTACTAGCCCTGGTTTTGCCATGGTCGATCGCGGCGCAAACGGCTGCATCATCGGTAATGATGCATGTCTCATCTCCAAGGATATTCCACCACGATATGTTAACGTCACCGGCATTAACAATCATCAGGTACAAAACATTCCCATTGCTACATGCGGAGCATATTCCATGTCGAACAGAGGCCCCGTCATTCTTATTTTCAATGAATGTGCCTATACAGGACGACATCCTTCTATATTGTCATCCGGCCAGATGGAAGCATATTTTTCCACTGTAGACGACACGTCCATCAAAGCAGGCGGAGGACAGGTCATCACCACCTCAGATGGCTATGCACTGCCTCTTAGCATACGACACGGCTTACCATACCTTGCGATGCGGAAGTATACGACTGTCGAATTTGACACGTTACCACACGTTATCATGACGTCCGATAAACATTGGGACCCATCGGTTCTCGATACCACGATCAGTGCAAAGGATGAACAATTTCTCCAGAAATATCCTCCCCAACCACAGCAACTCCCTTATGCCGATTACGACGAATATGGGAACCCACGCTGCCTTGAAGGATTCGACATATCTGTTTCTCCCGGGTCCTCCACGGTCACATCCCTCAGCTCGTATTCCAGCCATTCCACCCGATCTCCCTTTCTTCCAATTGATGATCATAAGAACAACGATCGCTCCTTTTGGCTTACTTCCACTGACTACGTCCATCACGAACGTCTCGCATGCTGCGCGCCAAACGCAGTCTCTGGAACAGTCACTGCGTTTCCTACAGATTGTACAGCAAGTGACACTACACGCATTGCAGCTACGCCCCGTGAAAGATACCCAAATGAACATGACTACTTATCCCTGAAACCTTTCTTTTGTTGGGTTTCCACCGATCGCATCAAAGCTACTTTTGAAAACTCGACCCAATACGGTTCGTTAGCGGTTAGCCCTGATGGTAACATTTTCAAACGGTTTCATTCCCCTCAACCGGCCATGAACGTTCGCCCCTTCAATGATGATGTTATGTCTGATGCAGTCTATTCAGATGTCCCAGCAATTGATGGTGGATCCAAAATTGCTCAGATCTTCTTTGGCCGAAAATCGCATATTATTCACGTTGAAGAAATGCGTACCACCGGCGATTTTCTACCCTGCTTTCAGAACTTTGTTCGAAAATGGGGCAGACCCATCCGCCTCCTTTGCGACCACGGTAACTATCAATCAAGCAAGAAAGTCATGGATTACCTCAAGATGTTATGGATTGGACTCTGGCAAAGTGAACTGTACCATCAACATCAGAATCAATTCGAACGACGATACCAAACGTTCAAACGCATTGTCAATCGCGTCATGGATCGTACCGGCACACCACCACACATGTGGTTACTGTGCATGACATACGTCGCGGGTCTCCTTAATGTTGTCTCTGACCCTACGTTGTCCGATAAACAACCGATCTTCATTGCCACGGGTACAATTGGCGACATCAGCGCATACACCAGTTTCTTCTGATTTGAACCTGTGTATTTCAAGACCAATGACTCTCCTTTCGGTACCAAATCTACCGAACGCCTAGGTCATTTCGTCGGCATCGCCGAACATGTTGGCAATGGACTCTGCTTTCGAATCTGGGATCCAGTTACCAACAAGTTACTAGACCGGTCCGGTGTTCGATCTGCTCTTACACCTGAGTCACGTAACAAGCGCGCGGGCTTATTTACTGATGATGGTTTCATCAAATGGCGTAATGCAAAGGATTCCTTACCCCGTATATACGCCACTGGAGAAGCTCCAGCTTTCAAACATGGGGAGCATACCAATCAGAATAAACTCATTGACGAGTCTACTAAACCAAACAGCTCAGTTTCCCCTAACGGTTCACCTGCTGATTCTGACACCGCCGATAACACCGTTCCATCTGCACCAACAGATACCACGCCACACGCAACTGGCACTCAACCAATTCTTCAACCACCCACCCACCCCTCGTTACCGAGCTTTCTTTATAAGAAGGTCGATGACAGCCCAAGCTGGTCACCTTCTCCACTCCCTAACAACTATGGGGAGAGTCTTGATGGTCCTCCTACGACACACATCTTCAGCAAGACATCCGATGGCGTTCTCCTTACTGAAGATGATTTTGATCCACCGGAATTAGCATACTTTGATGTTAGTGACGTCACAACTCCACACACCAACCCCGCTACTCTTTCAGTAGACCCATCACAGGTAGTTGTTACCGACGAAGAAGGCAACGCACAATTTGACGATGATGGTAAACCTATTACCATTCCTACGATCCCGATTGCCGATCTACAAGGACGTTCCTTCCTTGTAACCAATCTCGATGGCACCCGGAAACGTCTCACCATTGTCGATGTTGAAGACAGTCTTGAACGCAATAAAGACTTCATCAAGTTCAAGTGCAAACACTCCGATGACGAACTCGATGATATCATTGCATACAATGACGTCATGAATTACATCCATCGTGATTCAACACAAGAAGACGGCAAACTCTGGTCGTTTCGCCGCATCCTAGGACACCAAGGTCCACTGGATAACAAGCACCCTCAATACAAAGGTTCCAAGTATAACCTTTGGATTGAATGGGAGAATATGGAACACACATATGAACCTCTGGCCAATATTGCGGCTGATGACCCAGTCACCGTTGCAAAATATGGGAAAGACAACAACTTGCTTGACCTCCCAGGTTGGAAACGTCTCAGGAGAATCACCAACCTAGCCCGACGAACCAAGAAACTTGATCGACTCGTGCATCAAGCCAAACTACGTTCTTTCCGTACCACTCCGCAGTATCAATATGGATTCAAAGTGCCTCGTAACCACGAAGAAGCCCTCCGATTTGATCAAGCCAACGGGAACACCAAATGGGAAGATGCCACCACTCTGGAAATGGCACAACTCAATGAATACAATACATTCATTGATAAAGGCGTATACAAGACAAGCTCCATTCCCACGGGATTCCAACAGATCAAGGTACACATGATATACGCTGTCAAACACGACGGAAGACACAAGGCTCGCCTCGTTGCTAACGGTAATCTCACTGAGGCCCCTATCCACAGTGTTTACGCAGGCGTCGTATCTCTTCGCGGTCTACGTATGTGCCTATTCCTAGCTGAACTCAACGATCTAGAAGCATGGGGTACCGACATAGGTAACGCCTACTTAGAAGCAGTCACCTGCGAGAAAGTATGCATCAAGGCAGGTCCCGAATTCGGATCGTTGGAGGGTCACCTGTTGGTCATTTACAAAGCCCTATATGGTCTCAGGTCTTCAGGCAAGTGTTTTGGAGACTTACTCGCGGCTTGTCTCATCGAACTCGGCTTCGAAAGATCCCGCGCAGAACCGGAAATATTCCTCAAACCCGGAACGAACAAGCATGGTGAACGTGTATATGAGCTCATATGCACATATGTCGATGACCTATGTCTCTGCATGGCAGATCCCAATTCCTTCTTGAAGATATTGCAATCGTCACCATATAACTTCAAATTGAAGGGATCCGGACCTATGAACTTTCATTTAGGATGTGGATTTGAGCGCGACGAACATGGTGTTTTGTGCATGAATCCCATAAAGTTCATCAAAAAGATGGAAGCATCTTACGAACAAATGTTCGGATGCAAACCTAGCACTAGGTTCCAATCGCCCATCGCGGAGAACGATCATCCTGAATTGGACTCCTCAGCCTTCCTTGAAGAAACCGGTATACAGAAATACCAAAGTATGATCGGTTCACTGCAATGGATAATCGCTATTGGCCGTTTCGATGTACAAACAGCCGTGATGACGCTCTCAAGTTTCAGAGCTCAGCCACGAGATGGGCATCTTGAACGTGCTAAACGTATCTATGGATATATCTCCAAATTTAGACATTTTAAAATCAGATTCCGTGTGGAACCGCCCGATTTTATATTGACTAAACCCGACACCATCGACTGGTCCAATACCGTCTATGGGGAGCATTCTGAGGAGCTACCCGACGACGCTCCTGCACCGCTTGGAAAGACAGTAGTGTTATCACACTTCTATGATGCCAACCTCATGCATGATATTCTCAGTGGCAAGGCAGTTACCGGTATACTTCATTTCGCGAACAAGACTCCCATGATGTGGTTCTCGAAGAAGCAGTCCACTACGGAAACAGCCACCTTTGGAGCTGAATTTGTTGCAGGAAGAACTTGCATCGAACAGATTGTCGATCTACGCCACTCATTCCGATACCTCGGAACACGAGTCCATGATATCTCATACTCTTGGGGTGACAACGAAAAGATGATCCAGACGTCAACCTTTCCTTATGCAAGGTTGCATAAGCGTCATAACATTCTATCGTTTCACTACGTACGGAGCATGATAGCGAGAGGTTTCATTTTAATGATGCACATCCCAGGTAAGGATAACTGTGCAGACATTCTCACCAAGCATTGGAGTCACTCAGTTGTGTATCCACTGCTCAGGCCCATCTTCCACTTCTGTGGTAATACTGGCGACCTTCTCCAGGATGATGGAAGCATCATGTAGAGCGTGATGACCCTTCACAAGGAGACATGGGGAGTATTAAATTCCTTTCGTGACCAGAAGTACCAAAGCTACCAAAGGGTAGATTTCCTATGCGCATGAATCAATGAGTCCCGTATCCATCTAAGTAATCGATTCCCACGGCATATCGATTCCCACGGCGCATCGATTCCCATCGCGCATAAACGGTGAGCAATCCCTGTCTTACGATATTGCCATTGTTCTTCGGTGAGCAAACTCTGATTTCATAAAATATCACACGAGCTACAGGAGCAATTCCTGACCTTAATGATAAACATTTCATGGAGTCTTCCTAACTGAACAAGAGAAGAAAACCGTTGGCATGTGATTCTCACACAATACATATACATGCATACAAATATATATGGTCAACGACTAATACATGTATGGAAATAATCAGCGAGTAATCTCAGCACTACGCAACAGCAGTTGCAACGTATTCATCTCAATAAAAGAGATATCTTGCATTTTGGCAAGATTTCACTTTATCTCATACTTTTAACATTCAACTGATTTATATCCCAAAATTCACACTAGTTGTTACCAACTACTTGTAATCTACATACTAAGGTCTGTCTCGCTGCAATCTGAATAAGTCACAGCAAGAGGAGATCTGGCGTTTCCCTAGTCTCGCCTGTAGTCCGATTATCCGTTGCCGAAGGTATCCAAACACAATTGTCACGCGTAGAGTACAATCGTTCGTCTACTAACACACTAACACAGCGTTGCTGTTCATTAAAAGTCCTTGAATCAGACTCTCAACGAATCGGATTCAGAAGGAAATTAATAACTACACAGTGGCTGCATTGGAACAAGGGTTCACGCTGGAGTTATGTGGAAGGCCAGTAATATTGTAAGGGCCCTGTATGGACTGCCAGTTGCAGGTGCAGCATTCCGGTCTCATTTGTCTGAATACTTAAGGGGACTTGGACATATGCCCTGTAAAGCCAATCCTGATGTATCTATGCAACCAGCTGTCAAAAAGGACAGCACGGCATATTACAAATACTGTGTGGCATATGTGGATGATATCCTTCTTGTATGTGGGATGGATCCCAAATTCCAGATGGATGTGATAGAAGGGCAATTCAAATTAAAGGATGGGACTGTTGAGCCACCTTCTTTCTATCTTGGGGCAGATGTTGGAAACACTTTTGTCAATGGGACTAAGTATTGGTCCATGTCTTTGATTAAGTATACCTCCAAGGCCGTTAAAGCCGTTGAAGAGGAGTTGGCTTAGGAGAAACATGCCTTCAAGATACTTCCAAAAACTGCAAAATCCCTGTTGGTTACTGGATATACTAGGCCCAAAATTGACGCTTCTCCAGAACTTGATCTGGAGAAACAGAACTATTACCAAGGATTAATAGGTATACTCCATTGGATATGCGAGCTTGGCAGGTTGGATATTGTTATGCCTGCTGTATCACTTATGTCTCAATATCTTGCACAAGACTGTGAAGGGCATCTAAACCAATTCTTTCATCTGTTTGCATGCTTAGAGAATTTCAGCAAATCAAAATTGGTATTTGACTATTCCCTACCAGAACTGGATGAGTCAGTATTCCATAAGTGTGAAGGGGCCAAATTTTATCCGGACACAGGGTAACTATTGCCTCCAGATATGCCCGAGCCAAGAGGAAAGGCTGTTGTGACTACTGCATGCTTGTTTGTGGACGCGGATCAGGCCAGGTGCAAGGCTACCAGAAGATCTCATACAGGAATCATCATCTTTGTTAACAGGGCACTAATTCTATGGTTCTCTAAGAGACAAACTAGTACCGTTGAAGCATCTACATTCGGTTCAGAGATCGTGGCTCTCAAGATTGCAATCGAAATGGTAGAAGACCTACGATATAAGCTCAGAATGATGGGCATACCTATAGAAGGACTGACCAACATGTATTGTGACAATGACTTGGTTGTTAAGAACGCCACACATCCAGAAAACCCTTGTAAGGAGAAGAAGCACAAGATTATTCTTGCTTATCACAAGGCACGCGAATGTATTGCAGGAAAGATTATCCGGATTGGCAAAGAGCCCGGTGAAACTAGTATCGCGGACTTACTCACCAAGCTTCTTATGGGTGGGGTAAAGCTGTTTTCCCTATGTAAAAGATGCATGTGGAGCTGCAAATGAGAGGACCAACCGTCACTTAAGGTATCTTCTACAAGCACTTCATACTAATACTAGTACGAAGACACGGGGACTCTAGAAAAAGCGCTGGTAGCAAACGTAGGGACATACAGAAATTCAGAGATACACACGAATGAGATACAACACGTATGACTAACAGACCAATAAAGCAAACGGCTAACTTGTGCCGGCTCGCTGAATTGCTAACAGTAACCACTAGAGGTGCACTTAGTATAGTGCACCGAAGGACGAGGTGTGATCCGAATAATTCATCTTCCATGATAATACTCACAAATTAAAGAACTACTTGAAATCACTAAAGAATACTACTACTTGTTGGTAGTTACCACTAGTACTAGTACCACAAATAACCGTGTTAGTGTACTAGTAGTAGGCTCACGAGAGTAAAACTAAATGCGATCTGAAATCTGAAGTCTGAAGTCAATCTTACACGCTAATACTCATTCTAGAAATTGCGCGGTTACAACATCAATATTACATTAGGAGGATTTTACTGGTGTAGTAGTAGGAATGGCACGTTGCGAGAGGGAAATTAGATTATGGTAGTATGCCATAGTAGTAGTAGTACCGGTGCGTACTTTTTGTGTTCATTTATCTTGAGGGTTGTTCGGTTTCGTGATTTTCTTGGTTGATTCGATTCGTTGTTGTTCAAAAAATAATGTAGAGTAATAGTAGAGGAGGTATTATGTTGTTGTACGTACTCATATGAAGATAACAGATTCGTTGGTTCTTGTTGTTGTTGTTGTTCAAACTAGCTAATTTCGTCTCGCGCGTCAGCGCGACTGCGACGCCTTATCAGCAACGCTGCTACTAGTAGTAGGCATCAGCGATTTTGTGTTGCAGCCAGGAGCAGCGACACCAGTACTACTACTAGTTTCAGCCCCTTTTGCTTGTTTGGCTGGCCCTTCTTCAAACAGAGAGAGAGCCGGGGATGCTCTGGGTGTCTTGGTAATGGTTTTGGTCAAGGAGATCTTCCGAGGTTGTCGCTGGTGGGTCGTTGATGATGACGCATTTGGGGATTGAGACCGATGAGAGGAGTGAAATTGCTGCTGCTGTTGTTGTTGTTGCTGCTGCTGCTGCTGTTGCGGGATGATGTCACACGAGACCTTCCTACGAGGAATCAACGGCGGGATCACGGTTGGATCGTCGGATCGCGCAACGAGAATCCGAAGACTCTCGTTCTTGTCACGAGACGAGATATCGTTGCTGCTAGAAGAGACCGCTGTTGTTGCGCGGCACGGAAAATCGTTGTGACTGCTGTTGTTTATATTTACACTTGTAGTAGTAGTAGTGCTTGTTGTGCTGCAACAACTGCTGGTGGTGGCGACGGTTGGCTCCGTTCGACCCGATGATACGGTCGGTGGTTCGGGCTTCTTGAGGGTCGCAACACCAACTTCTTCCTTGTTGTGATAGGACCGCGGTGGCGACAGGTGACGAGGAGGACGAGGACACAGGGGCATGGTAAGCGAAGAGACCGGCAACGAGGTGTGGCGGGAAATGCTTCGACCCAATTGGACGCCATTGGTAGTATTGCTAGTATTGTTGAGACCGGCAGGACAGTCCCGGATGAATCGCCTTAGTAGTAGTTGTTGCAGGTTAGCCTCCGAACAGGAGTAGTCCAGATGAGACGAGGACGAGGCCTTCCATCGCAAGCTTCCACAAGACAAGAGGGGATCCGATTTGCGTTTCGGGTGAACTTGCAGAGATTCGCGATCACCATCGTCATCGTCATCGTCATCGTCGTCTTCCTTGCCCGTGCCTTCTGTCTCGTTCTCGTTCTCCAACAGCAGGGAATGTGCGTCTGCGTTCGATGTTGCCAAGGAGATTTCGTCGTCCTCGTCCTCGTCGTCGTCCTCGTCACTGCCGTCCTCCACGGATAATACGGTATCAATATCGTCATCCGTAGTGGTGTGAAAGAAGCCCATGGTAAAGAGGGACTTCGGAATCTGTATCATCTGTATCGGAGTGGTAGTACAAGTAGTATCAGAAGAAGGGACGAAAATGGGGTCGGAATCGTGGGACAGTTTTTGAATCGGACGTTTCACTCCCACACATGGGGGAGACGATGAGTCCCAGCGCGAGGGCGGAACGCGGTCAACGGTGTCTTGAGGTCTTGGCATTTTCTATTTTCTTGTACTTCTATCAATTTTCAATGGAGGTTAGTTGAGATTTGAGATTATTTTATCACACTTCACTTCTGTTCAGACTTGCAACAAGAATTTCGCTTGCAACTCCTTTTAGTGCCGTGCCTGAGAGTTTCCGTTCTCGATGTTGCTTGCAGCAGATGAAGATGCTTATATATATATATATATATATATATATATCGTTCGGACGATTCTCGATACAGATCTTGGTATGGGCAGTGGTTGTGGTGCTTGTTGTACAGTATACTTGCGTCTGTTGCCTGATGGGGAGTTAGTGAGGACTTGATGTCGACGAGAGGGAACACTCACAGCGAAGAGAAACTGGTGTCGTAATGTTTATGGAACCAAATGCACGTGAGATTGCATATGGATGCAAGCGGGCGACAAGATACGGAGGCAAATAAATTATGTGTAATTCTAGCTTGCTACTTTGAACTTACAAGATAGGGATTTGCGAAAAAATGATCATCGGTCGAAAAACTGCGGTTAATATGGATTGCAATGTAAGATTACAGATTACTTGTACTGAAGTCTCGTAACGTTGAGTTTTGAAAGTGTGTATCAATGCATGGCGTAATCTGACCAGCAGCACATTTTGTTACATTGAAAAGGGACGAACAAAGAAATCAATCGTATTTCACGAACTCCAATTAAACAGGAATTCTCTTTGTTTGCAAAAAACAAAAAATATGTTTTACTGCAACGAGCATGCAAGGAATCTGTGTATTCCATGGAGCTCTTCTAAAAATAGGTCCGTAATTGAGATTTGTCGGCCAGACCTGGATCAAACTACCACCTAGATTATTTTTGTACGCTGTAACAATTGGTAGCGCAACGAGGACCAAAAGCGTAATTACGAGTACACTATGTAAAGTCGGTGAACATAATTGAATTTTTAAGTTAATGAGCAAGGCATATATTTATTGAATGATACGCCAGTGTAATTGCTGTTAAAAGGGAATGACGTCAGTCATTTGATCTTCAAGAACGAGAAACAAAAGAAGTTCCGAGTAAATACCGAATTTACGCGACTACAGAAAGGGCTTAATAATGGGATTGATAATGATGACGTATGTAGTCACATTCTTCTACTGTCTGTGATTGACTTTCTGGGATGATATCCTCCTAATGACGTGGACGAAAAAAGGGATTCTGGAAATTAAATAAGATCAAGATGGATCCCATTGATCGTGAAGAAGCTTCAACTACAGCTGCCGTGATCTTAGAAGCTACTGGAGGCAGGGTTCCCATCCTCTCTTGCGTGGTCAAATGACCTGACACACCGGATCAATATTACCTACGTACTTCTACCGTTACGTATTATTTTTTGGTGATTCCCGAAATACTGATGACCCAGATCGAATCTGGGTTTGGGGGAATAAAATATCAACAGACCAAGATTTTGGCTGAAGTCTCGTTTTTGGAATAAGGAATTTAAACAATCATCTAAATAACAAGCATGGGCGAAACACCCCCAGCCAGTTTTCAGTTCAATATCTAACATACCGTACCTGATTAAAGAATACAAGTATCTAACATGTACAATTCCAAGAAGGAAATCTGGGTCATATACCCAGATCGCTGTCAACATGGTGAGCTCACCTCGGCAGCGATCTGCTGATGGGTCCAAAAAGACAAAAAGAGGTACAGATTTGATCGGGGTCTACCCAGATTTTATTTCGGGAATTACACACCCATTGAATAGAAGATATTATTTCTACCAGAATTGCGCCAAAGTCAGACTTGAAGTCAGACTTGTGACTTGGGGGGCACATGCAATTCTTGACTAGAGTATAGACTAGTATGATAACGCAGTTATTAGTATTACTGGAATCCAAATAATAAGTCAAGTTATTTTACAGGAGTCAGTGTAGGTTTTGTAATGCCACCACTTGATTCCGGGCCGTATATCCAGGTTCCTTTATCTACAGTTGCATTTCATTGGTTCGATCTCCGCATGGAATTTGAACCAAACCCCGGCCAGGCTGGCATGCACGTACATGGTTGAATTTCATTGATTGGAATAAATTTCTGAAATGATTGAATTTCATTGGTTGGAATTGCTGAAAGTGGTCATTCGACCAAGTCAGAGGAAATTAGTACCGTTAACCGTTAAACTGCACACAATCCTTAATGTGACATTGCACTAAATTTCTCTCAAAATGGGATGCAATGATTTACATGCAATGCTAATGAGCTTGTAGAAAAAGAAATACTTCTAAGAAATGATCACAATTTGTGCTCCTTCAATTGATGGCAGAATGCTTCAAAGAATATCTGGAGTTGTACCTAAAAGACCTTTTTGGGGAGCGAAGATGAATACCGTACATGTATTGATATGAAAAATAAGAATCATGTTTTGCAACCAACAAGCCAAACATGGTGACACGTGTTGGTCAAACAATTGATACCAAAGCTTGAGACTGATGAAGTAATTAGTTGTAAAATTAGTATTTCTCAAAAGATGTACAAAGTACTATCCTGGTTTGCACAACATGTGCTTGATGTTGCCTTGCATGGTTGCTTAACAATGCACCTTATGAGTTTCGTTGAGGAAATTCCCATACCCATATTTTTGTGAGACATTGCAGATAAAACCATTATAAATTTGGTACCATCAACCCTCCTATTCCTCGTAATTATCCACAGTATGTACTGCTTGTTGTACTAACCTACTTTATGCCAATCTATTTTAAAGCCCCTTTTTTTCTCTATCAACTTTGATTTTCTTTTGCATTCTGATGGAGATAACATGTAATAGCTGAAACACTTTTGTTCATTGAATTCCAATTCCATAGTGACTCCAACCCTGCTGCAGCCAAAGCCCTAAACAACAGTTCCCCCAAAATCATCAATATCTTCAAAGCCCCCAAAATAGAAGGCTTCTTTACCAGCTGCAATTATGACACTCTGATCCTTGTTGCCCCAGACCCACATATCCATGTTCACGAAAGCATTGGTACTAGAGTAATAGCAATCAAAATTATGAACCTGATGAAGTCACTAAGGGGCACATTGCTCAACTCAAGAGCGCAACATCAAAGAAGCGAGTCAGAAGAAAAACAGACATGAATACTGCTGTAAAAGATGCCATCAAAATGGTAACAGAAAACGGAGATGACGATGATCCAATAGTGGTCATTGAATTAACTATCACCCATTGGAAATTTAAGAAGACTTGGAGACCTGATCTATTCCTCAAGATAAACCTTGGAGAAACCCAAGCATATTCCGACAAAGAAGAAGGCACAACTGCCACTGCAACTAATCCAACTACTGCTAACACTAACATAGTAGTAGACCAATTGGCAGACTTCCTACAACAGATTGTATATACAAGAAACAAAAACAACGGCACCGGGAACAGCAATGACAACAGCAATGAATCAAATAGTAGCAATGACAATGCACCACAAGGATCAATGCCATGGAACCCATCCGTGATACCCACAGAAATAAAGGACTGATACAAATGTTGAGATGAATTTCTGACCAGCAATGAACAAGCGCATTTTACTGCTGTCACCAGCAAGGATGTAGCCGGTAATGGCATGATTACACAACAAAAATAGTACATGCATAACCTTAGAAGCAGTAGAGGTGACCAAAGGTTAATCACCAGAAGCGGCAATTGTTTTGATCTCACCAGAGCTGCTGATAAATCCCGTGAGGTGGCAAGAGACAACAAGCTATTCTTATCCTGATTCCCTCATCTCAGGGACGAGACCCCCCCCCCACAAGTAAGATAGTGGCACAGGGAAGTCACTGCACCTGCACATCAGCACCACATCTACATTCATCCCAAGTAGTATCTCTTCAGAAGGGAAGCTGACCATATTCACATATTTACTATTGGAGACAATTTTCCAAATGATCTACCAGCAAGGCAGGTTTGAAATGGCAATAGTCAAGTGGGGCACATTGCTCTAGTACACTGCATTGCAAGGTGAGAAAATTATCCCAGACATCTACAAAGGAATGAAGCAGCCATCCAAAGCTTCAAACGAGGACAAGGATATGAGGTTATTTGGGGTGTAATTGCTGGAAAAGCACACGAAAATTCAAAGCGTGTAATTCATGCACAAAACAGCATGGGGGTCGGGACCTCTCAAAACCAAAAAGACAGAATATCTTTAGAGAAGTATTTTTTCAGATACAAAGATTACCTCTGACTTAAGGTTTTTGTGAGAAATGAACCAAGTTCAATCAATAACCCAGAAGAAGTGAGCAGTCTTATCAATGGTACCCTTCACTCATACAAGCTTTGCAGAAAACAGATGACAAGAGAAATTGCTTTAACCAACAGCTTTAAGAGAGACAAGAAGTGCAAAGCAGGTCATCTATTGCAAGCCCTCCAAACATGCAAAAGAGAGAGAGAGAAAGAGAGACGAGAGAGATCAAGGAGGAACAAAAAAGAGAGGCCAAATTGGTTGCCTGCACTCCAACGTCATCATTCTCTAGGCCAAGAACGATTCATTGAAAGACCAAGGCGCAGCGACCACCAAGACTCTGAAAACTCCATCAACACTCACCTCTCATTCCATCAACATCATGATGCTACTATTGAATTACCGTAATTAGATCCAGGTACTGATGACAACAAGAACACCAAGCTTGGGCATGCTGTTCATTGTAGCGCAATAATGGTGGCAATAGTCAAGAATCCACTAATTTTAGATATCAGCTGTCCATGTGTTGTTTGTCATGAAACGAGACATAGGTTTGATGAATGTCCAGCACTCTTGTTGATATCGAGATAATCAGCAATCATGCACAGAAACCAACTGAAAGCTCCAGGCATCATATTAAGATTCAATTTTTCACTCCATCATGATCTCCAAGAATGACACAGAGGAACTGACCAATACCCACTCCCATCAGCAAGCTACTTGACGAAAACAAGCGCAATCTCCTCAAGTATGACCTGCTCGATGTATTCACTATCGTCCTCATCATACTACTAGTACTAGTAGTCCCTAAAGACGACGCATTTGACGAAGAAAACCCTAGGGAAACTATGGTAGACTGAAGACCAACGACGACGGCGTTCTGATCAAATACAATCTAGTCAAGAACTACCTGCAAGTACTAACAGCACAACAGGTTGCAACTTCCTCCAAGTACTACTACACCGAGTTTATCCCTGAAGAAGAACAACACCTAATGCAAGAGAACCTCACCTGGTCATTCGTATATTACGAACGTCGACAAGGATCTCTACAGCAGCACTGTACACTCCAGATGGATGGAGTTCGAACCGTCAGAGCAAGGCGGACCGTTATTCTTGAAACTCCTTCTAGACAAAGTTAGTACCACCGGGGAGGCTAGTCTCAATGATTTAGTCCACATCCTCGAGATTTATGAAATCAAGCGCGACTGCAAGGGTGAAAACATCTCCAAGGTAGTCGACATCTTCAAGGCTATTTTCAACAGCATGAAGGAGCTTCGACAGGGTAAAGGCCTCCCCGAAGATGCAGTGCGCAACCTCATTCGAGTCTTCCAAACGACCAGCGTTGACGAATTCAAACACGCAATTTGCCAAGCTCAAAAGTGAACGAAAGTTCGCCGTCATTCGGACTTAGATGAACGAACATTACCCATCCCAAATGCAAAGCACCAGTACTCAGATCATCCTCAACAATATTTAGTTCGCGCGCTTTGTGCTTAACTACGCAAGCATTTGCTATGGACATTACCAAAAACGGGGAATGGGACGAGGTACTCCAGAAAGCTCCAAGTAAATCATCCTTTGTTGCCAAGGCAGCCAACTCCTCAAAGAGACTCCAGCCAGTGGGTGAAGGAGCGCCCACCTCCATTCCGCTCTTTAGATGCGGCACCTGCTTGAACTGCGGCAAGGACGATCACCAAGTCAAGGACTGTCCTAAACAAAAGAATCAGGCAAGGATCCAACGCAATAGAGAGTCCGTGGTCGGCGAGCTCCCCATAAGTGGAGACCTCCGGAACCACGAGAGAACAACAAGCGAGTCATTGACGGCATTCTCCACACCTTTGACCAAAACTCCGGGTTCAACTGCTGCGGGATACCGTCTGAAGCCATATCCAAGTTCCTGCAGGACATTGATGTACTCGCTCACTACAAGATCCTAGCTCAGATATGTGCCGTGACAATTCCCAGACGATACGAGTCCCTAAAGCCTTCAGATCCTCGATATCAGAGGATCCTGCCACAAGCAGAACAACTTAAGCCTAGTATTGTCCTTTCTTACAACAGAGAAGCGTCACTGCCCCTGTCTGCCCTAGAAAGCTACGTGTCGACACAGGCAAACAAACTACCAATAGTTATTGACACCGGAGACTCCAACTCCATTACCCCAACCTGTGCAGACTTCATACGGCAACCAAGCAAGCCAGACACCGGCACCATGGAAGGCCTCACCGGAAACAAGGCAGAAGTGATTGGAGAAGGAGTAGTTTCATGGGATATTGAAGATTACAACGGTATCAAGGAAACATTGACAACCGAGGCTTACTTCATTCCTAAAGTAACCATACGGCTATTCTCTCGCCAATCGTATATCCAGTATCAACGAAAGACTAACAACGTGGAGTATCAACTGGTGATAAACTCTAGCAGTGCGGCACTAACTACAGGGACTGGAACAATTCTACGATTCCCAATGCAAGGCAGTAGCAACCTGCCCATCATGCTGACTGAGCAGGGGCTGCAACCGCACACCTTTCGACGAAAGGGTGCACTCGTACATCGAGCCAGCAAAAGCGATTGCTTTCAGAACCTTGTTGACTTCATCTGCTCGGACACTTAAAGTGAGTTTGATGGATTCTGCTCATTTGGATACCTCAGAACCTTTGTTGGACTACCCACAAAGGTAGACACGAGCAGCACAGTCTACAAGAGGGACAACTGGAACTTGTCCCCAGCGCAGCAGGAGCTCCTCCTGTGGCACCAGAGACTTGGCCACTTCAATCTAGGACACGTGCAGTCTCTACTGGCCAAGAATAGGGAAGACAACACACGAGTGATCCATCTGAGTAACCACAAATCTTCTCACTGTGCCCACTTCAGCTGTGAGGCCTGCCTCGATGCGAAACAGAAACGACGAGGGCCACCGTCACAAAAGAAAACCATGCGACAAGAGTTAGAAGGAGCATCCAGTAGAGAACAACTGTTTGCCGGTGAAAGAGTTTCAAGCAACTTGTATCAAAGTGCCATCAGAGGACGGCTGCTGGATACCTACGGAAAGGAGAAAAGTGACCTTCAGTATACCGGCGGAGCCTTGTTTGTCAATCATGCCACAAGATTGGTTCACCATACCCACCAGTGCACCATGACAGCTTCTGAAACCCTTCAGTCCAAGCTGGAATTCAAACGATTCTGTTGCAGCCAAGGGGTGTTGGTTAAGGAGTATGCTGGTGATAATCATCCATTCAGATCCAAGGAGTTGACCACCGGCTGCTCGGATAAGGATCAATCTTGTTTCTATTCCGGCGTTGGCGCTCATCACCAAAACCGAGCAGAGAGGAGTATTCAGACTATCTTCTACACGGCTCATGCTGCTCTATTGTTCCATTTTGCAATAAACTGGCCGCAGCAGGCAAGCGCAGACCTTTGGCCTTTTGTTGTTGATCATGCAGTCTATCTCTGGAACAACGTGTCACGGCCCTCAACCAAGCTTGCACCACTAGATAACTTCACAGGAATGCAGTTTATGAATCACCATCATCTTCAACGTCTTCACGTTTTTGGATGTCCGGTCTATGTTCTAGATCCGAAACTCCAAGATGGCAAGAACGTCCCTAAGTGGGAACGACGCAGTCAGGGAGTATACATTGGCGTTAGCCATCACCACTCCTCTACCATTCATCTGGTTCTCAATCCAGACACCGGTAAGAAAGTCTCACCTCAGTATTATGTTGCTTTTGATGATACCTTCTCTACAGTGTATTCCAACGGCACCTTTGACGACGATGTCTGGGACTCTCTCGTCACATCCAACTCAGACAAACACATCAATTCCGAAGTGGTGGTCGATGCAACACCATTTGCAAGATATCTATTACTTTCCTTCTGAATCCGGTCCGTTGAAGGTCTGATTCAAAGGCTTCTGAAGAACAGCAACGCTGCGTTATTGTGTTAGTAGACAAACGATTGTACTCTACGCATGACAATTGTGTTGGATACTTTCGGCAACGGATAATCGGACTACAGGCGAAGCTAGGGAAACGCCAGATCTCTTCTTGCTGTGACTTGTTCAGATTGCAGCAAGACAGACCTTAGTATGTAGATTACAGGTAGTTGGTAGCAACTAGTGTGAATTTTGGGATATAAATCAGTTGAATGTTAAAAGTATGAGATAAGAGAGTAATCTTGCTGGAGAGCATGATATCTCTTTTGGTGCAGTGATGAATACAGTACACCGCTAATCGTACAGCACTGTAGAAGGATGTGCTTATCATGAGAAGCTTCTTTCTAATCGTGATCATCAAAACAGCTGTTACAAGAAGCTTCTTCGAACCTCCCTTTTGATCATGAGTATCGAAACACATGATTGGGAGTATCAAAATGGCTATACCGGAACCAGGCAATTCACTTTGTTTTGGTCATGAAAACAAAAGGAATCTTGCTTCCGATCTTAAGTATCGAACTTCGGTTGTGAAAGAACCTTGCTTCTGATCTTAAGTATCGGACTTCGATCATGAAAACAGAAAGAATGGGCCTTCCCGGTCATTTACCATAAGATATGAGAATATTCCAATCCTGTTTACAGAAAGTATGGGCCTTCCCGGTCATTCGGTCTTTCGAGAAGAATATTCCAATCCTGCTTACAGGAATACTCCAATCTTGCTTACAGAGGTGCATATGACTCGATCGGTAGTATCATACCACTTCCAGCTGTAGTACTGTAAATTACGTAGGAATCTATGTAAGTTTAAGTACTGGCTTGTGGTTCCCTTACATATGTACGAAAGGAATTTAATATGCCCCATCTTCTTGAACGTGATCAAGTGTATCACATAGCTCGAAAAGAAGAACAAATAAATTTCGTGAGTACGTATGTGGAAGTAATTTAATATGCCCCATCTTCTTGCACGTGATCAAGTGTATCACATACTTCGAAAAGAAGAAGGACAAATGAACTCCAAGTCGTTGAATCGAATCGTAGTAGATTGAATTGGAGAATCGAATCGGAGGATGCGATTGATCAAATTCAACCGTAACGTCGGAGAATTGAAATCGATGATCGATTTGTAGATGGTGCCAAATGAAGCGTGCAATATGCTTCATTTTCTTACTCGGGAAAAAGGAAGATTCAGAAGACTTTATCACAGGAAGAATACCAACGGATAAGAATGCCCCATGATTGGAGAATTGATTCGAATTGAATCGTATCAATAGGATTCAATCGTAGAATTGTTTGCAGACAAATTCAAAAGCGATCCGTAGGGATTAGATTTGTGGATACCATAATCGATTTGTAGGATATCGATTTGGAGATACCAAGCTTGGGATGATCATAGAAATCGATTCGGAGGAAACCAACTTGAAGGGATCGTAGAATCATTTGACTGATCAAATCGTACTCGTCTTGGTGTCAGAGTCTTGATTGGAGAATCAGGTTGTAGCTTGAGAATCAACTCGTAGAAGGCAAATTTTTGTGAGTGGGATGCCAATCGAATTGGATCAATCGTAGAAACATCAATCCAATCGTAGAAATCAATTGAGTGGAATCTAATCGAAGCTTTGGCATCGATTTTGAATCGATCAAATTCAATCGTAACTGAGGCTGGAAGCGTAATTTGGAAAATTGATTCGAATTGAATCGTATCAATAGGATTCAATCGTAGAATTGATTGAGACAAATTCATAGATCAAGTACAACGGCTGTAGTATTCACAATTTTGATTTTGACCGATTGTTGGATACTTGGAAACAAGTCATAGAAGACGAGCGTAGGTTGAGAATCAAGTCGTAGAATCGAATAGTAGTATGCGATTGACCAAATACAATCATAATCGAAGCTTGGTGATGCGATTGTATGACAGATGAGGAGTCATCGGATGTGAATAACAATCGATGGAAACCTTGTGATCATAGATCGATTCGTAGAATTGAATCGACTTGTAGGAATCCAATCAGATTCGTAGGAATCCAATTATGCCCCATATCAAGCAACGCCGTCGTATGTCCAATTAGCGACCAAGAGAGTAGCATGAAGATGATACAGCTTGAGCTTGATAGCATCACGATGCCGTTTGGTGATGCACACAGCAGGCAAGTCATAGGTCAAAGAATGTGCCCCATAAAGAGGCTTCCGACCAGGGCAAGAGGATGCACCATGCTGTGGATAGGCATGACTTGGGCTTGGAACGATGGCATGATCTGAGCTTGGAACAACTTTATCCTTAGAAAATGCCCCAGATGGTGGAAGTTGCAACAAAGGAATGGAAGTACTAGGCGTGTGGGAAGAAGATTTCTTGGGTGACCGGTGGAATGTCACAGTGCCAGATTTAGGACGAAACGTCCATCTTGAAATAGCTGAAGGTTTACTATGGGAAGGACTTGGGGAATGACGCTTACGGTTGGAAATAGAGTAAGCATCACCGGTTGTAGTGACAGTGGTGACAAAAGGAGTGGTGGAAGAGACAACTCTTTGGAAGCGAACTGATTCTGTGCGAGGGAAGTAAGTCCAAGTGTAGGATGGAGTACTTGTGGAAACAGGGACGGGATCAGTATTGGGACGAGCTAACTTATGCGTTTTTGGAGATCCAAGCGGGTTCCCATTGTTGGCAATAGTAGTAGTAGAGATGGCAGGTGTTTCACAAGCAGGTTTAGGTGCTTGAGATGGGAAGGAAACAGATGCTTGAGGTGTAACAGAAACATGTGCTGGAGGCGTGATGAGAACAGGTACTGGAGGCGTTACGGAAGCAGATACCAAAGATGACACCGGCAGTAAGACTGGTGGTTTTGTCAGGCAAGATTGAGCTTGTACGCTGGGTTGTGACGCCAGAATAGCAGCATTAGCCTTGGTTGGAACAGCAGTCAGTTCAGGGTGCTGGTTGCGCGCATTACAAAAGGCAAGGAAGGCATCCCGGGTGTACTGATTGTGGTCATACCAGTAACAGCCAACTTGGGGAATGATATCATTTATAAAATCAACAAATGAAGTTAATATGTGTTGATCTTTTACACTGGTAGAACGGGGGTCAGTCTGAGCTTGGTATTCTAGTTCAAAGCCATATTCATCAACAATATAGGCATATTCATAAATGTCACAAATAAAATGGTTCCAGGTGGTTGCTCCTGCTATAATGAGAACTTCACAAATGTGGTTGCATGCTTCTTGAGGAACATCCAGTGTTGCATTTAGGACCTGTGCAAGTTTCGAATCAAATGATGGAAACAGTAATCTGAGACCAGGATTGTAAATGGACATAGCGTCACTATGGACTCGTATCAAAGAAAATTTGATATCTCTGTCAATATTGGAAGATAGAGGTCCAGGATGGTACCAGTACGTCCACAATAATGAGGAGAAGTCGTTTTCGATGAGATACGTGAAGCGACGAAAACTCGTTATTGTTGTTGTTCTTGATAGCGTTGCCGTCGACGAAGAATCGATTGTGGAATCGGTTATTGTCGATGCCGTTTTCGTCGTCGTTGTCGTACACAGTGGAAATCGAAGATCTTGGGAAGTCGTTTTCGATGAGATACGACGGGTCGTTGAAGCGGTGGTGACAAAGCGACGAAATGTTGACAAAGGATCGATCGTAGATTCGATTATTGTCGGTGGAGTGCGCGGCGGTGAAGCAACAGAATTCGTTGTTTCGCTGTCGTTGTAGAAACAATCGATCAATGGTAGTTTCCAAACGATGTTGTCGGCGAATACGTTATCACTGTCGGCGTTGGCACTGAAGCGGCGTCGTTGACGAGGGATATTTGTATTACTTCGAAAACCGACGAAAATTCGTTTAATCGGACCGTCGTCGTTGGTGGCGGCGGCGTTGATAATAAATAGCGTCGGCGATTTTGATGGAATACGACGGGCTGGTGAAGATGTGATGTCGTCGGCGAATAAGCAATTGTAGATTTGGTGATTGATTGTAGAATCAAATGGTAAGCATCGTACGAGTGGGTCTGATAAGGCAATTATTGATGGAACAATTGCAGTCGGTGGTTTACGGTGCTTAGCACAATCAAATGGGCGTCGATGGGTCCCTGACAAAGTTGGTGTCACGAGGAGTGTAGACGCGGAAAATATATAATCCGGGGAACGTTGTTCTTGGATGGAGATATTGCTATTGGCGTATCCAATGCAATGGGCTTCTAATAAAGACTTCGGCGTGTCCGATTGGTGTCTTTCTTGTGTGTAATCAGATCAGAGAACTATCGAATCGATGGGTCTTCTGTCGGATTGGTTGCGGTGTTCTTCTTATGCAAGCTGCCTGAGAGCTTGCGACTGTTAATCTATTATTTTCCTTCTGAATCCGGTCCGTTGAAGGTCTGATTCAAAGGCTTCTGAAGAACAGCAACGCTGCGTTATTGTGTTAGTAGACAAACGATTGTACTCTACGCATGACAATTGTGTTGGATACTTTTGGCAACGGATAATCGGACTACAGGCAAAGCTAGGGAAACGCCAGATCTCTTCTTGCTGTGACTTGTTCAGATTGCAGCAAGACAGACCTTAGTATGTAGATTACAGGTAGTTGGTAGCAACTAGTGTGAATTTTGGGATATAAATCAGTTGAATGTTAAAAGTATGAGATAAGAGAGTAATCTTGCTGGAGAGCATGATATCTCTTTTGGTGCAGTGATGAATACAGTACACCGCTAATCGTACAGCACTGTAGAAGGATGTGCTTATCATGAGAAGCTTCTTTCTAATCGTGATCATCAAAACAGCTGTTACAAGAAGCTTCTTCGAACCTCCCTTTTGATCATGAGTATCGAAACACATGATTGGGAGTATCAAAATGGCTATACCGGAACCAGGCAATTCACTTTGTTTTGGTCATGAAAACAAAAGGAATCTTGCTTCCGATCTTAAGTATCGAACTTCGGTTGTGAAAGAACCTTGCTTCTGATCTTAAGTATCGGACTTCGATCATGAAAACAGAAAGAATGGGCCTTCCCGGTCATTTACCATAAGATATGAGAATATTCCAATCCTGTTTACAGAAAGTATGGGCCTTCCCGGTCATTCGGTCTTTCGAGAAGAATATTCCAATCCTGCTTACAGGAATACTCCAATCTTGCTTACAGAGGTGCATATGACTCGATCGGTAGTATCATACCACTTCCAGCTGTAGTACTGTAAATTACGTAGGAATCTATGTAAGTTTAAGTACTGGCTTGTGGTTCCCTTACATATGTACGAAAGGAATTTAATATGCCCCATCTTCTTGAACGTGATCAAGTGTATCACATAGCTCGAAAAGAAGAACAAATAAATTTCGTGAGTACGTATGTGGAAGTAATTTAATAATATCCTGACCCGTCCAGTGACCCATTCAACATGATCGATCTTGAGAGGGATTTTCTGATCTTGCCTCTTCCAACGACCCAAGTTCAACCCCTCCTACTTCCAAGCCATCACCTCACTTCCCTCACCTCCAGCAGGAGCATCCTTCCCTCCAGAGGGAGACGCTTTGCCTCTAGAGGGAGACCCCAGTCCGAGTCCTTCACCTGCACCATCACCATTGCCAGCAATCTCTTCACTTCCTCTACAACAATTGCAATGCATAAGAAAGCCAGTCGGCCGCTTGGGCCTAATTCCCAACTCCCACTGCCAAAGGGCTTTACTGGAGTGTATGCTCCGGCAACAGCCCCAACTGCTGGCCGGGTCGAAGCAGATCCGTTTTCACAGCAGTCATGGCAGGCTGGCACGCATTTGATATGAAAAGCTCAACCAACAATTCTTGGCAAGTTTCTATTGGAACAAGCTTACCAAACTCTACAACTCGCCTCTCTCCACTATGACAGCCTTTGTTTGTGAGCATCAACAGGACAGTACTAGCACCAACGGCTTAGTTAACTACCTGAATACGGCAATGCTTGCAACTATGGCAAACAAAGAAGGAGACAGCCCCACCTTAAAAAAAGCAATGGCAAGCCCGGAGGCTGCAGGCTTTGTAAAGGCAATGGAGCAGGAAATTGAAAATCTTGTATCACTAGACGTGTTTGAAATTGTTGAGCGCCCTAGCGACTGCAAAGTTATTTCAGGAGTATGGGTACTTTGACGCAAGCGTTACCCTGGCGGCTCAGTGAAGAAGTTGAAGGCGCGCTATTACGCCAGAGGATTTGAACAGCAAAAGGGCATTGACTAGTACTTTGAGACCTTTGCCCCTGTAGTTATGATGTGGGTAACCGTTTGCCTGTTGCTCATCATGAGCATAATCATGGATCTAGAAACCAAACAGATAGACTACTATACCGCCGTTTTTGTGCACGCTGATATCAACTGCCTTGTCTATGTTGAAATGCCGCAAGCCTTCCAGCTTCCAGGTATGGTTTGGAAATTGAAGAAAAATCTTTATGGGTTGGCCCAAAGTCCCACGAACTTCTTTCTCCATACTAAACAGCAACTTAGTTTGGATTCGTGCAATCAAATGCAGATCCCTGCTTGTTTGTATCACCAGACATTATGTGCTTGATCTACGTTGATGATGCATTGCTCTTTTACAAGGACAAGAAAGCAATCACAAACCTGACCAAAAAGATGGAACAAGAGGGAGTTCCACTTCATGAAGAAGAAGATATGACTGGATTTCTAGGAGTCCTCATCAATTGCAAAGAAGTCGGATCAATTCACCTAACACAAAAGGGACTAGCCGAGAACATCATTGAAGCCCTTCACCTGAAGGAGGACTCAATTAAGCCAGTTGGAACTCCTTGCATGGACTATCTACCAATAGACAAGGAAGGTGAGGCAGGAAGCACACGGAGACTTCAGCTATCCATCAGTTGTAGGACAACTCAACTACTTGGCTGGACACTCCCGGATAGATACAGTCATGGCAATGTCACAAGTAGTATGATTTGTTCGTAGACCAAAGTGATCGCATGGGCTTGCTCTCATTCAGATAAGAAGATACTTGAAAGGGACAATTGATAAAGGACTTATCCTGAAACCCCGACAGGACAGTCCCCCTCAATTGGACGAATACGTTGGCGCAGCCTTTGCATGTGGATTGGGAACTGAGAAAGGGACAAATCCAGATGCAGTGAAATCGACAACATGATATCTCATAGAAATTGCCGGCTGTCCAGTGATGTGGGTATCAAAATTGCAGTCAATAATTGTGACTACTACATGGTGGAGTCAGAATATACAGCTCTTTCATGGCGCTATGAGCAGCCATTCCCCTTTTAGAAGTGTTCCAATCAGTTCTTGAAGGACTTGTTGCGTATACCAATGGAAACAAGGTTGCCTTCAAGGCAACAAGGCAACTGTGCACGAGGACAATCAAGGAGCACTACTAATACATGCACAACTCGAGCCTGGAAGACACACAGTTAGATTCAAGTTTTATGCACTTCGACTCCACTGGTTTAGAGACTGGATAAAGGTGCGTAACCATAAGCATCCAATTCATTGAGACCTCTAAGCAAAAGGCTGCTGACTTCTTGCTTAACCAAGCCGATGGGCCCTACTACAGGGCCGCTTGAAAGCAATAGAAGGAGCCTGTCCATGGGTTGTTAACCCTTGGATAGTAGAGAGGGAGAATCAGGCAATTCAAATTAATGAGTCAAAGAAGTCAATTAGAATATATTATTGCCAATGAGACGCAAGCCGGTTGAGTTGAAGTATGGAGATAAGATACTCGTAATGGACAATTGTGAGTCTAAGGATTCTCCAGGTGTTTCGACCACGCAACGTAAGGGCTTATAATCTTAATTTCATCTTTAGTAATCCTTTGTACCCGGTACCGTACATCAACGATCTACAATTACCGCCGAATATCTTGGATTTAAACAACAAAGACCGGTTAAGACATCGTCTCTACAACACGAATAGTAGTACCGTAATACAGGGAAGACTGGTCCAATGAAGGATTACATGATGATTTACATCGTTAAAATAAGAGCACCTCGCTGAGCTCACATCTCAATTGTTTTAAAGATCCTTTAGGTTGATTCTTGAGCGTGCAACATCTATCACAACTGGACAAATAGGTAGTACTGGATATGAATAATGCAGGAGAATATTGTGAAACACAACAATATTTCAAGGAATACTGAACAGTCTTAGGTGGTGTCTTTGCTAAATTTGGCCAGCAAATTTAAAGTAGGATGTGTAGGTTACTAGCCTGTCAGTGGATGGATGGTTTTTTTTTGTTCGCACAAAAATGGAGTGGGCTGTTTATATTCGAAACCAATATTAGTATGCATACAACTTATCTACGAAGGAATACATCAAATAATAATAATAATAATAATACTTCTAATAATAATAATAATAATAATAACAAAAACAACGGACCAAATAGCTAGAGGCTCGCCGTGTTCGTTTGGTATGTGGTTAACGAACTGGGTACGTAATGCGAACGATGACTCCAATCGAAAGAAATTTCTCGCTTTCTTCGTACCGTACAGTAAGAAGATCTTACGGTACTGTGATGCTAGCGTTGACCAATTGATCTACGGTAGTATGATGACTGCTTGTGCGTGCGGATAAAAATTATTTTATCTCGTCTCTTCTGGCAACTGATACTGCGTAGTACGTATCGTGCGCGGTTTCGTTTCGTTTAGTCTACCACAATGTCAGAGCTGCCGTCGTTGTCCCCAGAAGTCCCACTGCGAGGTTCCACGTCCCCACCCAGGAATTGATGGAGAACACCGTTGTAGATGCTGATGCCGGTGTTGATCTGGTATTCGAACACGTGCAGTTTGCGCGGGCTTCTCGGAAGTAATTGGCATTGCTGCAGCCCCAGGGAGTCTTGATGACCTCCCGAGCAAATTCCTCCGCCTGTTTGCACGTCTTGACAAAGTCCCCGCTGGTGTCGTAAACGTATTCGGGATTGGTGACGTTGCCACCATTTTCGCAAAGATTGCACTCGTAGATTTCCTTCTGTTCCTCTATTTCCGTTTGATTCAAGCCGCCGCAACCGCAAAATATGGACAGATCGGCGCCCGATGCCAAGCGAAAGCTGGAGCACTCTTCCTTGGTAAGGAGCGAAAACAGGTATTCGATACCTCGGCAGTTCGCATTGCTCACCCATGCATCGCTTTTGGCCGCGTTTTTAGGGGGGTTCCCGTCGGGACACAACCAGCACTGCTGCTCCTGGTTGGGGCAACCGCAAAAATGGCCGGCTCGCTGCAAAAAGGTATCGGAACAATCTCCGTCTTTGAACATGGCAATCCTCGATTCGCCCTGGTACATGTAATCGAAACACGAATAGCCACCAACGAATTGTCCAGGTGGGGACCCGGTTGTCCATGTTGGCGGGCGATCCGTCCGCGCAATAATTGCAGTGATCCATGGGCGGCATGGGGCAGCAGCCCATCTGGTAGTTTTCCAATTGGATGTTCTTGCAGTCCGTGTCGGTATCGAAGAGACCGTTGGTTTTGGCTTCTAGTGTGTCGCACGGGGGACCCGTTCTCATCAGATCTCTATCCAGGGCGCAGGTTGTACACTGCGACGGCGTGTTCGCGCTCGAGAGCGTCGTCCCCACGACCAGCAGCACAACAGCGACAAGGATAAAACCACGAGGATACATCATCACGATAATGGCAATAGTGTTTGTTTGTTGTCTCGAATGCGGTATTATTTCCCCTTTCTTTCTGTCTTTTGTGTGTGTGTGTGTGTGTGTGTGCGTGTGTGTGTTTTTTTAATATCTGCTCTCTTTCTATCGTGCTTTCCACCTATTATGACCGTCTCTTGTTCGTGAAGAATCTGAACTCTCTCCGTATGCGATCCTGTAATGGTAATGGTAATGGTAATATCTTACCGGTAGAATGGTTCCAATGAGTAATTAATTACTCGTATGAATAGTATCTTACTTCGTAGGAGAAGTGTCGGTGTCAGTTGAATCATGGAAAAAAACGTCAAATTATTTGCGAAGTTTGAAGTTTCTTTTACTCGTTGTTGTTGTTGGTGTAGGTTTTGTTTGTAAGCGGCATTACAATTTCGAGGTCATATGACTATTTTTAAGGGCCTATGTGTTAAAGAATCCATTCCCGACTAACAGGTTCTTTCAGTCCCTGATTAATCGACTCTATGGACTAAGAGTACCGCAGTTGTGTCCAGACGTACGTACTCGTACCGTTAGAGTCTGTTCATCGTAAGTCTACAGAAAGCAAGTGCGTCATCACCATCACACCTCTTGCCTCACATCACCGTAAAATGTTAGCAGAAATAATGGAAGGCGGACAGAGCGTGTGCACGTAAACTCCTCAAATCACGTTGAAACTAACGGGCGTACGAGTACGAGTAGAGTCTTACGATGATGACTGCTGGAAGTTGTGTGGAACCACACACATCAACACATCATCGTTTCTGTTTCCATCAACGAGAAGAAGTTGTCCCTGGATGAGAACCGTTTCCTTTCGTTCCTGTCCTGCTACGGTACCTCACAGCATCTGCCTCTCCTTGCTCTTCTCGAACAAACGATTCCTCCGCATCACACGCACTATCTCCACCGAATAGAAATATAAAGTGAACCAAATATATAATATACGATGAAGGTAGCCGGACTTATTCTACTCGCTGGAGTTGCATCCACAGGTATGGTATTTAATGCAGTTATAATAATGTAGATACGAAACGAACGCGAAATAGACGGAGAGGAAACAATGGAAAATGGTTGATGCATCGCCTGAGAGAACGAACGCTGGGACGAAACAAGGCGGGGCAGCGGACAATTCAGTGGAGAAGTCGAGGGATGATTGAAACCGGAACTGTAGTATGCCGGTGCCGGTCACCAGTTTCTTCTTGGTACAAGCATCTGGCGTAAAACCATGGATGTGGTGTACAGGTGGTGGAATATCAGACAGACAATTGAAGCAAATCGTTGTTTTGTAATTCCTCTATTCCATGCGGATGTTTCCGAGACATACCAACAGAATCATACACACACAACAATAGAAGGAAGGGGGAAAGTAGTGATTCTCATCAGATGGAATGGACGGTTTCGGAAAAGCTACCGTGTTCACGTCGTCTTACGAATGGCCGGAAAGCAATCCTTAGTCGTCGTAGCCACTCTCGTGTGATTACTGATTACTTTGTGGTGGGACTGTAGAAGAACACAGGCTATCTGATATTGGTCCCTTCTGGACAACCAAACCCAACGAACCTCTTTATCTCGATCATTTCCCCGATGGCATCCCAACGTTTCCTCCGAGACGGCAGTTCATCTATGCCTCGGCCTCCTACAGTGTTGTTTGATGTTTCGAAGTAATTATTTGATTGAACCACCAATTCTGTCTCACATCCGTTTTCTTTTCTCGTTCGTTGCCGAATCGATTACAATCATAAATGCGATCAATCAATCAATCGACAGATGCTTTCTCTTCCTTCACCGGAACCCGCCTTACGGCCGTTCCCACATCGACCACCAGCAACCTTTCCATGAAGCTTCACGACTGGAAGCGCCGCACGGCAGATGAATCCGATATCAACGACGTCGAGAACTTCGAATTCACTCTCGATTCTCTCAAACCCGCTCCCGGATCCCGAAAGAAGAAGACCCGCAAGGGACGCGGTATCGCCGCCGGACAGGGAGCCACCTGCGGTTTCGGTATGCGCGGACAAAAGTCCCGAAGCGGACGACCCACCCGACCCGGATTCGAGGGAGGACAAAACCCTCTCTACCGCCGATTGCCCAAGTTACCAGGGACGGCCCATGGGACCCGGACACACCAAGAAGGAATTCAACCTGATCCACTTGGATGCCCTCAACGGAGCCGCCCCCGGATCCACCGTCAACTTCGAATCCTTGTTCGAAGCCAGCGCCGTCACCAAGTCCAAGCACTCTACCCACAAGGTCGTTGTCGGACGCAACGAGTTCACCGCCAAGGATATTACCGTTCAAGCCCACGCCTTCACCAAGACGGCTCAAGCCGCTATTGAAGCCGCCGGGGGCAAGTGCGAGCTCCTCAAGGCTTCCACCGGAGAAGTCATTGCCGCATGAAATAAACAAACAAACATCGTAATCTCTTCCGACAATAAAAAATGAAAAACTGAATGTGTAATCTTAGTCATCATGCAATTTTCCGTATCAATTGATTGCGTTGCCGATTATGTAACATCTGTTCATTGACATCGTTTCCAGTCAGTTTCAGGTAGCGCTGTCCCTTTTGATAGCTTACTTACGAATTGAGATGGTCACAGTTTGAACGAAAGAGATACGGTAGTTCACGAAGAAATATATAGCATTTCACGACCATGAACAGATAGCACAGCTGTCCAAAAGGCATTTCATTTTATTGATGGTTTAGCTGAGTAGCATCCGTAGATGACTTTTCCGAAATGCTTTGGTACGAAATAATCTTGTGTGTTCAAACTTTTGTTTTTGATCGTGTAATACGGTAGCAATAGAAAGAGATCACAGCGAGAGAGAGAGAGAGAGAGAGAGAGTTTGGGCTTAAGGGTAAACGCACGGTTTCTAAAGATGATTTCAACACACTGGCGATGAGGAAGGTGAGCCCATGCATGCAATTATCATGGATTTTGGTAACTTAGGAAGGCACTGTGTGGAATCCTCCGTTGATGAGAATAACACATTGGCTATTGCGGTGAAAAGTGTTGTACATTTCCGCGCTACAGAAAACAACGTGTGTTTCCAGCCCCTTTTCCACCAGCGTTTGCAAATAATAATGGCACCATGAAATACTACGTAGTGGAACCTCAAAACAGGAAGAGACGCGTATCTGGGATTGTATCAATATCATGTGAAGACCAAAGTAGTTATGGCATGTGTGCTAGTTCGGCAAATCACATCACAACGTGAAGCAGGCTTTGTTGCTATAACTCATCTCGAATAGAGAAGAACAATCACAAGTCCCAATGGTTGTAGAAACGGAAAGGGAAACGCAGCAACAGTTCATAATTTGTTGCGATCATAAACTTGTCAATTCTAGAAGTATTGTTTTGTGCATACTCTCCGCCCACCTCCAAATGGATACGATTTCTGTTGCATTCCATCGGCAACATACTTTGAATCCATTGTGGTCGCACTGCTTGCTTGACTCAATATCCAATGAGATGTTGCTCCGACTTATATGCCCCACCCACACGAAACCCAAATCCAGCAATGAAGCAGTGGTGAAAAGTACGATTAGTGCGAGCGTGCTGCCAATCCAATCACACATCCCAACAGATTACTTCGTATTGCTTTAAACCAGAGGCAGCTGGCAGAGGAAAATTCCTACCGAATTTCTTCCAATATCAACGAGTGGCACAGGCCTACTAGGTACCTCTCACGTATGGTACCGGTCGTGCAGACTACCCCGTCCACCGGTAAGATTACGCTCAGGTATGGCAACGATGCAGATTGAAATTGACAACACGTTGAAAACTACGGTAGCAATACAGTTGAATGAATCTGAAAAGCTCGTCCTTTTGCTACAAGAATTCGACTTGAACTCCAAACAACAGCACTCGACGGTGATTTCCTTGCACACAGTTATACTTTCTACAATGGATGCCATTCACGTGGAATGCTATCACTATCACTATCACTATTACACAGGGCTCTCGAACACTCGGAAAGAACTGTTTCCCCCAATGGAATGGATTCTGTTCGAACAGCAGCAGCATCGTTTCGACCGGTGTACGATACGATACGATACGAAACAATGCCTTTGCATTACATGCCACCGAGTTCCGGCCATTGCATCATGTTCGACGCCTGGTCCCAGAACATGTGTTCGAGCTTGCATCCCGTAGTAAAATGGTGCTGCATCCGCCGAAAGGCACTCGAGGCGTCAACGTCGGTGTCATTCGCCAGCCGCGCGCACTCGGCGTTTACCATGGCGATAAAGTCGGTCACCTCCTTTTCGAAGTCGTCCCCGGCGTACATATCGATCCAGGCGTCGTACTGGGGCTTGCGTTCGACGGTGTCGGCCAGGTCGGTCCGGAGCTTCAGCATGACGTGCCCGACGTGCATGTAGACCCAGAAGCAGGGCAGCAAGACCGCCAGTCCCTGGGCGTAGGATTCCGTGGCCACCACGCGCTTCATGTAGGACGTGTACAGCAGGCAGTTTGGCATTTGCTTTGCCTCGTCCTGGGATTCCGAGGAAGAATCGGGAGGCGTGATGTTCCACTGCTGAAAGAAAGAGTTGTGGAGTTCCAACTCGCATTCCTCGGCGCCCTTGGCAAAGTCGACGAGGCGGGCGGCGTCCTCGGGAGTCGGGGCTTTGGCGGCCACCCGGCGCAGGCAATCGGCAAAATCTTTCAGGTAGAGGGCATCCTGGACCACATAATACTTGAAATTGGCTTCCTCCAGGGTCCCGTCGACCATGGAGACCAGGAACGGGTGCTTTTCGGTAACGGCGATCAGTGGGTAGGCTTCGTCCCAGAAGGTTTGGGCCGTGACGGCGGTGGGTGTCGTGCTGCTATTGCTCTCGCTCATTGTGGGGATTGGAATGAGGTGGATGGATGGATGGATGGATGGATCTTGTGACAGAACGACTACCGGTATAAATATGCCGATTGGAATGAAAACCTACGGTACGCAAACGAGAAAGCTAAAACAGCAGCACGAGTTTTTGTTCAGAAGAAGTAAATCTTACTGAATCGCGTGCAACATCAGACATCAATGTCGTGAGTCGAGCGTCGGCAACAAAATTCGGTAATCTACCGGTACGTACTCGTACCGGTAGGAGAAAATATCTTTTTGTAAACATTGAGACAATAACAATAAATATATATATATTGAAGAGACATTAGTAGCGTCAGCGCCTTGATAGCTCAGTTGGGAGAGCGTCAGACTGAAGATCTGAAGGTCCTGTGTTCGATTCACAGTCAAGGCAAGTGTTTTGCCTCCACAGGAAAAATTCAGTGGGTGGTGATCGTTTGTGAAACTTTTTCCATTTTTTTATACACACGTCACACAAACGAGATTCAGGGTTATTTCAGAATCACGCGCATATTTGGGTCGAACTCCACTGGTCCCCCTTTGTAATTTCACCCTATTTATTAAAATTAATGTCGAACTCATAATATTTTTATGCACATTTCATTTTCCTACCCCACTGGCATCTGTTTCCGAAGTAGTGGCATGTTACTGAATTTTATGCCTGAAACAAACAGTGCATGGTCGCAATTTTTTAATCTCAATTGTTTCCTTTTTTCTATTGTTATTACTGGCTATTGTACGACTTCAGTAGTAACGATGGTCCGCACTCCCAAATATCAGGTATATTGTGTACGTTGCTACCGGGACTCTCCTCTGATCACTACTGGTTACGGAAAGCAGAAGGTTACCAAGAAGAAGAAACCCCCCTTGTTTACAGCGCGACGAAGAAAGAAAACGGGAGTAATTGTTTCTCCCGGTCTTCTCAACCATATTTCACGTAATCCGGGTACATGTTATTCTTATTACTACCGGTGTTTGGGGGTAGATGATTTTGCATCTTCGTTATTCATTAGAAAATCGAAGGAAGAAGCTCGAGGATGCTACTCAACAATTAGGTCTAACGAGCACCTGTAACGGTCCACAGAGTAGTGACGGCGCATTACCAGAGGTGCTCGACAATCAAGTTATGTATGACCCTTCTGTCGAACCGATTGGGCGTGCCTTGATTGGTCGGGAATTAACAAACATAGAGGATGACAATGATTCTGTCTCCGATGACAATTTTTTTCTTTCCTAATGCCGACGATGAGGAAGAAGGAAGTGTGAGCATAGAGGCCCCCCACTCTTTGATTGTCAATGATGAAGAAGGCAACAACATTGATGTTGACGATTCCCATTGTGATTCAAACACGCTAGTAATTACGACACCCAATGTAGGAAGAAACATATCTGACAAATTGAAGGTCAAGATCAAGTTTATTTTGCGTTTTTCTATTTTCTGCAACGGCGTTGCACCAAATGCCCTTTTCCCGTATTTTCGATGGTATACTAGTATGGTACAATCATACCCCCCTTCTCATGTGTATTTTGCGTTTTTCTATTTTCTGCAACGGCGTTGCACCAAATGCCCATTTTCCCGTATTTTGGATGGTATACTAGTACGGTACAGTCATACCCCCCTTTTCATGTGTATTTTGCGTTTTTCTATTTTCTGCAACGGCGTTGCACCAAATGCCCTGTTTCTGTATTTTGGATGGTATACTAGTACGGTACAGTCATACCCCCCTTTTCATGTGTATTTTGCGTTTTTCTATTTTCTGTAACGGCGTTGCACGAAATGCCCTTTTTCCGTATTTTGGATGGTATACTAGTTTGCTATTTCTTCTCTGCTTCATAGCTCTTTCTGAATTTCTCATGGTCAACAAGGATGCCGTTGCCGATGGAGTAGTAGATGAATTGCTGAAGATTGCGGTTGCTGTTGCTGACGATGTGTCAAATCGTATGCTGCCACGGGATGTGTTGGAGGAGGAGGAGTGCTGTTGATGCCGATGCAGATGCCGATGCCAATGGTTCAATCGTTCCTGTTGGTGGCTGTTGCTTTCGCTTTGCGTTTTGATCGTTCCCGGTTTCGGTTGGTTCGATTGTTCCGGTTTGCTCAATTGCTGTTGATTGCTCTCTGTCGCTGCTCCGTGTTGCTTGCTATCTGCTGCCGCTATTGTTGTTACCGCTGCCATTTGCAATTCGATTGTGGTTGCTGTTGCTGGTCTATGAAAACATGTAATAATTGAACAAAATGGGTGAGTATCTATTGATGTAGTACTAGTAGAGTAAATTATAACAACAGAATAATATAATCTACATGCTAACCTACACAGTTGGCGTCCGATCAATTCGTTGCTAACGATTTGTTGTTCTGATCTGTTGTTCCACCTCAACGGAAGATTCGCCGCACCTCTATTGTTCCGATTCCTGTTCCGGTCCGATGTTGCAGCCTCCAGCAGGGAAGAAGAAGATGCACCTCCAGCGACACCAGGAAAGATTCGCCGAGCCTCTATTGTTCCAATTTGTTATTCCGATCCGTCCCTATGAAAATAAGAAGAAAAAATAGAAGTGAGGAAAAAGAACATCATCATCAATGCAACAGGCAGGCAGCAATGTCTATCTATCTCACGTTGTTGCCTTCCACTTGGTGCTGCCTTCGATTCCAATCGTTGTTGCCAATATGTTGTTCCGACAATCGTTGTTGGTGCTGCCGTTGATTTGCAGACTTGTAGTAATTCCTATGTCACGAAAAACAGGGACTTGTTCCTGTTGATATATAGGCAATTGATGCAGATTTTGTGCTTTCAAGATGTTTATGTAAGGCGGCCGTCCAAACAAGAATATCTTTCCAGCAACTAATCCCTAATCGAATGCTTTCTACTTCTTTTGCAGTACAAGGCTGTTATATCGGACTGAAATATCTGAGAACGGATCGTTGTGCTTGTGACATCGTCGCCTGAGGCATGTGACGAAGAGGGTCGGATCCCACGTTCTCGGACGAAGTGTTGCTTGCAAGAAACAACACTCTACTCAGATAAGTTGGAAAATGAGCTCGGTCAATTTGATTCGAAAGTGAACTAAATTCACTTTTCGAACAGTGTGAGTGATTTTACAGTGCACTTTTTTCTAAGTACTGAATCTACATGAAATTCGAATCTGTTTGAATTTTTTGAACGTTCGTTCGAATTATTTTGGAATTAGTACTGAATCTACATGCTAGCTAGTACGTAGTACTGAATGCTGTATGTGATCCGTTTGAATTTTTTGAACGTTGAACGTTCGATCGAACAAATGTTCGAATTATTTTGGAATTAGTACTGAATCTACATGCTAGCTAGTACGTAGTACTGAATGCTGTATGTGATCCGTTTGAATTTTATGAACGTTGAACGTTCGATCGAACAAATGTTCGAATTATTTTGGAATTAGTACTGAATCTACATGCTAGCTAGTACGTAGTACTGAATGCTGTATGTGATCCGTTTGAATTTTTTGAACGAACCAACGTTCGAACGAACGTTCGAACGTTTGAATTATCTAGCTAGTACGTACTGAATGCTGTATGTGATCCGTTGTAGGTTCGAATTATTTTGGAATTAGTACTGAATCTACATGCTAGCTAGTATGTAACGTCGAACGATTTTTTTCTTCGTACGTACTTCGAATTTTTTCTTTTTCTTCGTACATACTTAGGGTTAGGGCTAAGGTTAGGGTTAGGGCTTCGAATTTTTTTCTTCATACGTACTTAAGTACTAGAACTTATTGGGTAATGACTAAAATTATTCTAAAATTCATACTGACTAAAGTATCAGCCTGTTTCTTGTCCAGTTTGTTTCATAGTCTACCCCATCCATAGTATGAGCAATATTCATCCTGAAATTGCAGTCAATGCCACTCATTTGCACTCAAAACTACCAAGGACTCACTATTTTGGTACATGCATGTCCAGGGACAAACATTATTCTAAAATTCATACTGACTAAAGCATCAGCCTTTTTCTTGTCCAGTTTGTTTCATAGTCTACCCCATCCATAGTATGAGCAATATTCATCCTGAAATTGCAGTCAATGCCACACATTTGCACTCTAAACTGACTAGCCTAGGACTCACTATTTTGGTACATGCATATCCAGGGACAAACATTATTCTAAAATTCATACTGACTAAAGTATCAGCCTGTTTCTTGTCCAGTTTGTTTCACAGTCTACCCCATCCATAGTATGAGCAACATTCATCCTGAAATTGCAGTCAATGCCACACATTTGCACTCTAAAACTGACTAGGACTCACTTTTTTGGTACATGCATGTCCAGGGACAAAAATTATTCTAAAATTCATACTGACTAAAGTATCAGCCTTTTTCTTGTCCAGTTTGTTTTGTAGTGTACCCCATCCATAGTATGAACACTATTCATCCTGAAATTGCAGTCAATGCCACACATTTGCACTCAAAAACTGAGTAGGACTCACTATTTTGGTACATGCATGTCCAGGGACAAACATTATTCTAAAATTCATACTGACTAAAGTATCAGCCTGTTTCTTGTCCAGTTTGTTTCATAGTCTACCCCATCCATAGTATGAGCAATATTCATCCTGAAATTGCAGTCATTGCCACTCATTTGCACTCAAAACTGACTAAGACTCACTATTTTGGTACATGCATGTCCAGGGGGGACAAAAATTATTCTAAAATTCATACTGACTAAAGTATCAGCCTGTTTCTTGTCCGGTTTGTTTCATAGTCTACCCCATCCATAGTATGACCACTATTCATCCTGAAATTGCAGTCAATGTCACACATTTGCGCTCAAAACCGACTAGGACTCAATATTTTGGTACATGCATGTCCAGGGACAAACATTATTCTAAAATTCATACTGACTAAAGTATCAGCCTGTTCCTTGTCCAGTTTGTTTTGTAGTCTACCCCATCCATAGTATGAGCAATATTCATCCTGAAATTGCAGTCAATGCCACTGATTTGCACTCAAAACTGACTAAGACTCACTATTTTGGTACATGCATGTCCAGGGGGGACAAAAATTATTCTAAAATTCATACTGACTAAAGTATCAGCCTGTTTCTTGTCCAGTTTGTTTCATAGTCTACCCCATCCATAGTATGAGCAATATTCATCCTGAAATTGCAGTCAATGCCACACATTTGCGCTCAAAACCGACTAGGACTCAATATTTTGGTACATGCATATCCAGGGACAAAAATTATTCTAAAATTCACACTGACTAAAGTATCAGCCTGTTTCTTGTCCAGTTTGTTTCATAGTCTACCCCATCCATAGTATGAGCAATATTCATCCTGAAATTGCAGTCAATGCCACTGATTTGCACTCAAAACTGACTAAGGACTCACTATTTTGGTACATGCATGTCCAGGGGGACAAAAATTATTCTAAAATTCATACTGACTAAAGTATCAGCCTGTTTCTTGTCCGGTTTGTTTCATAGTCTACCCCATCCATAGTATGACCACTATTCATCCTGAAATTGCAGTCAATGTCACACATTTGCGCTCAAAACCGACTAGGACTCAATATTTTGGTACATGCATGTCCAGGGACAAACATTATTGTAAAATTCATACTGACTAAAGTATCAGCCTTTTTCTTGTCCAGTTTGTTTTGTAGTCTACCCCATCCATAGTATGAGCAATATTCATCCTGAAATTGCAGTCAATGCCACTGATTTGCACTCAAAACTGACTAAGACTCACTATTTTGGTACATGCATGTCCAGGGGGGACAAAAATTATTCTAAAATTCATACTGACTAAAGTATCAGCCTGTTTCTTGTCCGGTTTGTTTCATAGTCTACCCCATCCATAGTATGAGCAATATTCATCCTGAAATTGCAGTCAATGCCACACATTTGCGCTCAAAACCGACTAGGACTCAATATTTTGGTACATGCATATCCAGGGACAAAAATTATTCTAAAATTCACACTGACTAAAGTATCAGCCTGTTTCTTGTCCAGTTTGTTTCATAGTCTACCCCATCCATAGTATGAGCAATATTCATCCTGAAATTGCAGTCAATGCCACTCATTTGCACTCAAAACTACCAAGGACTCACTATTTTGGTACATGCATGTCCAGGGACAAACATTATTCTAAAATTCATACTGACTAAAGTATCAGCCTGTTTCTTGTCCGGTTTGTTTCATAGTCTACCCCATCCATAGTATGAGCAATATTCATCCTGAAATTGCAGTCAATGCCACACATTTGCACTCTAAAACTGACTAAGACTCACTATTTTGGTACATGCATGTCCAGGGACAAACATTATTGTAAAATTCATACTGACTAAAGTATCAGCCTTTTTCTTGTCCGGTTTGTTTCATAGTCTACCCCATCCATAGTATGAGCAATATTCATCCTGAAATTGCAGTCAATGCCACACATTTGCACTCAAAAAGTAACTGAGAAACACTATTTTGGTTACTTGTTCATACAAAAATCAAAGAACAATAACCAAAAATTACGGAGACTACCCTTTGTACACCACATCTCTACGGAGGAATTGATCCACTGGACACGTTAACATCTATATCAAGAACCAATCATATCCTGACGAGGAAAGTTACACTACTTAAAGTTAGGCTGTTTTTGATGGACTAGTACAAAAAGACGTCGGTACATTCAAAAAATGTACTCCATAGAAAATAACAAAACAACAAAAAGGGCTTTTCTTGCAACGCCGTTGCAGAAAATGAAAAGACAATAGGTACGAGAATCAATGCTTGGGCTACGTACGATTACCCTCAGTGGAACCTACGGATTGTGGTCCGCGCCAAAATTTTCAGGACACCACATTGCAGAATATCACGGCACGCGCAAACAAAAGATAGGCAGGCGCCAGTAAAACAACACTCACAGGTAGTACAATTAATAGTAATACAGCACTTCCCGGGAGGCAGTAAATCAAGCACTTACAGCGCGTACAGTATGAATGAAAAAAACATGCCAAACGCTTCCTTCAAACAACATTATTATCATAAAAATAGCGCGCCAAATCAATCAAAGGAAAAAACGGTAAGTTGAGGTGCACGAGTTAACAAAAAAATAATGGTGGAACTGAGTACTAGTTGCAGTCCGGTGACAGGTAGAACCATTGTTACCAATAACACAAACAGCCCGCACAGCAGTGTATCGGGAAGTGACCGAACAAACACAAACGATACTAGCCAAACATATAAAACCAAAGACAGTAGCAACAGAAATATTCTACAGACAACAAAAGACTACGATAACAATAACTTGGAAAACAACATTGTCAAACATGTCAAAGAAAAAGCATTCAGGAAATTTAAATTCCCGCCAGAGATTACATTCGTGAAGGCGACGATATTCAAAATTGTAAAACAAGCAAATAACAATGAAATACCAAATACGATCGTTACAAAAGACCAAAAGTGGAGTGGAATTTATTGCCGTGCAGTGACTGCGTGTAGGCACAATGCTCAAACTCTTGGCAGGAAAAACTACAAAGGTACGCAACCAACAAGAAAATGATTGCCGGCATGCAATCGTTCATAAGCCATTCTAACATTTTGGTCGTATGAACACTGACACGTAGACAATAAAAGAAACAACCTGATACCAGATAGTTTCCCAGGAACGGTTCTAATCACGGACACACAAGACGTTAACTCAGAAAATAGGTACCAATTGCACGAAGACTATCGGCGGAAAAATTCACCAGAATTCAAATACTTCATGAAAAGAATTCTTGGAGCGGTGTCACCAAAACAGACAGACTTCAAAAGAAAATCAGTCAGAATGACAATCAGTAACATTTTCACCCCAAGCGATGAAGCTTTTGCATTGCTTTTCCTTTACAACGACTATGACTCGTGGCTAAACACAACAAAGGGCACGAGGTTGAGAAAAAAATTCACTGACGGTAAGTCTGGAAATAAGGAGGGGTGGAGTAACGAGGGACAAGATCTTTACGAATACCTAGTAAGTGAATTAGAAGAACGAAGGAAGGAACAACAGTCAAAAGAATTAGAGACGGAAATACTTAAAATGTACCAAAAGCAAAATGGCAATCGTAAACAACAAGATAAGGAGGAGAACAAAGAGGGAAAAACACGGAAGCGAAAACGTACCTTGGTTGAGATTCTAGGCGAAGATGATGAGGACTACAAATTTTTCATGGAATACAATAAAAACGAACAAGAGTAATTGATGATATCAACATCAATAGTAGAACGGCTAGTTCATTATTATTTTATGGTTTGCACAATATTGTTCCGGGTCTTCTGTTCGAATATAATACAATAAACAAGATAATTTCAAAGGCTGATAAAATACTTTCGTATTTGTTACAAAATATGTTTGTTGTATTTCCGTATTTGATAAGCGTAGCGTGAATATTGTAAAATGTCGGAGAGTATTGCAAATGCGGATAAAATATTTTCTTATTAGTACAAAAATATGGTTGTTGGATTTTGATATTCGAAAAACAAAGTGTGAGTAACGTGAAAGCAACATAACAGAATACATTGCTGGTTATCAAGAAGCTTGTATATTTGTTAAGAAATTTGTATCAACGCTACAACAATATCAGTGTACATAGAGGATATTATTACAAAACATGAGGAGTTTCGTGTGGAAAAAACAAAAATTGAATGGCGAATAAATATTATCGGGGTAAGCATGAAACAAAATTGTAGAATAGAAAAAATTTGGAAGCAACCATGAAACAGGGGGTGAAAATATGGATAGGAAAATAGTCCTACTTGAAATTGTTGCGTGCAAAAATAGGTAGAGAATTATTTATTGTGCGCGCAACAAAATGTTTCGGAATATTTTAAAATATTGCACGAATTTTACGAAAGCACGAGCATCGTTTATGTTACGCAGTACTCATCCAATACTAGTACTTTTCATCCAAATTCAGATAGAGATCATACAAGTAATACTAGGACTACAAAAATGGTCCAAATGAGATGAGAATATGCAAAATCCTATCAGGTTTTCAGGCTTAACAAAATTGAGTTGCTCCTTTTTGTTGCTGAAGTTGTAGTAACAGAAGTTGTTTGTCTTCCTCACCATCACTCTGCAAGCAAACGCCAGCAGTATTTATTCCTTTGATTATTAGGGCATGTGAATTATGGTGGAATGCTTTTTATAATGCTTGTTCTTGTGTTTGTTGGTGGCAGCGATGATTGTATTGGTGAGGAAGATGTTAGCCAATTGGTACTTGTTCTGTTTTTTCATCCGCAGTGATTGGCTAAAAATTGGAAATAGGAACAAATGTACCCTAAAGCCATGACAGCAGCAACAGCAGCAATGACAGCAGCAGTAGCAGCAACAGCAGTAGCAGCAGCAGCAGCAGCAGCAGCAACAACAGTGAGCTGGCTTTGAATGTTATGCATAGTTACAATACTCTCCCATCATAGGTATTGATTAAAAACAACTTTTGACTGCAATGCCTTGACTAGCTAATAATTGACCATGGTGTCAACATGTTCTTACCGTTGCTGATAATTTTGCATGAGCATTAGTATGTCAAACAGATCCAATGCTTCACAGTGCCAATCAGTATTTTGTGACTATCCTCTATGTGGTACTCTGTTCCTACACATCCTGACATTTACAATTATTTGCCTGCTTTTGATGCCAATCCAGTGTTTACGTAATTTGTATTACAGATTTATTGAGTCTTAGCTTTGCTGAAGCCATGTTCAAACATGACATCATTTAGAAATAGTCATGACCAAACTTTTCTTGTAATCTGATGTCTTTCAATTCCCAATACTATTTGAACGCCTGTTGCTAAAGCACAGCCAAGCTAAAGCTGCTATTAGAATCAAAAGATAAGACTTGTCAAAGAGGAAACAGAGAGATGAAATTTGTGTAACAGTTGCTTCAGTCCTTGCATTCTCTCAAAGGCCAATTCTACTATAGATCTCTAGATTTCAAACCAGCGCCACTACTATTGAACCCAATTTTAGGTCGATGCCAATTTATTTTTGTCTTCCAATTGTAAATCCATGATATCACTTGCATGCTTAGGGTGCTGGAGGAATTATACAAACTATGCTGGCTTGTTTAAAAAAATTACACTTCAATGCAATGGCATGATTGTGGACTTCAAATTCAACAAAAGGCTTGGTAAGTAGTAGCTACTGACCCAGGTACAAAGGGTAAGGTGATAATGTATACAAATTCAACCCAATTACAATGCTGAATACAATTGTAAACATGCCACGCATCATTCAATTAGATACGCTGCTTTGATTGCAAAAATCAAGTTCCAAAGAAGAAGAAGAAGAAGAGAGAACAACAACCGCCCACTGAAACGGAATAAAGTTCAGAGTCGATGCACTTTCCTTTTGTCTCGAGAGTACAAGAAAAGAATTAATCAAAGAGTTCTTGTCATGGCTGGTTGTTCTACAGTATTTTTTCTTTCTCCGTGTGTGGGTGAATAAACACTATATGCGTTGCGAGGAATGAAAAAGTGTTCTGTCACTAATTACTCTTCCGACAACAGTATTACAGGCAGACCTTTCGTGCTCTGTGTTTCAATTTCGGTCTCACGTTTTTGCGTTCTTGGTTGCTGGAGAGAGCTTCAACGATTTCTAGAAGGACTGATCTTGGGTTTGGGTTTGGGTGCGAGGTATGCTCATAATTGTTAAATACGGAGTAAATACTTCGTATCTTAAAGTAGTATTTTAATTGGTTTAACTGTACAGGTACCCCAGTGTAGTATAACATGGTATTGTACATTGCTGGTTTCAAGAAGTATTTGAGTGTCAAGACTCCCGTATGGTACTATAAGAAATCTTGTTTCGACATGATATGGCTTCATACAGTATCATCGCATACGAGATTGTCGTGAATCGAAGTGGGTTTCGGCCGAAGTATTGGAGTCGTCCTCGCATCATTCCATCGAATTCTCTTCTTCTTTGTCGAAACCCATCCATTGTAGGGAGAAATATTCCCTGGGCATTAGTAATGACTTCTCGAGTCTATATATATAGCTCATTGACTCCAACACAACCACCGGTACCATTGGTGTTGTGTTAGTAGGAAGTCGTGTCTTCGGTGTGTGGTGCACTGCGACAATAGCCACAGGTTTCCCGGCAGAGTCTTCCGTACTCCGTGCAGCGTCGCTTGTCCACCGCCACGTAGCCACAATTTCGCTTCACGGAGAAATTCCCCACCTTTACATCGAAGGAGTCGACGTCCTTGCACTCGTAGAGCCGAGCGTCGACGCAAAAGTCCTTCGCGCTCCACTCGATGGGATTCCCGGAGCATCCCGGCACCGGATCGGAGACCCCGCTGGTGAGGGAATCCCTCACGAAACACACCAGGCCGTCTCCGCACTGCGTGTCGTCGTCGCAATCTCCCTCGCAGACGTTACACTTTCGATCGAGGTTCTTGCATTTCCCGGTGTACGCGAGTGGTGGTTCTTGTTGTTGCTCCTCCTCGATGGATGAAGGAGGGGGGAATTCTTCGTTTGGTTTCGATCGACAAAACCGAATGCCCTTGTCACGGCATTGGTGGAGTCGTTGTTCGTTCTTCTTGTCGTTGTTGGAGGATTCGTCTTCGGATTGTGAAAGGAAATTGGGACCCGTCTCCAGAATGGGACTCGTGGGTGTTTCCGAGGTGGTGATCTTCCATACCATCGCAGCGACCGAAAGGTATCCTTCCATGTAGGCATTTTGATCGATGCCAAAGACGATCTGATCTCGCAGATCGTTGCTAGCATCGCCCTCTTGGTAGAGAGCGGCATCGACATCGAACGTCCCCGCCAGCAGCTCCGGATGATCGTCCAACAACGCCAAGAGGGCCGGAATTTGGTCGTGACCCGTCGACAACACTCCGTATCCGTTCCAGTCGGTTTCGGTTTCGGCGCTGCCAAGTGCTCGTTCTACCGCGGTCTTGTACAGTTGCTGGTCACCGTTGTTGGGCACGTGGACGATCCCCATAAACTCGAATGAGTCGTGTTCGTGTTCGGCGAACGCCGCCTTCATTCCGTTGCACCGCTCATTCAGCATGTCGAAATCGGCGTGCACTAGGCACCACCCCTTGGCGACACCGGCCCCGATCAATCTTCTCCCCGCTTCCAGGCCACTCTCGAAGTCTTTCTGACCCACATAACGCAGCCCGGACCCCGCCTCCCAGCTTTCGGCATCGGCATTCGCATCGGCATTGATGGCCAGAAAGGGAATTCCCCGGGACCTGCATCCCAGCAAGCTGTCCTTCATGCTCGCGTCCGGGAGACTCACGATGAGACCGCTGGTGGTCGGGGATTGGCACGCCTCGCCGATGTCGAAGGTGTGCTTGAGTCGGAGGTTTCCGTTTCCGTTTTGTCGCTGCCGTCGCTGGTTGAGGACGGCCCGCTTGAAACGATTCTTTTCGATGGAAACCCCAAAGTCGGCAGCGGCCTGATTGATTCCCGACACCACCGTGGTCCAAAAGGCGGAGGGCTCGCCGTCGTGGCCATCGTCGTCGTCGTGCGTGAGGACGGCGATGGAAATCCGGGATCGGTCCGTGCACGGACACTCGCCGTTGCTTCCGTTGCTGTCACTACCACACACCGGGTATCCCTCGGATTCGCAAACCCGGTGTTCCCTCGGGGGAAAGTGCTCACTGTCCCCGGTGATCAGAACCGGACCGGTCCAGAGGTTGGCCCCGCTTGCGCTTGCGCTTTTGCGTTTGCTTTCGACTGGCAGTCGCTGCCCCGTCGTGGCGTACAGCGCCGCCATGAGCACAATTTGGCTTCCCTGCAGGTAAGGTTGCTGCGCCACGGCAAAGTCGATGGTTCCCTCGGCCAGCGCGTCGTACACGAACGGCGTTGAAGCATCAAAGGTTCCCACGATATGGTCTGTCTCGATGTGGCACCCGTTCGCCACCATGGCCTCCATAATGGATTCGGCGATCCCGCTCCCCCCCGCGAGCTGGACGACCGTGTGCTTACAGCCAACAAAGTGGGCAAAGACCTCCTCGGCGGTGGTGTCTTTTTCCAGGTACATTACCTCCCACGATTCCACCACGCCAGAGGTGGCCGTCACCATCGCCTCGAATCGTTCGGTCAGCGCCCGGACGTCCGATCGGTGGTTGATGTAAAGGCCGGTGGTTGTGGTTTTGGCAGTGGTCATTTGGGAGTGTTCGTAGTCGCCCGACAGCAGCAGGTCCCGGATCCGGGTCCCCGCCATGATTCCGGCCTCGGTTTCGTTCATCGAGACCGTTCCCTTCAGCAGGGGAGACACAACCGCAGCATCCCCGTCTCCCTCGCTGCTGCTGCTGCTGCTGTCGTAGAGTGCATTGATTCCAAAGATCGGAATGTTACTGCTGTCCGCCAGGCTCGCGAGGGCGTCCTCGATGGCGGGATCCCCGGGAAGACTCACGATCATCGCTGCCGGACTACGGAACGATGATCCTCCGTCACTGCCGCTGCCGTCGTCCATCCGCGATGATTCTGTTTCGTCTGGTTCTGGTTCTTGGCATCCACCGAATCCGCAGCGGAGACCGGAGTCGCGGGCGTTTCCGTTTGTGTTTCGTCCCTGCACGATGCCGGCCATTGCTCGCTGTCGCTGTCGCTGTCCGGTGGAGCCTACCTCACGAATGTCGCGGGCCATGGTTTCGGCCAGTGTCGAAACATCGAGCGCCGGATCGTCGTCGTCGTACAGCACAAAGTCCAGGTCGATTTGCACGTCCTTCGCGATCTGTTCCATTCCCGCCCGGATCTGCTGCCAGAAGGGATCGTTCTTGGTGCCGTGCACGACGACGCGGATCGGACCGATTTCCGAGCGATCCACGAGGCACGTGGCATCGTTGATGGAGTTGGAATCGCAATCGCCGGTCTCGGCCCGGCAGAGCGTCGCTGTCGCCAGCACCAGGAACAACACACCGGCAACGATCGTCCTTCGGATCAGTGCGGAGGATGAAGTATTCCGCCGAAGACGAACCATTTGGGTTGTTGTTGTTGTTGTTGTTGTTTGTTCGGTGACCAGCGACGAGAACGAGGCTCTCGATCGCACACGCAGCGCTCTCATTGATTTCCACCCCGGGGTTGTTGTTGTGCTCTGCGACCGGACTGCTTTGTGGTAATGCTTGTTTTTCTTGAAATCTACGAAGTATGTTGTTCCAATCTAATCCAACTTGTCGCTGTTGTCGTCGTTGCTTTCTTGATTGTCTTTTCTGTTTGCTTGTATTGCCGGGATTGATCAGCCCCAAATGAAGGCTGAAATGGGATCGTACCGGAACAAATCACATCACATCAACACCACAGCGATCATTCATCCATCGGTTGGGTCGTTTTCGCTTCATCGAAGCTGTCCAGCATGTTTTTCCATTTGGATTTCGATTTTTCGATGATGATCATTCGTGTCAAAAACTCTAAATCGGGTACAACGCATGGCCTTCGACAAAAATTTAATGAATCAGGTATATCGTAGCCTCCCCCGGCTCGGCTCGGCTCGCGAGTGTGTCCAACGACTGCGCAATTATCGTCCTTACGTCGCCCGTAGTCGGCAGTGTATCAACTATCGGTATGAATTTAGAACGTTATAAAAATAGAATTATGATTAAGTGAAATGAATGATGAAGTGTAAATGTAAATGTAATCCAATGGACATGGTATCTTGACATCCATGATGTCAAGGTGACATACTATGTCATCGGGAGAAGAATGATATCCTTCCAGTCATTATGACATGACGTCTGGCCCTTTGTTCTCTCTCATGACTCCATCAGGATTCGTTTGGTCAGTCACGAGGATCATTGTTACACTATCCCCCACAGCAATTGACTGTGCAATTGTGTGTCATTGCTACTGTTGATTTGGTCCACAATAAGGTGTGATTTTTTGGATGTTATATATTTCTTCGACTGCTTCTGGTGATCGCTGTACTTTAACCGTTCCATTGGTGAATACTTAAATGATTGGGTATGGTCCATGGATTCTTTCTTGTAGCTTTGTTGGGTCATATGTCTTGACCATGATCCGATTGCCTATTTGATAGTTGTGGTTTATTCTGCCTTTATTGGTCCTTACCAGATTCTGGTCAATGAGCTGTTGTCGTTTGTTTCGTATTGCTTCTAGATTGGCTATCAAGGGTACATCTATCATCATGTCTCTGCCAAATGACAATGCTCCTGGTGAGGTTTACATGGTAGTGTTGACTGTGCAACGGGTTGCATGCATGCAGCTCGTCACCAATGCGTTGTCCACTATGTGCTTGGCCTCTTGCTCATTGTTTGCATGTGTTGTTCTCATGGTAACTCACAGTATGTCTCCCATGGTGCGATGTAATCTTTCACATATTGCATTGGACTGTGGATTTCTTACTGTTGTTGGTACTGATTTGATTCCATGCTGGGTTAACAGTGTCTGAAACTTCGCACCCTACAAATTCACCTCCATTATCACGTATCCAACGGTTTGGTCTGGGGTATCTTGCTAGCCAGCTGTTTGCGAATTGGGTGGCCACATGTTGGCTGGATTTGTTGTCGATTCTGATAATTTCAGCTAGGTTGGTAACTAGGTCAATCATTGTTAGTGCTTTGAACTCATACTGTTGATCTCTGGCTTTGATCTTCCAGGGTCCTATGAGGTCCATGCACACTTCATCCCAAGGTGCGGCGGCGGCTGCCCTGGGTGGTAATAGACCATCATATCCTCTACCTCCTTCTTTGTATTGATGAGAATTCACCAGACATGCATATTGCTTGCATAATTGTTGCAGGTTGGGTGAGTAGAACCTGGCTGATATAGTGTTGTATAGGCGCTGAATCCCGCAGTGGCCCAGTACCACATGGTACCAATGAATCACATGCTGAACAAGTGATGCTGGTATGACTATTCTCCAGTTGTGATTGTTGGGTTCTACTCTCGTTATGATTTGCTGCCCGTTGATGACTGTGATCAGGAATTTGGCTGGGTCTTCCTGATGAGCTGTGTGGAGGTGGATATCCTGATTCTGGTGGTTTTGTATATTGGCGATGGTGATAGGATTGGGCATCTCTTGCAATGGTGGTAGGTTTAGAAGACATTCGATCCATTCATTCTTGTTTTCATCAATATTGGTAAAGGTTTCATCTCCTACTATGACTATGCCATCCTTTGGTACTTGAATTGTGTGGAAATCTACTAGTGTGCCCTTGCCCTGCCGACTATCTCTCACAGAGGGTGGCTCCATACGTGGCAGCCTCGAAAAACAATTGGCAAGGACATTCCTTTTGCCTTCAATATGGGTAAGATTGATATTGAATTCAGACATGAAGACCTTCCATCTGAGCACGCGTTGCATGGAGAATGTTTTGAATATGAGATTGTTGTGGTTTGTATAAACATGGAGCATTCCTCCAAGGAGGATCTTTCTGTATTCTGTGAGTGTGAGGATGATTGCTAGGAGCTCTTTTTCTGTAGTCGTGTAGTTTTGTTGGGCTTTGGATAGTTTTCTGCTGAAATACGCTATCACTCTGCCTTCTTGGATGATGACCGCCCCCAGCTGATAATCGGAGGAGTCTGTGTAGATGTGGAAGGGCTTTGTGTAGTCGGGATAAACATTCATGGCATCTGCTGCTAGGATGGCTTTCATCTTGTCAAAGGCCTTTTGCTTGCGTTATCCCATGTGAACTTTTTGGCCCCTGTCATTTCAGTGAGTGGTGCCAATACATGAGCTCTTCTTGGCCATAAGGACTTGTAGTAGTTGACTATTCCAATGAGAGCTCAAACATGTGATGTTTTGTGGTGGTCCCAGTCGAAGCACTGCTTCTATCTTCTTTTTCCAAGGTTTGATTCCTTCTGGGGTCATCCAATGCCCAAGGAAATCCGTTTCTTTCACTAGCCAGCTGCACTTGAGGGGGTTGCATTTCATTCCATTGACTGCGAACCTGGCTAGTATGTCATCTAGTAGTTGTAGATGATGCGTGAACAAGTGATTCATCCATATCCCTACGTCATCAATGTAGCAAGTACAACCAAGGCCCTCAAGCATCTCTGTCATGATGTGCTGTGCTACATCTCCACTGATTTTCACTCCCATGGGCAGCCTTTTATATCTAAACAGTCCGTATGGCGTTGTGATTGTGAATAGCTTCTGGCTGGCTTTGTCCAGTCAAAAGCAATAGTATTGCATGGACAGATCAATCTTGGTGAAGTAGTTGTATCTTCCTCGTCTGTTCATTATATCTTTTATCCTTGGCAGTGGAAAGGGTTTCCTTTTGATCACATTGTTGAGTTCTCTAAAATCCGGCACCCATCGGACTCTGTCATCGTTCTTGGGGGTTATAAATGTTGGGAACGCCCAGTCTGATGGTCCACATGGTTCCAGTACTCCATCGGTGATTAGACTAGCAAGTTCCTTCCTGAAGATTTCCTCTCTTTGGTATGCTATTGGATATGGTTTCAGGTGGATTGGTTTGACATTCCCCTTCAACTCTATGTGTATTTCCCGATGTGGATAACATCCAAGTTCCCCATTGAACACTACCTCGTGTCATTTGAGCATTGTTTGAAACTGCTGTTTCTCTGTTTTGGTCATGTGATCCTGCTTCCATGCCACTTCTTCTGCTGTAACATGTTGATAACTTCTTTTCAATATCTCATTTCCATTGCTGAACAGTTCTGCATCGGCTGCTTCATCTGCTGTCACTTTGGTCATTTTTAATGATTCTTTCATGGGTATTGTCACATCTATCCATGTGATAGTGTGTATGTCGAACGACATCACCATGCCAGCCATCGATAGGAAGTCTCAACCTAATATAATGTCATATCAACAGTTTGGAGAGTCAAATATAGACGCAATGATTCCAATGATTCTTCTGCCATTCACATATGCAGGCAATTGTAGCTCTTCCAACCTTACTTCATATGAAGTGTCAAACGTCCCATTGGTTGTTGTTGTTACTCTTTTGTGTCCCACATGTTTTGGTTGTACTCCAAATAGCATGGACTGTTTGTTTATCATTGTTTTTGTGCTTCCGGAGTCAAGCAGTGCTATATACGGTCTATCTGCTGTTACTCCTTATATTTCTTTGATTTTCAGCAGCACCGCCGGTGTTGCATCATTCACGGTGGCCCTAGGCCCCGCTGTTTTATCTTCGGTGGCCCATGGTCCCTTAATTTCTATGGCATCTTACCCTTTTTGTATTTTGACCTCTTGCAGGTTCACAGTGGCCTGTAGCCCTGATCCTATTCCAGTGGCCCTTGGCCCTGGCATCGCATTTGCATGCGTTTCTAGTCATTTGTATTGACATTGATTTTATTTGGTTGTATAGTAACTGGCGTTGCTTGCCTTTATATTGGAGAAGGCATTGCCCCCTTGGTGACTCTGTTGTTCCCAGTTATGGTTGCTCTTGTTGCTGGATCTTCCTCCTGCTCCTCGGCCTCCGAATCTTCCTTGACCCCCGAATTGGTTGTCGCTGAATCTAGTGCTTGCATTGCTTCCTGAGTAAGTACTGTTGTTGTTGGACCCGGCGTATTGTGGATAGGGTGTTTGATTCTTTGGGTTGAGATAACATTGATCCCACATGTGGTTTCCTTGCGGATGATTCCTGCGTTTTCCACCATTTCCTCTTCCGGATCCTCTTCCTCTTCCAAATCCTCTTCCTTTCCCGGCTCCTTGTCCAAATCCTTGTTGTTTGTTTTTCTTCTCTTGCTTCCTTGTTTTGTTGGCACTATCCTTCTTCCTTGTCCTGTAGTCTGGAATCTGTAGTATAGAAACCTCCCTGAAATTAACTGCTGCATCCATGTATGCATCTTGCCAAGATCTAGGATGGGCCTTGAAGAACATTCTCTTGCGCTGTTGTTCGGTAAGGTTGTTATCATCATCTCTGGGTAGCATGTCAATGTAGTCGAGGATGATCTTGGTCCTGCTGAAATGATCATGTTCAGAGACCTCCATGGATTTTGCCATGTGCTGATGTTTGAATGCTGCTATCATGGTTCCCTTTGCATCCGGGTCCGGTGTAATGACTTTGATGTATGCCCAGACGGTCGCCTTGAATCCTTCCTTGGTATGCTCGATGGGTATATCGACTAGGGTCTCATTCCATCTCTTCCTGGGTCCTCTTGATAGGCATTGGCCCCATTGGGTGTGCCATCTATTTGTTGGCATTCCTAAATCATTGCATGTGTTGACGAATAAGTTGTACATATACAGCACTTCTTCCACTTCCAAATTCTGAACTCTTCTGATGTTTTTCTTGCCCGCGGATCAATTTGTTGCTCTTGCATAGTCCACTACCAGCTTGTGGTTGTCATGGTCTTTGGTGACGTCAAAGGTCCTCTTGTATTGAATACATGGTTGAAACTGAGTGTTCATCTTGCTTCGTGATGATTAGTCTTAATGTAATTACAGTGTATCAACTATCGGTACAAATTTAGAACGTTATAAAAATAGAATTATGATTAAGTGAAATGAATGATGAAATGTAAATGTAAATGTAATCCAATGGACATGGTACCTTGACATCCATGATGTCAAGGTGACGTATGTCATCGGGAGAATGCCTTCCAGTCATTATGACCTGACGTCTGGCCCTTTGTTCTCTCTCATGACTCCATCAGGATTCGTTCGGTCAGTCACGAGGATTATTGTTACAGGCAGGAGCTGCCTCCGATGAGTACCGTAAATCGTACGTACGACCGGTAGGTACGAGTAAGATACCTAACACGGAGTACGAGTACTACTATGTGTGTAAAGAAGGGCAACCATTTTGAGACAGTCCCCCCCCCTCCCCCTCCTTACGAGCATCCTTCTTGTCAAGGTAGACTCTTATTGGTACGTAGCTCCACCTGTAGCTTCCCAACTAAAGTAATCATTGCGCTAGAAAAGGCAAGAGCAAGAAGAGCTTTCCATAGATACCCAATTGGCTGGGGTTGCGCGCGCCAGAACCCCTTCGAAGTTTATAATTCTTTCAGTCAAGAAAAAACCAAAAAATGGAAAGCAACTCCATTAACACAACATCAAAATGCCAAGTGGTCTAAGCCCAACCATTCACTAACCATACAATTACATCAACCCGCTACTCAGGGCTCCCTTCCTTATACCAACTAGAAGAAGATCGCAAGTTGCAGATTGATTGGCCATGTGGTTTAGAAAGAATAAGCTTCAGTTAGTTCAGTTCCAGTTTCAGTTTCAGTTTCAGCAACAGCAACAGCAACAGCAATAGCAACAGTAACAACAGATTGATGATAGAGGGCAAAAATCAGCTTTGACGTCAACTTTGACGTCAAAGGGCAAAACCCTCCCCCTACCGCCACAAGAACAACAAGCTAGGGCAATACCGAGCTTGTTGTTACTACAGTGTAATTCGATTCTTTTACTGGTTTATTTGTTACTTGATTGCTGATAAAGTAGTTGCAATCACATGTAGTAGGAAGCAAACGAGTGACAAAATTTGTCTCGTTTGAAATAGAGGTTTGACAAAAGAGACAAACAACATCTCAGAAATTCTGTCCGTACCAATGGAGGAGGTTCAAAATCATTTTTATGCCATCCCCATACTACTTCTTTGTGTTCAAATATTGATTAACTTTTTTGTAACTCAGACTCCGGCGGGTGCATTCTTTAATTTTGAAATCAGAAGTCAATTTACACACAGATACTTTGAATGGCTTTCTGAAAAAGAGACCCGTATTCAAACAAGTACTGGTGTACTATATCTCAGGATCTACTACTTACTACTCAATCTTTGACCGCGGTCAAACTTTGCTCTACAAGCTCCACATTCATAACCCTGCCTAAGGCATACAATCCACTAGTGCCTTTGGTTTCTTTGGTTTGGAAAAGAAGGGATAATGTTGAGTTTGTTTTAGGGTGACGTGCATACTAAATGTACTGGCGTTTTTGGACAAAGGGCTGTCCTGTCCAGGGGTTAGAAGAGTTTGAGAATCAAAGAAGAAACTGTTGAGCGGGAAAAGGGAACTATTTTAAAACTATTTTTTCACATAAGGACATGTATGTATTTTTGACATTTGTTTTGCTAAGCATTTACTTTTTGAATGTCAAGAGAACAGGGTATTTATTTTTTGGAGAACATAATGGTAGGGTGTTCCCATAAATACTTAGCTAACTTGCCACCCTAAAACAAAGAAGCCCACATGGTAACTATGGTGTTTTATCTATTCCTAGTTTATTTAAGTATTTATTTGTCAGATTTTAAGAGAACATGTGGTATTGCAATGATTGGTTTTACTTACCTCAACTTTAATACGTAGGCACAATGTCTAATTACAACATGTGCCCACACTGGAAACCTTGCTCAAAGTTTTTTCCTTTGTATGGGGTAACCAATGCCAATTTTTTCCCTTGTGTATGCTGTGCTTGTACCTCCTTTAAAAAAGCAAAAAATACTAATATGGCGTAAAGCACAGCACAAAATACCTTCCTAACATATGTTAAAGGCTGATACAATATGATACACTGATAATACACTGATACTATGAACTGCTGATACGATACACCGCTGATACTACTATGAAACTCTGATACAAAATGCTGATGCGACCAAGGAAGGATGCAAGGTGACGACCAAGAATGATACAAAACACTGGTGATACAAGAAGATGATTCAAGACATTCCTGTCTAAGTATGACCAGGATACAAGGTAATTTGTTGCAGGGAGGAGACAAAGCTCTCTGCCTCCAGAATTGTGTCCACAGCTTCCTATATGCTGATGCTGCTGCTGCTGCTGCTGCTGCTGCGGCTGTTGTTGCAGATCCCGTGAGACTGTTGCCCCAGCTGTTGCTGTTGGAATGTGAATGTGTAGCAAGGGCTGATGCATCATTCCTTAAATTACAACAAGCATGGACAATTTAAGAGGATATTGTGTGCCGTATTTGAAGAAGGTATTTTGTGCTGTATTTTTAAAAAACGTAGGTGTACTAATACCGGTCCATGAGTACTCGTACCTTGTGCCATATTATTTCAACAAGGGACTTAAAAAAAAACTGAAAATATTTAACACATTTGTATCACTATGTTTCTTAATCACCTTCAAGCATACTTAGGGGTCTTACTTGCTAAAAATAAATATATTACCAGACAAACTATATGCCCATTCATGACTCAATTTGATAAGCCAGTCTTTTTCAAAGGGGAAGGTGCCACATAGATGAGAGGGTTTGAGATTTCTGGTCCTGGCAGGGAGGGAAGGGGGCTCCCTGGAGGCTAAAAAGAGCCAGAGGAGGGAGTATAAGGTTGAACTCAGGAGGACAGTCAGGGAGTTGTGAGATAATGACTGGACATATTGATATGACTGGAAAGTAATGAGATTTCCAAGATCAAGAATACGCAGGAATGTGAGATTTCTTGCCATGTGGGCACGCAGGACCATCCGGTGGATTTAGATTTCTGCGCAATTCTTTGGTATAACAAGAAGTATTCAAAATGTCTGTGGAATCTAGTAAGGGTTGGATGTTCTTTTTGGGCTTTGCATTTTGATTAGACTCACCATCATGTGTCTTGAGTCTTGAGAAACTCGCAATCCGGAATCCTGATATGGCGTACTGGGTAGTAACGGTAAACTAGAAACTAACCCCCCACATCACCCCTGCTGGCCCAGTACAGTGCTCACCCGAGGGGTAAAACCCAAATGCTTCACTGGATGGGCCGTATGGTGAGGGAGGGGGTAAAACATTATTGGTTGGTTTGACCCAGCAACAAGGGTGGGGGCCACCAGCAGGTGTTTGGGTGGGAGAGCCAGAGGCTTCCACTGTCATGAACAATACAGGCCGAAGTGAGGTCATGATCATGATTTTGATCCTGGCTGATTTTTTAATTGAAGCCCAAACTGCCATTTAATTGTTTTGTTTGGTCCCACCAGTCCACCGTACTATTATAAGGATGACACTTGAGTTGCACAATCACATGTCTACTAGATTCAAGATCATGTATCTGTCGTCTTAAGTCTAGACACACAATCATGCGTCTCTTAGTAAGACTCGACGAGGAGAACAATGCATGTGGTGTGTGGTGTGTAGAATGAGATGAAGGGTCATTCATAGTAGTTAATGCTGTTAGGGTTAACCATTTTCAACGTCACCTCCTAAGTAAAAATTGTTTTCGTTTGGTATCGTATTGGGATTGCCTAAGACACAAGACACACAATCTATCTTGCGTCTGAAGAGACGCATGATCCCGTCATGATCATGTGTGATTTGTCTCAAGAGACATATTGAGAATTGAGACTATCTGCCGTGATGTTTCCATCAGTATGGGTGTTAATTTTCTATGCAGATTTCCCTGTTTTTAGGGTGCCGCAAATGAAGTTCATAATGTTCAGCAACCAGACATCTCCTGAAAATGTTAAAATATGCTGCATCTACTAGCTGAGATCATGATCTAGATCAACTATTATTTGGCATTGTCAACAGATTTCTCATTGTCTTAGATAGTGAACGTGATTGAAAGAGGCTTAAACAAATCAACCAAAAAAATATTTGCTTTTATGCCTAATTACCAGGATTCAAAAACTGAATGCGCAAGGTTACGCAAGCATGCGCGCAGGATATGCACGCGCGCAAGCAGCAGAAAAAGGACAGACCATAAAAACCAAAAAAGGAAAGACCAAAAAAACAGAAATAGGGCAGACCATAAAAAACAGAAAAAACACAGACCATCATGTGCGTACCAAGTACTCCTAATAACAGTACCGGTACAGTACCACATAAAAGAGTAATACACACAAATATGAAATTAGGAATTCCAAAATCAGACATTTTCTGTGATTTGTCCATGAATATTGTTCCTGTTATGGATAAGATGTATAATGAAAGAAACAGAAGTGGGTTATCTGTGATACTTTGTGTGTCACCACCTAATGAGTGCATTTAAATCCTGGATTTGGAGGGAAAATGCACACAAATCTGGAATTTGAAATTCCAAAATCAGACATTTTCTGTGATTTGTCCATGAATATTGTTCCTGTTATAGATAAGATGTATAATGAAAGAAACAGAAGTGGGTTATCTGTGATACTTTGTGTGTCACCACCTAATGAGTGCATTTAAATCCTGGATTTGGAGGGAAAATGCACACAAATCTGGAATTTGAAATTCCAAAATCAGACATTTTCTGTGATTTGTCCATGAATATTGTTCCTGTTATGGATAAGATGTATAATGAAAGAAACAGAAGTGGGTTATCTGTGATACTTTGTGTGTCACCACCTAATGAGTGCATTTAAATCCTGGAGTTTTTGGAGGAGCCAAAAACACCAGTACAATTAGTACATGTTTCTGCGTATGGTAGATATGTACTTGTACGAACTTATTTTTTGATGTGACTTGGTTACTCCAGTCATTAGTCCATTGCGTGTGGTATTCAAACCCTCATGATTGAATTTCCATGATTCAAGAAAATCTTAAAAGCTGATGTCAGCAACAATGCCACGTCAGCCGGCTTTCTACCTTGAAGGCTGGATGAAGAACACTTCTTAATTCCTTTATGTGCAACATATGTTGGATTTCAAGTTCAATGCATTTTTTCTGTCTAGTAAATAAAGACAAGCTTTTCAATGCCTCTTCCGATAAGTTGACAGAGCTTGCTCACAATCTTAGTTTTACTAGTTCAATTTCAATCATACATACCTACATGTTGTATCACTACCTTCATTTAGAGGCATATAACACTGTTTAAACAGTCAAATAACTGCTTTGTACTACTACTGTTACTACGTGAGTAAACATTAACAACCAACCAACCGCTCCTACCAATTGTCCAGTAAGAAGAATGACAGCCTACTCTGTTATCCCTTTTAAGCTCGACTTTGAACAAGACTGATGATAGAGTTCAAGCACACTACCACTTCCAATGGAGTTTCCGAGACTACCAAGGTCAAGGTCCCACTGATTACTGCAGGAGCATCCCTCTTCTAAGTCCTTTTCACCATCAATGAATTCACTCTTGCCAAAAAAACTCTTGGCTTAACCACAGGTCCAAAGCTATATGATAATTTGCTGATCTCCTCAGAAATATTGCTGATGTAACCTGGTGAAATAACTATATAGCAACCAACGTTGCAAACCAAACGGTTGGCAACTTTTCAACCACCATCGAAGCCTATATCAACTTCAAGTTCAACAACAACTTCCATGCATACAGAAACCACAGAAGGTTCCTCACCAACATCAAGAAGACAACCAACATGAGAGTACACCAATTTGTCTCTCAAGTCACCTTGTTCCACAACCATGTGATCCTCCAACTGCTTCCAGGTCACCTGCCAGAGAATGTAGAGATCACTGGTGATGAATTCAAGAATCTGATCTTCGAATCCATGTCTGATGAATGGAAGATAACCTATCAAGAACACCATTCTCCTCAAAGGGACACCCTTGCTGAAATAATGATGAGATTGGAAAGATATCAGAGTACACAAAACATGAAAAAGAAAAAATATCAAGACAATTCCTCGCAAAACAGGAATAGCAACAACAACAATAGCAACAAGAAGCAAAACAACGGCAACCGCCGCAACAACAACAACAACCAAAATCAAAACAACAACAATCGATCAAACAACATCAACCAAAATCAAGAAGAAGGCTCCAACAACAACAAGAGCAGCCAAGGTAACAACAACAAGTCCTCCTTGAGAATAGGCAACAACTCACCATGTCCAATCCATCCAGGTGCAAACCACACTTTGGGTCAATGCTATGCCAATGCCTTCGACAAAAACTCAAACCGGTTCAATAATAGCAACAACAGCAACACTAACGCGCATGTGAATGATTGCAACTCCAATGGCAATAACAGCAACTTGCTCCAGCAATCGCTCTTCATATGGCAGCAGCCCACATGAGCCAGAACAACACATGTGTGTTTTCATCAATGAACTAGAAGAAATCGTTCCATCAACACCTTGGCCAGACCTCTTCCATGTAGATAAGGATGTCAATGCTGAATATTATAATGCGGATCTTCAGAGATTTCCTATTGATGAAGCAAAAACCTCCAATTCTGACAACAACGGGGATTACGTTCCTCCTAGCAACAACAAAGACGTCAATCTTGCTCCAACCACAGTCAGTGTCTGCAACTCCATCAATGGAATATCCCCAAAATATTATCTGAAGACTCTCTTTGATTCTGGATCCACAGACAACCTCATCATTGAATCAGTAATCCCTTCTGAAGCCAAGAAGCGCTTGCTCACCCAACCAATTCAAATGCAAACAACAAATGGTAAGGCCACTTGCAAACACTATGTGATCTTGGAGAATACCATGTATCGGGAACTATCCTTTTCCATGAGAGTATTGAAGATCAAGCATTTTGTTGTCATCCAAAACATCAATTACCACCCTCCTCATTGGTTGCAGAACCATGAGAGACCTTGGAATGAAGATGGACTTCAAAGCTTGCACCATGGAATGGTATGAAAATACCATGCACTTCCACCCTCGGAACTACTTTGACAACAAGTCCCTACTCCACAAGGTAATGTCAGCAGAGCCTCACTCTGTTGCCAAAAGCTATTCCAACCAAGCTGTTCAACAAGCCTATGCCAATGGCACCTCCAAGTACGAGAAGACAGACCTTCACAAGCTGGTATCCGAACAAGAACACCTTTTGGACCATGAGAAATCTTGCTTGTTGAAAATCATCCTTGAAAATGCAGAACTTTTTGAAGGTCTGAACGGCAAGCAATTGGGCATTTCCCCTAATTAGGAGTTCCACATTGATTCCCAGCAAGATGCAAAGCCATATCACATCAAACGGCCATATCCTGTTCCACTCCACCAACAGGAAGCTGTGAAGAAGGAAATCAACCGACAAGTCAAGCTCGGCATCCTTGAGCGCTCCTATGCCACTGAATGGGGCATACCAACTTTTGTAGTTCCAAAACCAGATGGCTCCTGCCGACTAATCAGTGACTTCCAGGAGCTCAACAAGGTAACCAGAAAACTACGCTATCCACTACCAAAGATCCAAGATATCTTCCACAGAAGAAGAGGGCTCAAAGACGCGACCCTTATTGATGTCCAACATGCAGTTCCACACCTTCAAACTTGATAAATCCTCCACTTGGCTCTGCGTCCTTGTTACTGCGTTTGGAAAATTCTGGCTTTTTTGATTGCCAATGGGCTTCCTCAACTCTCCAAGCTGGGCTCAAGGCTGTATCAAACAGATACTCCTCCATCTGAAAGACATTGAAGTATATATTGATGACATTAAAATCTTCTTGGACACACTTGAATCTCACTGCAAATCTGTCTCTTCTGTTCTTTCCTTGCTCAAGGTCCACAACTTTGCTGTCAAGCCCTCCAAGTGCCATTGGTTCCAATCACAGGCACCATGGCTTAGCCACATCATTTCCAGAGATGGAATCAGACCCAATTCAAACAAGATATATCCAATCTTGAAACTGGCCTTTCCCTCAACAACAACCCAACTTTGATCCTTTGTTGGCATGATCAACTTCTACCAAAACTTCTATCCAAGACGCGCTGAAGTCCTTGTCCCTCTCACTGACCTTTCTGGTAGAGCCAAAGGAAAACTCACTTCAGCTCCAGAGCTCCACGCTGCCTTCAACCAGGCCAATGCCCTTCTTGCTAAAGACATCCTGCTTGCCTTCCCTGATCCAAACAAGCCATTTCATGTCTACACTGATGCTTCCGACTACCAACTCGGTGCTGTCGTCACCCAAGAAGGCCACATTATCCTCTGCTTCTCTTGAAAACTCAACTCAGCTCAACAGAAATATCAAATGGTCAATAAAGAGATGCTTTGCATTGTTGAAGTTTTCAAAGAATTCAGAAACATTCTGTAGGGCGCAGAATTTATAGTATGGACTGACCACATCAACTTGACTCGCCAAAACTTCACGAGTCACCGGATTTGACTTGGAGGATGCTCCTTAAAGAATTTTCTCCCGTATATAAGTATGTCAAAGGCAAAAATAATGTGCTTGCTGATGCCCTCTCAAGGCTCCCTATTCAGCAATCCCCAGAGGAAAAGAAGGAATCCCCAGCTCCCCCAGCTGATTTGGAGATTAATCCAACTGACAACTCAATGGACATCCTTTCCCTCTCAGACTTGTTCCTCAACTATCCAGAAGACATTCCCATGCACCCCTTAGCATTTGCTCAGCTTGCAGAAGACCAAGCCGCCTAAGCCGATATCTCAATCAATCAAAGGTACACCACAGAGAACTTCAGTGGTACCAACTTGAGAATCATTGAATCCAACGGTCAACAGAAGATTGTACTCCCTCCAAACCATTTACAAGCCACAATCAAATATTACCACCATGTGCTTGGCCATGCCGGCGCTGAAAGATTGTATCAAACTATTAACCCATTTGTGTATGCCCCAAACCTGAAGGACCAAATCAATTCCTTCTGCAGATCCTGCAGCGCTTGCCAAAGATACAAGAATGGCCACCAAAGCCATGGCCAACTCCCAACCAAAGAACATCAGTACGTTCCTTGGGATACCATTGCAATTGATGGAATCGGTCCTTGGAAGAAGATGAAGATCCCCGGCCATGGAACAATCGCCTTCAATGGATTCACCCTCATGAATATGTGCACCAACCTCCTTGAAATAATTCAGAGCGCTACAAGTGAACCCAATTAGCCTCATGGCAGTCCATGCCCTCGGCAATGGCTGGCTCTCCAGATATCCAAAGCCAGTTAACTACATCATCAACCAAGGAACCAACTTCTTGAGCAAGGAATTCCAACTCCACCTTACCAATCTTGGAATCAAGGCCAAGGTCTTCTCAGTCCAAAACCCACAGTCAAATGCTGTCCTTGAAAGAGTACAAGACATCATCAAGTCTGCAATGCAAACAGAGCTCAATACCAATTCACCACAGACCCTTCTGGAAGCCACCGGCATCATTGATAGTGTCTGCACTTCTGCTCAGTTTGCGGTTAGATCCACCACCCACAAGACCTTTGGAACGCCCTCTGGAGCCCTTGTGTTCCACCGCAACATGTTCCTACCAATCCCTGTAATCACCGACTTGGCCATGGTCTGAAACAGAAGACAAGCCCAAATAGACAAGAATGCCATGAAAGAAAATAGCCATTGAAAGCTTCATGATTATAGTGTCCGAGACCAAGTTATGATGAAGAATGAAAAGCAAATTCCTGGAGCTTTTGAAGCAATAAGCAAAGGCCCGTACACTATCCAGCGCACATCCCTGGTAAAGATAACTGTGCAGATATCCTCACCAAGCATTGGGGACACTCAGTTGTGTATCCACTGCTCAAGCCCATCTTCCACTTCTGCGGGAATACCGGCAACCTCCTCCAAGACGATGGGAGTATCATGTAAAACGTGATGACCTTTCACAAGGAAACATGGGGAGTATTAAATTCCTTTCGTGACCAGAAGTACCAAAGCTACCCGATGGTAGATATTCTATTCGTACAAATCAATGAGTCCCGTATCAACCAAAGTAATTGATTCCCAAGGCATATCGATTCCCACGGAGCATCGATTACCATCGCGCATTGACGGTGAGCAATCTCTGTTTTATAATATTGCCATTGTTCTTCGGTGAGCAAACTCTGATTTTATAAAGTATCACACGAGCTACGGGAGCAATTCCTGATCTTAATGATAAACATATCATAGGACCTTCCTAACGGAACAAGAGAAGAAAACCGTTGGCGTGTGATTCTCACACAATATATATATACATACAGATATATACGGTCAACAACCAATGCATGTACCGAAATAATCAGCGAGTAATCTCATCACTACTACGCAACAGCAGTTGCAACGTATTTCACCTCAATAAAAGAGATATCTTGCGTTTCGGCAAGATTTCACTTTATCTCATACTTTTAACATTCAACTGATTTATATCCCAAAATTCACACTAGTTGCTACCAACTACCTGTAATCTACATTACTAAGGTCTATCTCGCTGTATCTGAATAAGTTCACAGTAAGAAGAGATCCAGCGTTTCCATAGTCTCGCCTGTAGTCCGATTATCCGTTGCCGAAAGTATCCAACCACAATTGTCACGCATAGAGTACAATCGTTCGTCTACTAACATACTAACGCAGCGTTGCTGTTCTTCAGAAGCCTTTGAATCAGAACCTTAACGGACCGGATTCAGAAGGAAAATAATAGATTAACCCAAGAACCAGAACTCAATACACCAATTGCCATAAATGTACCACCAAGAATTGTTCCACGCTCTTGGTCTTGGTCGGCTTCCTCTTCTTCTTCTTCATCTCAACGGTTTGTTCCTGCTTCCCCTTCTCCCAGCAATAAGAGACAGTACCACAGGAACACCACCAACGGATGCCAGGACATTCTTGATTTCTTGATAGAGCATACCAAGCGTGAGAGGGAACAAAAAAAGAGAGGATCACCGGCTTGAAAGGGAACATAGAGAGGCTGCCTTCCAAGCTCAGAGGCAACAAACCGAGGCTGCCTTGGAATCGCTGAAGGCCGCCATAGTAGATGTTGCCACCATATTCCTAAACGGACTTCGTCCCAACTCCAACTCAAATCCCAACAACTCCAACTCTAAATCCCCCCCCAGCAATACAGCCAGCAAAGCCGGTGATTCCACTTAAGACTTTGGTTCCTGCTTAATAGCAGGAAGATCCAGAGTAGTTTCAGAATCGGAATCAAATAAATTGGAATCTGAATCCAAATCCTCAAATAACCAGGAAGGTGGATTAATGGTTTCATTCAGAATGACTGGATGATTGCTGGTTCCATTTGGAACGACTGGATTGGTCCTTGCAAGAAGTTTACAAATCTGTTGTTGGTGTCGAGCAATCTCTTGCTGGTGATAAACAATCTGTTGCCGGTGTTGTCGTTCGGTTTTGGCTCGGTGTTGTCGTTCGACTTTGGCTAGAAGAGCCTGAAGAATCTGTTTCTGTTCTTGTTTGGAAACTACCACCATGGTTGGTTCGATTGTTGATTGGATGATTACGATTAGTAGGATCAGATGAGTAGATTAGTTAGCAGTAGTAACAAGTTGCTTTTGGTTTTGGAAGAATTCCAATTATGAGCTTTGCAACTTGGCAACAAAATGAAATAATGACTTACTAGTAAAACTAATCAATTACTAGTAACTACTAGTAATATCTCCTGCAAAATTGTAAAGTCGGTAGTACATGAAAGTCTGAAATCAGTTGGAATCAAATCGATGGGAGTCAACAACAATTCCCACCTCGATTCCCATCTCGATTCCCATTTCAATTCCCATTTCCATGTATGAAAGAACTGATGGGATTAACCTGTCGGCGCTGTGTTGAACCCCTCTTAAGGAGTTGAACCCCTCTTAAGGAGCCGTGCGGTTTTTACGAACCCAAACACCAAAAGCGAAACTACTCCATCTGGATCAAAACTACTCCTCGTATTACTTGTAACTTGTATAAACTACTCGTATCCTTCTATCCTTCCAGCAACAAGCAGCAACAACAAGAAGCTCTAAGCTCATAATTCAGCTCATAATTCAAAAACCTAGCAACAGCGAAAGCTATGTCCAAATAAGCTACTAATTACTACTACCATTGGGGATCTCAACAATGTACTTCTACTCAACCAATCAATCAATTGACCATGACGACCATGGAGAATTGATCGATTGACCACGACAACCATGGAGAATTGATCAATTGACCAATCGATACTTCGAACCAACAATCTACTCCACTTAACAACAATCTACTCGACTACTCACTCAACAACAATCTACTCGACCAATCAAAGCAAAATGCACCAAACCCTTCGTCTGATAAGTCAAAACATCCAAGTCAATCAGAACCCAACGGCTATCAAGCACCGGCTCAACAGCTCAACAGCTCAACGCTCGGCTGGCTACTCAAAGATGCCGGTGGCATCTTCTGGTAGATTCCCGGCATAAGAGAAGTATTCGTCCTTCTTATTCATGAAAACATTCAGGATCTGGTTGTGACCAATGGTACTTGTTTGGTAATTGTACAGAAGCATCATTAAGTTCAAAATGACCTTCCTATCGCCAAATGTCTCCAATAGGAACCTGTCTTTCAATCGTGGAAACTGCCCCTGGATCATTTGCGTCTCTCACTCTGATAACTGCCGAAGGGACATCATTGCTTCTCTGTTCAACAGAATAACCTCTATGGTATCTCCATCATGCTACAAACTTTGGACAAGGCATTCGAGTCTCCCTGTGGCAACCCTAAACGCAGAGTCAACACAAACCATTGCTTGGAACTTGACGAACAGTTCTTCTATTTTATCATAAACACCATGATTGGCGATCGTGCTGTCGTGCCAGGTACCGGGGCAGTTGTAACTGCAAATACAAATTCTCCCATCGGCCACAAAGACAAAGGCGCTGTTGACATACGTGTCACGGACCAAGCTGTTGTAATACCAACTCTGAATCAACCAATTCAAAGACTGCTGAATTTTGACTTTGAGTCCATCGGCGGCACCCCAGACACGGCGTTCTTTTAGTCTGGGGTATTTTGCCCCAATCGCCGCGCAGCGGCATATTTGTCCAGTTCTTCTTTAGTTGGAGGTCTAATCATTGCCTTTGGATGCTTCTGCAATACAAACAAAAGAACATTTCTGGAGAATTTCAACCATTTGTACATAACAGTAGAGGTAAGTCCAAACGCCATTGACACGGATCTTGCGACGGATCCTCGTGTTCTAAACCAATGAAGTACTAGACCAAGACAGCATGCTGCATTTGCCTCACGCTTTCTTCCACTCCATACTCCATTTGTGTTAACCTTCCTCTTCCGAATAGCGTCGGTCTCTCTATCGACCGTGTAACTATCAAATGTGGGTTGAAATAGACCAATAAGCTCTCGAAAGACCGTGTGGCCGACACCACAGCAGCTGAGAAGAGCCTGTTTGTTGCCAGAGCTGAATAGATAAAGAAAGGGAGACTCGGAATGACGGTGTAGGGCAATCCTTGGTGTTCTCCTATCTCTACGACGCCTTTCTTCCGCGTCATTGTCGTCATCCTCATCCTCATCTTCTAGAAGATACAAGCAAACAAGCAACTCAAGTGACATAGTCAACGGATCAGCAACTATTTATGTTGTTGGTTGAGTACCTATGATCGTCAGTTGAGCCAGAATGTTGAGTCGCTGAAAATGAAAAATTCGATCGTGAAGTCACTGAAAAATCTGAAGGTCAATGAAAAATCTGAAGGGATTAAACCCACATGATGTTTAATCGTATGAAGAAGACAAATTAGGCTATTATTATTGTCCATACGATGAGATTCCACATTCCAAAATGAGATTTATACACTAGCCCGCCAAAAAATCTATGTAAAAATTGTCATTCCCGGAATACTAAAAACAGAAACCTGTGTGTACTACATAAAGTATTTCGGGAATCACCCATTAGTTTGTGTTTGTACCGTATTCAGTAATGGGTGATTTCTGAAATACTTTTATGTACTACATAAACACAAAATTTTCTACTTAACCAGTCGCAATGTTACAAATCATAGTCAACGTGAGCTCACGTCGACTATGATTTGTAACGTTACACTTTTTTATAACGGAACTCCTGACTGAAATTTTTGTCAGTCCCCCAACGGACTAATCACACATCCAACGGATCAGATCGCCAATTTTGGCTGATTATAGTACGAGTACGAGTACTAGTACAAAATATTGTCCAACGCACCACAACAACCAAATCGTATCACTAATAATGGTTTATCTGCTGTTGCTATGTGACAAGGATGGGGTAGGAGATACATATTCAGCTCCGTACATAATTTTTATATCGTAATAAAGAAGCGACGATGGTGAAGACAGCAGGAAAAAGGTCCGGGAAAAGAAACTACAGCAGAAGAGAAGTCATGGAACTTCTATACACCCTCAAAGCAATCCTTCCTGTTGGTCCTGAGGATTGGGCGCAAGTCGGCCTAATCCATAATGACAACTTCCCTGATACCAATCGAAGTGTTGAGAACCTCCGTAGGAAATACAACGGTCTATATCGGAAACAAATTCCTACTGGGGATCCAAATTGCCCCAAGGACGTGAAGTTGGCAAAGAGGGTTAAGTATTTGATTAAGTGCAAGGAAGGAGTTGGTGACGGACAAGAGCCATATGGAATGGAAGAAGGATACCAGACCAACACGGAAGACGAAGAATACATAGCAAGTAGTGGTGAGGAGCAGGAGGAGGAGAATGACGACTCTGACGATGATAACATTCCTCCGATACCACTTGGTCAACCTTCGCAAACAATGACTCAGCCAACCCAACAGTCAACCCAACAGTCAACAGAGCCAACCCAGCCAACGGACAAGCCAACCCAACAGTCAACAGAAGAGCCAACCCAGCCAACACAACCACCACTTCGTCAACCTTCCCAACCAACCCAAGAAGAACCAGAACTCAATACACGACCAACTGCCATAAACAATACACCAACGACTCCCATAAACATACCACCAAGAATTGTTGTTCCGCGCTCTCGGTCTCGGTCGGCTTCCTCTTCTTCTTCATCTCAACGGTTTCCTACCGCGCGTGCTTCCCCTTCTCCCACCAGCACTCCGCGATCAAAGAGACAGTACCGCAGGAACGCCAACATCAGCACCACCGGCAGCAACAGCACCAACGGACGGCAGGAAATTCTTGATTTCTTGAGAGAGAATTCCAAGCGCGAGAGGGAACAAAGAATAGAGTATCAACGGCTTGAAAGAGAACAAAGAGAGGCTGCCTTGGAATTGCTGAAGGTCGCCATAGTAGATGTTGCCACCATATTCCTAAACGGGCTTCGTCCCAACTCAAATCCCAACTCCAACTCCAACTCCAACTCAACCCCCCCCCAGCCAGGCGATCCCAACAACTCCAACTCGGTTCCCCCCCCCCCCGGCCGACTCCACTTAAGAGTCTGGTGGTTCCTGTTTAATAGCAGGAAGATCCAGAAAAATAGCAGGAACATTTGGTGTAGGTTGAGCAGGAGGATCCGGAAAAATAGCAGGAACATCCGGCGTAGGTTCAGAAAAATTGGAATCGGAATCGGAATCAGAATCGCCAAACAAATCATTACCATTAGATGGGTTGGGAAAGGCGACTCCATTAATAACGCCTGGTTCTGCATTGGTCGGTCAAAGAAGCTTAAGAATCTCTTGAATCTCTTCTCGGTGTCAACGAAGCTCGTGCTGGTGATAAAGAATCAGTTCCCTGTATTCACGTTGGGTTGTGGCTTGGTCTTTTCTTTTCGCTTTGGCTAAAAGAGAGCAAAAAACATTTGTCTTTTCTTCTTTGGAAAGTACCACCATCATTGTCAATTGTCGATTGTCGATTGGAAGATTACGATTTGTAGTATTAGATTCAGATTAGTAGATTAGTTAGTAGTAGTGGTAGATTAACAATAAGTTGCTTTTGGTTTTGGAAGAATTCCAATTATGAGCTTTGCAACTTGCCAAGAAAATGAAATAATGAATTACTCGTAAAAATAATGAATTACTAGCAACTACTAGCAACTACTAGTAATATCTCCTGCAATCGTAAAGTTGGTGGGAGTACATGAAAGTCTCAAATCAGTTGGAATCAAATCAATAGGAGTCAACGATTCCCACGTCAATTCCCATTTTGATTCCCATTTCCATGTATGGAAGAACTGATGGGATTAACCCGTCCGGCGCTGTGTTGAACCCCTCTTAAGGAGTTGAACCCCTCTTCAGGAGTCGTGCGGTTTTTACGAACCCGAACACCAAAAGCGAAACTACTCCATCCAGATCGAAACTGCTACACGTATCTACTCGTGTCTACTCGTATTCTTGCAGCTATCCTTCCAGCAAGAAGAAGCTCTAAGCTCACAATTCAAAAACTTTGCAACAGCAAAAGCTATGTCCAAATATAAGCTACTAATCTTTATCTACTACCGACAAAATTGACCATGGTACCACTCAACAAGAACAACAATCTACTACCGACAAAATCGACCATGGTCCCACTCAACAAGAACTACACTTATGATCGACCATGGAGAATCGGATCGACCATGGAGAATCAATACTTGACCATGGTGGAGAACCAACAATCTACTACTCAACCACGCAAAGCGAAATTTGAAGGCGAACCACTCAACGGCTCAACGGTTGAAGAGGCCGGTGGCATCTTCCGGTAAGTTGTCGTTGTAAGAGAAGTATCCGTCCTTCTTATGCATGAAAACATTCAGGATCTGGTTGTGGCCGACAGTACTGGTTTGGTAGTTGTACAGAAGCATCATTAAGTTCAAAATGACCTTCCTATCGCCAAACGTCTCCAATAGGAGCCTGTCTTTCAATTGCAGAAACTGCCCCTGGATCATTTGCATCCCCCACTCTGATAACTGTCGAAGGGATGTTGCTTCTCTGTTCAACAGACTAGCCTCTAGGGTATCCGGATCATGCTGCGAACTTTGGACAAGGCATTCGAGTCTACCTGTGGCAACCCTAAACACAGAGTCAACACAAACCATAGCTTGGAACTTGACAAACAGTTCTTCTATTTTATCATAAACACCATGATTGGTGATTGTGCTGTCGTGCCAGGTACCGGGGCAGTTGCAACAGCAAATACGAATTCTCCCATCGGCAGCAAAGACAAAGACACTGTTGACATAAGTGTCGCAGACCCAGCTGTTGTAATACCGACTCTGAATCAACCAATTCAAAGACTGCTGAAATTTGGCTTTGAGTCCATCGGCGGCACCCCAGACACGGCGTTCTTTTAGTCTGGGGTATTTGGCACCAATCGCGCTGATGTATTCCTCCAGTTCTTCTTCAGTTGGAGGTCTAATCATTGCCTTTGGGTGATACTGCAATACGAACAAAAGAACCTTTCTGGAGAACTTCAACCATTTGTTCATAACAGTAGAGGTGAGTCCAAATGCCATTGACACGGATCTTGCGACGGATCCTCGTGTTCTAAACCAATGAAGTACTAGACCAAGACAGCATGCTGCATTTGCCTCACGCTTTCTTCCACTCCATACTCCATTTGTGTTAACCTTCCTCTTCCGAATAGCGTCGGTCTCTCTATCAACTGTGTAACTATCAAATGTTGGTTCAAATAGACCGAGAAGCTCTCTAAAGACTGTGTGGTCAACACCACAGCAGTTGAGAAGAGCCTGATCATTGCCAGAGTTGAATAGATAAAGAAAGAGAGACTCGGAATGATGGCGTAGGGCTATCCTTGGTGTTCTCCTATCTCTTTGACGCCTTTCTTCCGCAGCGTCATCGTCATCGTCATCTTCATCGTCATCTTCATCCTCCTCATCTTCTAGAAGATACAAGCAAACAAGCAACTCTAGTGACATATTCAACGGATGGGCAACTATTTATGTTGTCGGTTGAGTAGTACCTATTGTCGGTTGAGTCGAAACGTTGAGTCGCTGAAATGGTGAGTATCGTACGGTAGGTGAAAATGAAAAATTTGGTCGTGAAGTCACTGAAAAATCTGAACGTCACCGAAAAATCTGAACGGATTAAACCCACATGTTTAATTGTATGAAGAAGACAAATTTGGCTAATATTATTGTCCATGTAATCAGATTCCAGATTCCAGAATGAGATTTATGCACTTTCCCGCCAAAAAAAGTATGTACAAAATTTTCATTCCCAAAATACTAAAAACAGAAGTTTATGTACGTTACAAAAAAGTATTTCGGGAATCACCCAATGAAGATAAAAATTTCTATTTGGGGTCTTACCGTACAACTGGGAAACAAACAGCAGATTCGTGTTCGTTTTGTAAAATGCTTTTCAAAGATACGTACGGTAGGTACCGTACGGTATATGGGTTAATAGGGTTTGCACATGGTCCCGAAAAGATAGCTTTTTCCGTTGCAAGCATAATTCATGTCGTACAAGTACGTACGTACCGTACGGTACAAAATCACTCGAAAAAAATGAAAAATTGTACGGTACGTACGTATCGTACGTACCGTACGTACCTGTATCGAAAACTGTATCATACGTGTGCAAACGAGACTCCATAGTGGCTCAATTCCATCGTTGGTCCCACTTTGAACTTAGATATTGTGAAGACACCTCTATTTACTTAACGCCTTCACATCTGCAATAGCGAATTGATTCATGAAGTATTCGTAAATTGTATGCTTTGTTAGCTTGAAGTTGAGTGAGTGACTTCAGGGATGAATATTATTCAAGGGGGTTATTATTATTACTTCGTAGTCCGGTGTTTAGTAGTTCGACCGAATACGGTTTCGGGTTTGTGGACTGACAGCTGCCTGAGATTCGATTAGTTGCTGTGCATCTGTCTGAGCCAACCAGCGTTGGAATGACTTACGTTCTTCGGATGTAAATGGTTTAATTGTGAAAAACAAACACGGCAGCTTCGAGGACTGATTTGTAACTCCCTCCACGAAGAGCGATTTATGGCGCCTGAATGAACACATTCGTTTCCAATCACGTACTGAATCCAAGAGAACAAGGAACACAATACGATACGATGGGATTGTTATTTTCACTTAATACGGACAATTGAGACTGAGGCGTTTGTACCGGTATTTAACAATCGAGAGGTTACTGGTGATGTGCTCACAATGTTTATTGCAAAGACGTGGAAACACGTACAGTTTGAAGTTTGTAGTCGGTACAGTTCTGGGACATATTAATGCTAAAGGAAGATAACTGATAAAAGTTGTGGATTCAAAAACAAAGAACATTATTGTAAATCTTCTTTTTGTAATAAATAATTAAGGACCGATGGGTTTGTAATGATCACAATTTTATTATTATTGTTTTGAATTCTGCATTCGTTTGCACGTGTCAATTTGCTGATTGTAATAAGTACTACTACTTCTATATCCCACTCGTACCAGCACGTCACGTTTATAGGACAAGAATCCTAATCGGACTTGAGACTAACTACCGGTACAGATGGCACATGATAAAGAATAAAAGAGGGCTTTGAAACTGTAACGTGTATCGGACCGTCATGCACGCTGGTAACTATGAATCATTAAATACTGTTACGATCTCCGACGGTTCCCATTCGATCATAGTAATCACGGTATTCGATACGATACGATACGATACGGTACGATACAATACGCACCCTGCCCGCTCTGTGGTTCAACTTGGTGCTGTGCTTTACTTCGACCCATCGCACCGCACCGCACCGCACCGGACAAGACAAGACAAGACAACCAACAGCAGTGAACGAACATAGTGTTACTGTTATTGTTATTGTTACACGAACACGTGTTTGTTGTCATACCAATCATAATGGGGTCTCAACATCGTCCTCCATCGCCGTTAACGTTCCCGGACCAACCGAACACGAACAATTGGTTCCATTTTTTCGGAGCCACGCTCGGGCAAGATCTTCGAGACAGTGACGAAACTCCAACTGCAACTGCAACTGCAACTGCAACTGCAAATGGAACGGCAACTGCAACCGCAACCGCAACCGCAACCGCAACCGCAACCGCAAATGACAACAACAACAACAACAACAACAACATTAGGTATTACGATTCGACATCGACAACCCGGAACGCCCCGGCACCGGGAGCACATGCCCTTTTTCGTGATTGCAATAATCCTATTCCAATCATCGGTCCAGGTCTGGCACGCGATGCGGTGTGGAACGACAACTCGACTTCCACACAGTCCGTTGGGGGTCCGGGAGATAACAGCAGGAACAACAGCAGGAACAACAGCAGCAGCAGCAGCAGCAGCAACCGAAACCGAAACCAAACAAAAATCGCTTATGATGCTACAACAACGGCAACGGCGGCAACGGCAGCTACTATGGCTACCAGAAAAATCGCAGCGACCGGAAATCGAACCAACGAAATGACGATGGCAGCGTTTGGCAACAACAACTCGACGGTAGCGGTAGCGGTGCCGATGTCGTCCGCCACGATGAACAACACCAGCAGCGGTAGCGGTAGCGGTAGCGGTAACAGTAGCAGTAGCGACAACGACAAGGAAATGACTTGGGAGTATTCCCACGTGGGAACCGCAATCCATGGCATGGATCGTACCCCCGTGGACCGAACCATCTTTGACAACGACTTTGGAGGGATAATGTCTCAATCGAACCAATCCCATAACGATAACAATAAGCATAACAATAAGCACAACGGCAACAGCAACAACAGCAACAACAGCAACAACAGCACGACTACGGACAATTTCGATTTCGATTTCAATTTCAATTCGGGGGATAGCGGTGCCAACAACAACACGGTTCGGCTTCCGTTGAAAATGAATGATAACAAGAACGCCGTCGGTGACAGCAACAGCAACAGCAACAGCAACAGCAACAACGCTCCGGAAATCGACCAACTTACCCAAAGCATGTCGGAGACCTGGAGTTGGTACCAGCAAAAGGGACGGTACTTCGAATACAAAAACGAGGATTTGTTCGAGGACGCTCCCTACCGCCAGCAGCACACGGCCGCGGTCGAGAAATTGCAGGCGCGAGAACTGTTCGAAATGAACGTCGACGAACGAGAGGCCATCAACAACGAGATCCACGGCGTCCAGAACCGCTCGGTGGAGGAAAATCCCGCACTGATCGCGTCGGCCCTGTCGGCGCTGCACGAGGAGATCGACCAGCACTTCGACGAGGATTACGGAGACCCATTCGCTATGGACACCGATGGGCTCTTTACCAAGGAGGCCCACAAGGTGGGCGTTTCCAATTTGCAGAGCGCCTACATCCAATCCGACAACTTCCGCATCCGGTTTCTGCGGAAGGCCCTATTTGACGTCCGCGAGGCCGCCATGCACTACTTTCGGTACCTCGACCTGATCTACAACTTCTTCGGGGAGAAGGCCCTCCTGAGGCCCCTCTACCTGACGGATCTCACCCCGCGAGAGATAGAGTACTTCAAGCGGGGCCAGCAGCAGCTCTTTCCGTCCCGGGATCAGTCGGGTCGACGGATCTTCGCCTTTACAGGCTGCAACAACACCAGATACACCCTCACGGAAAAGTATCGTACCATGACCTACCTCTTCGACGTCTTGTCCCAGGACGAGGCGACGCAAAAGCTAGGTTTGGTCGTGCTGACCTTCATACTACGGTCCGGCAAGGTCGACGTCGGCGGGAAAGCCAGCCCGCGGTTCTTCCAGAGGGCCCATCAGGCCTGCCCGGTCCGGATAATCGCCTATCACATGTGCTTTCCGGGCAACGTCGCCTACAATCTGGCGCAGATGATCGTGACGCTGTTTTTCCCGATGCGGTTGCGGTCTGTCCTGCGGTTCCACCGCGGGTCGATGATGGAAAACAATTACAACATGTGCGGGTACGGGATTCCTTTCGGGGACATTCCCCTGACGGCCAGCGGGAAGGTGAAGACCAAGCACGCCAACAGCTTTCTCAGCGTCCGGGCCGCAATCGAGGCCGTCCAGAAGAAACAGCTGGAAGAGTTCAGTCGCAATCGAAATCGAAATCGAAATCGAAATCACAACCTCACCACGTGCAATCAACAAAGCAACAACAGCTGCAGCAACCATTCCTGCGTTTATTCGCGCTGTTTTCCAATCACCATCCGCTCCATCATCGAGTGCCCCGATCACCACTGCGTCATATTCGGGGACAAGAAGATGGCCGAACACCCCGGGAATGTCCAGTTTCGGGCCTTTTTGCTGCACATGGAACAGAAGCGTTCGGAACGCATCCGAAATTTTGACGAAACCGTCACGTCGGTGGCCAGCTTTGTCGACGACAGCATCGAGAAGGCCAGGGACAAGTGCCGCTTTCGGTTCTACGGCTACAAGCGCACGCAGTCCCTGTACACGGAGCTGACCGACGCCGACGAGCTCCACCGCCGGGTCCACCTGATGCTGAGGGACCTGCGAAAGCGGTCCCGGGTGGCCGAGGGCGGTGCGAGTGTTAGTGTTAGTATTAGTGGCATCGATGGGGCATCACCAACACCCACGCAGCAGGGCGATGTCCCGGCCGGTTCCCACAACCACACTAGCAACAACAACAACCAAGAGAAAAGCGCGGGGCAACAGCAACAGCAACAGCAACCGAACGGACCGTCGATGCTGGGACGGAACATTTCGCACAAGCGGACCAAAATAGTGAGGGGAGACAGCCCCTCCTCTTCCGTCCTGAGCATCGATCTCACCCGTCGAGAAGGATGCGGGCCATTTTTCTGTCCCTAACTACTCGACACAGACACAGACATACACACCACATATACGCACGCATACACACAGACACACAGGCAGGCACCCAGACAGGCACCCAGACACACACACGTATACACACACACGTATACACGCACAAACACACGCACACATACACATACACGCACATGCACAAACACACGCACGCACAGACCAAACCAAACCACATCGCTAACTCATTCACTCACTCATTCTATGACCGACCGTCCCGGACTAGCTCACTCTAGCTAGTTACAGGTAACGCACATGCGCGCATCGCAATCGCAGTGCTCCCGCAGAGATGGCAATGCTGCCGCCGCAAGGAGGAGACAACCAACAGTGGCACAGCACAGCACAATACAGCAGCGCAGCGCAGCACAGCACCGGTGCTGTGGTGTGGTGTGGTGTGGTGCAAACTGTTGCGTGCGAGGCGATGCGCTGCAATGCGATGCGATGCAACCGGGACGGTCACACAACAGAACACAACAGAACACAACAGAACACAACGCTGCTACCAACCCAAAAATGAATAATGTATTGAATAATACGAAGTAATACGGAGTCAATAATAATGAAGTAATACGATGCACAAAGCAAAATCCGAAATGTCCCTATGGTACATTACTACTGGAAGCAAAACCGAAGAATCAATCAATCGTCGGCTGTTCGTTGTGGATCCGTGCGGAGACCTCCCACACAAGCACAGGGGACGGTCACATACGCCCACACAAACACGCCCACACAAACGCGCCCACACACGCACACACACACACACACACACGTGCAACAACGACGGCCCAACGGCCCCGCAACGACAGCGATAGGGCTACGGTACCGGTAGATCGTTTGGCTATAAAAATTCCTAGATAACTACGGTACCTACCCCTAAAAATTCCTAGATAACTACTCAAATCGTATCCACGTGCTGTAGTTTATAACAGTTCAAGTTGTCGAAACCGGTTTCCAGAGCACGGGAGGGAGGGACAGTGGATCAGATTTATGTTGAAGTTAACATTATTTAACATCATTTTTCAAATTTCCTGGATAAGTATCCACGTGCTGTTAACGTTAAAGTTGTAGAAACGGGTGATCATGAGTTTCGTGATTTCGGGAGGGAGGGGCAGCAGCCGATCAGATTCGTGTTGAAGTTTCGTTGATTAAGATTCCCTTAAGATAGTCGTCTCATTTTTCTAGGGAGGTATTCCATAGGTCTGAGCTCTCGAGTTCTTTGCTCCTCATCCAAGTTCCAGAATTAGGTGGTACGAGTAGTACCGTACCGTATCTTCGTAGCTATAGTCTTTTTGTTCTCCTTCCAATTCCGATTTAATATTCTCGGTTGGCAGGATTTTAAAATTAATTGCTACGGTATGGCTTAATACGTGCGCAATAATAGCCTCAGTAGCCATTCCTACTGTAGGTACTGGATGTGAAATGCTTGGACCGGTAGTTCATTGGCGGGTTGGTGGGTTGAGCAGTGCTAGAGGGGGATTCAGGAAACTCTATCGTGTATTTGTTTTCCGGTCCCGGATTAGGTTACTTTGCCCACACACACCGGTGCACAGCTTTGGGCTGTTACGCCTTTTCTGCAGGCAAATGTGGTGGGCCAAACTAATTCTACTACTATTGGTTTCGGAGCAAAAAGACGAGTGAGCTGTATCTTTGGCTTTGCTTTGCTGGAGAAGTCCTGTACTGCACGCTTGTTAACAAGGCTAGCGCGTATTTGTTGTTGTTGTTGTTGTTTGCAAATAATTATCAGGGGTCGGTGATGCAGTGAGGCAGCGATACAGAAAGATCTTTCTGAGCATACGTGCGTTGCATACTCAAGGGTGCTCCCCAGTCTGTCCTTCTTCCATTTCTAGGGAGTTCCACGTGGCACTAGTACCATTCCTTTCAACCAAACATCGCTAGTACATCAATTCTGATACCTGGATACTTGTACTCATAACAGAATCTTGGACAATTCTGTCAATTCTTTTGACCCCTATACGCAATCTGACTCATAGTAGGACTCAAAATCTCATGATGCGGGCAAACATGTTTTTTAAGATCCACACAGTCTTTTTTCAAAGAAGTAGCCAATCACATGCAAGCACAATTTTTTTAACTGACTAATCATATCTTTAATACCTAGTACTAATACTAGTACATCACTTTTGCTCCAAGTTATTGAGATATTATGATGCCCTGGCGGAGGGAAAACTGGCGGACATTATAAAACCTGTAGCAAATCCGGGTGGGCAGAATTTGGCACTCTTTACAGATGGTGGGCAGACAGGAAAAAGGGGCAAACATAGTGGAATCATTGGTTATTACAGTGATGATGAAAGTATCATTGAGACCGGTAATCATGCAGGGATCACCAGCAATTATTGATTAGACCAGTAATGAAAATGGTAATAATAATGATGATAATGAAAGTATCATCGAGACCAGTAATCATGAAGGAATCACCAGTAATCATAATAATTATTGGTAATTACCTATGATAGTGAAAATATCATTGGCACTGGTAATCATGCAGGAATCACTGGCTATAGAAATAAGAAGGCCAGGGATTAATATGATCTCACCAGGAACATAGGCACGGAGTACTTCACCAATACACAGTGACAGACCAAAACAACATCAACCTTCTGGGGGTGGGCAAACTGGGTGACCCAGCAATCATGACATACTGCCTTGAGGCCTTCAGAAAACCATAACGAGATGAGATGATGATCATTTGGCTTGAGGACAAATGGAAAGTCACCAGTAAAACTATGGGGGCCACAATGGGGGAGTTCCAGAAGTTTGGGGCCAAACAACTCACGGACATTCTGAGCACCAAAAAGCACAAGGCACAGGCATATTGCACTGAGGGGGTACACGAGCAACTGGACAGCATACAAGCAGATGTGGCTTACCTTATCTCCAACTAGAAGGAAATGGTCAGCACCTTCAATGCAAGTGTGTTAGAGGCGCCGCCACTGCTGACCCCTGTGACAGTAGGGGAGAGTGAACCACCGGAGTGGGAAAGGGCACTATCAGCTCAGGTTGCAGCCCTGCAGGCAGCAGCTCATGCCAAGACAGATAGCATTACCATCACTACGTTCACCGGGAGTGACCCCCGGCTTGCCAGAACATGGAAACAGCTAAAATTCTATTGCTACCAGTGTGGAGTGAACCTGTCACATCACACGCCACAATGCCCCCTATGCAAATCAAGCTGGGATTTTAATAACAATACAACTTTGAAAAAAATCCAGTCATGCACACAGATATGCACCATTCCTGGTCAGAAATTCATGATAGGGATTTTACATGCCTTCATCCTATCTTCTGTCAGTGGTGAATGGGAAGGACTGGCATCATTTTTTATGTTCAATGGGTCAATCAACAATGGATTGGTTGTGTTGGGGGCAAAAATTGATGTACTAGTATATGTACCGGTATGCATGTTCTACACATGAAAAGTTACTCATACTCCTCAAGAGATAAAAAGAGAGCTCAAGTGTCAAGATATTTAGGTCTTGTGTGTTTTCTGTCTTAAGGGGGAAACACATTGGTCAAAAAATTTCTAGAGTTACATGCTGGCGTTCAATTTTGGTAGAGGATTTACAAATCAGCCTTCATCCTCTCATCTGTCAGTCGTGCACAAGAAAGGCCCATTGTCAGCTCCCTTTTTTATCTTTGTAATTTGCCATTTGTTGATCAATCAATTGATTGATTGTCAGGAGACTTGCAAGCGAGGCCAATAATTATGCCCTCTAATTGTGTGGTATACTCACACAGAAATAATACAAAAAACTTGCAAGTGTTCCGAGTCCCATTTTGGGAGCTTGGCATGTTACTTGTGCCCCAAACCAATGCCCTCCTGTGCCCCATTTTGGGAACGTGTTCCATTACTGGTGCCCAAAACCGGCACCCTTGCCCTGTACCCCATTTCAGGAACAAAGCATATCAGTAATGTCCCTAGTCAATTATGACTTAATACTTTACAGTGTTCTCTGGCGTGTCAGATGTCTGTCCTCAGATTTGAATGGGATGCAAAAAATCTAAGGACATTTGCATTTTAGGTCATCCTCATTGTGATGGATTGATTTTGATGATTCCTCTACTAGATTCTTTCCTTCCTTCTCCCCACGCGCCAAAACTATTAGAAACAACAATACTCTGGAGTATGAGTAGGAACTATGTACCGGTAGTACATTATAGTATACCATAACTATGCCATAAATTACGGGGAAAGTACAAAAGAGGATTGGGATACCATAGCAAGTAGGGTTTGATTCTTGTTTCTGCAATCCCAGGGGTCCCCAGAACCCACATGGGCAGAATGCTTCGTTTTTGAAAATCATTACTCTGTGTGTTTTAATGAAAAATATTCATGGGTATTTTTTTTATTAAATTCCTTTCGTGACCAGAGATACCAAAGCTACCAGATGGTAGATACCCTATTCGTACGAATCCATGAGTCCCGTATCAATCTAAGTAATCGATTCCCACGGCATATCGATTCCCACGGTGCATCGATTCCCATTGCGCATCAACGGTGAGCAATCCCTGTCTTACAGTATTGCCATCATTCTTCGGTGAGCAAACTCTGATTTCATAAAATATCACACAAGCTACGGGAGCAATTCCTGACCTTAATGATAAACAATTCATGGAGTCTTCCTAACGGAACAAGAGAAGAAAACCGTTGGCGTGTGAATCTCACACAGTATATATATATGCATACAGATATATATGGTCAACGACCAATACATGTATGGAAATAATCAGCGAGTAATCTCATCACTACGCAACAGCAGTTGCAACGTATTCATCTCAATAAAAGAGATATCTTGCATTTCGGCAAGATTTCACTTTATCTCATACTTTTAACATTCAACCGATTTATATCCCAAAATTCACACTAGTTGCTACCAACTACCTGTAATCTACATTACTAAGGTCTGTCTCGCTGTATCTGAATAAGTTCACAGTAAGAAGAGATCTGGCGTTTCCATAGTCTCGCCTGTAGTCCGATTATCCGTTGCCGAAAGTATCCAACCACAATTGTCACGCATAGAGTACAATCGTTCGTCTACTAACACATTAACACAGCGTTGCTGTTCTTCAGAAGCCTTTGAATCAGACTCTCAACGGATCGGATTCAGAAGGAAAATAATATTTTTAGGAAATAAAACCCGTTTTTCATGGGTATTTTTCTAGCAAAAATACCCATGTTTTTGAAACGTGGGTTTTTCTTTTTTTTGAAAAAATACCCATGTTATTCATCCCCCATACGGTACCGGTAATGGTAATTCTGATTTGGGGATATCAGTCACAAAATTTGAAAAATATGTTTTCGCGCGACAAAATCGTGCAAACATTTATGGGTTCCGGAGCTGGAGGGCCCAGCGCAATTGATGTAGCAAGCCGAATGAAAGTAATGGTAGTGCCATGTGGCACTCCCTAGTGGTAAAAGGCCAGCAGACCAGGGGTGACGCTGAATCTAGTAGATTTCACTATCACTGAAACTAGCTTCTAAGCACACGCTCAGACCCCGATAGCCTTAACAAGCAGGAGGCCAAGGATTCCCCTAGCAAACTCAAGCTTACCAAGGAAATACAATTGATTCCTGGTATCACAGGATAGATGTGTCAATGTATCACTGAAAAGATTGTAGGAATGGATTGCTTGCGACCAAAAGACTCGTATGCAAGGAAAGCTTCGAAAAGCAACCAAATTTGCAGGCTAGTGCTAACAACAAGCGTGTACAGGATCCCTCCAGCAAATCCAAGCCTACAGCTCACTCTTTTTGCTCCTAAAACAATAAGTAGTAGAATAAACTGGCCCACCACGCCCGCCCCAAAGACTTAACTGCCCAAGCTGTTAAGCCAGGCTGTGCGCCGGTGTGTGTGGGAACAGGAGGCACAGCAAACTAAGGGACGGGACTCTACAGCCTGCAAAACAAACAACAGGCTGGAGTTTCCTGGCTCCCCTCTAGCATTGCTTAACCCACCAACACACCCATGAACTACAAGCATTGCACATACAGTACTACAAGTAGGCTGGCTACTGAGGCTATCACGAATGTAGTGAGTGATAGCACCACCCCGCCTTGTTGTTCTAGTATCCCTGGTTCATTCACGGGTAATGGGTGATTCCCGAAATACTTTTATGTACTACATAAACACGAAATTTTCTACTTAACCTGTCTTAATGTTACAAATCATAGTCGACGTGATCTCACGTCGACTATGATTTGTAACGTTATACTTTTTTATAACGGAATTCGTGACTGAATTACTTGTTTATGCTTCCACATGTTTCGTGTGCCTTTTGAAGAATTCCACATATATTCCAAAATGAGAGAAAATGAGATTCCACATTCCAAAATGAGATTTATGCACTTTCCTGCCAAAAAAAGTATGTACAAAATTTTCATTCCCGAAATACTAAAAACAGAAGTTTATGTCCGTTACAAAAAAATATTTCGGGAATCACCCAATGACGTATGAGTACCCTAGGTGTGTACGGTATGATCCGCGCCATAATTTTTTTCGAAGTGGCCACAATACTCGTACCGTACGAACGGAACGTGGACGCGATTGAGATTGGATTTATTGGTTTCTTTTAAGTACGAACTCGTACTCGTACGGTACTCCTAATTACTTCGTACTCCGTATTCATTATGATTCGTTCATTGATTCGTGGTCTTGTACCAGTAGGAAAAAAGGAAGGAAGCAATCCAGCTTCTTCGTTCGTAATAATTACGATACTTAAACACGTCCCGCACGGGGAGGAAGGAATTCACGGCGCTTCTCGGGAGATTCGCAATTGCCCGGCGGGCGCTCTCCGACTACCTATGTTTGTGATTACTTAGAAAAGAGATGCATGCGTCGTGAGTACTGTAAAGCATAGTACTTACTCGTATGGACTCCTAGGATGCACGATCCCATCATCGACCACTGCCGTACTATCATGGCAAAGTGCGTACTGTAAACAAAATGTAAGGGCTATTGAAGAAGAAGCAATAATACTGTACTGTACATGTAAACTCTACCGTACAGAAAAAATCTGAACGCGGAACACGCCGTAATCTTACTCTATGCAACGAAGGAAGCAAGTTTTTCTATCAGTAGAATTTAGTACGAATACCATAAGATTATTGTACATGTACGTACCTGGTACGTGTAACAGTAGTATGGGTGCCCCGATTGCGGTTGGGTTTCTCTTCCGCTCTCCCCTACACCCCATACCGGCGCACTCATCGTACTATTGCTTACGGTACGTACGAGTACGAGTATGGTATTGCTTGCACTAGTACCGTACTCGTACTCTGTATTAATTTTTCGGAAAGATTGATTTATTGATCGATTAAAACATCATTCATTCATTCATTATTTATTCATCACACTTGCGTGCTTGGTGGGAATTCCCGTTTTGTTTTCTATTCGTTTTTTTGCCATTGGAAAACGTTCAACAACAACAGCAGCAACAACAACAACAACAACAACCACAGCCAACATAGCATTGACGGCACTACCGTACCATACGGCACTCAATTGCACCGATTCCTTCCACCCAAACTTTGGAGTTCGATTGGTTGGAAAACTCCCAACGAGACAACGATAACAACAGGGAGAATCTCTGTGTCCGAGCAGACCCACTCACTCACTCACTCGCTCACTCGCTCACTCAGACGGACGGAACGTTTGTTGGTTCGTTTGTTGCCCGCAAACAATCCGAACGAAAGCACAACGCGCTGTGCAATAGTAGGAATTCACTGTAGTCCGCTGCACTGCACTGGACTCCACTGCACTGGACGGCACTGGACGGCACTCCACTGAAGTCCGAACGAGAGCACTCTTTGCCATTGTAGGAATCCACTCCACTCCAGTCCAGTATACTACACTACACCGTAGTTCACTCACGTCCACTGCACTCAAGTCCGGTCCACTATGACCGACACGCATTCCGATCCGACGGTGGATCCCGATGCCGATGCCGCTGCCGCTGCCGCTGCAAACGAAACCGCGGAATCCGCCGTGGATACGGGAAACGAAGGCGACACGAGGACAGGCACGAGCACTCCCGCGTCGGATCCGGATTCCTCGACGACCGAAGAAGCAACATCCCAAGTCACAGAAGCAGAAACAGAAACAGAAGCAGCCGTGCCCACCGACCCGGAAGCGGCCGGCCAAAGCAACGACGACGAAGAAGATGATATCGCCCGCCGGAAACGGCTCCACGAGCTGGCCCGGGCCCACGCTCTGGACGCCAGCACCACCAAGAACAAACCCAAGCCACGGTCCAAGTCGAGTTCCAATTCGAAGACCAAGTCGAATACCAAGTCGAATTCTAAGTCGGGTTCCAAGTCCATTCCCGGTTCGTCGTCGAAGCGCTCCAAGAAGGCTTCCGGTTCCACTTCCACTTCCACTTCCACCACGCCGATCAAACCATCCGAAGCAGCCGACACCGGAAGTGGAAGCCCGTTGTCCCACGACGACGATACTCAGTCCCAATCACAATCAGCAATCGCAATCGCAATCGCAATCCCAGCAAACAGTACAGCAACATAATCAGCAACAGCAATCGCAATCGCAACGGCCCGCCGTCATGATGGTCACACCGATGCAGCTGCAACAGATGCAAATGACCCATTCCCACCTGCGGTTGCAGCTACCACCGAATGCTGCAGCAGCAACAGCAGCAGCTGCCATGAACATGAATAGGAACATGAATCCGCTCCACCAACATCAACACCAACACCATCCCCACCACGCCAGGAATCATCCCCACCACCCGGGAATGATGATGGCGGGAGGCATACCCCCACACGCGGCCGTCGAGCGTCGGCTCCAGTTGGAATACGAGCTCCAGCTGGAATACCAGCGTCAGCAACACCACCATCAGCAACACCACCATCATCAGCATCAGCATCAGCATCAGCATCAGCAACAGCAACAACAACAACAACAACAAATGCGCTTTCTGCGGCACTATCCGGCCACCGCTTCCTTTCACCTCCCGGACAATACTCCTACCAAGCGGGAACGTCATCCCGGGGAGGACGAGATGGATGCGGACGTGGACACGGACGCGTCTCCGTATTCGAGCATCGTCAGTCCCGGTCCTAATCCGTCCTCGCCGGCGAAGACGCAAAAGACAACGAATGACCAGCACCATCGGCGATCCTCTATTCCCGACGATGAATCTACCGCTGCCGCTGCCGCTTCTGCTGCTGGCACGGAGGAGGAAACAGCACCGTGTGATCCATCTCCGAGCGAGAACGACGATGCCGACAACGATAACGATAACGATATCAATGGCGATACCGCGACGGAAAATTGGGCAACGACCGCCGTGATAGCTGCCGGGCATGACACCAACGACGAAATCAACACCAACAAGGAGAACGAAGTGGGGAACCAAACAAAAACAGCGAGTGCCACAACTCCTGCCAAGGGGACACAGGAGGAACGGGAAGAGACGCCTTCCGAGACTCAACCCACTGCCGGGGATGATGCTTCGTCGCCATCGCCGGTTTTGTCTCCTGAAAGCGAACGGGCGGAGGGCAATGAGGGGAACGCCGCGAATGGAAAGTATGATACTGCCAATGATATCACTGCCAATGATAATGATAATGGCACCGCCACTACTATCGACAACGACGCAAAGGATACAGCCACCACCCAGCCGGTCCGCAAAAAGCGCAAGACGACGAAAACGGCCGTGACCCCACCGGTCTTTCCGGGAGCAATGGCCATGGGGGGAATGGGGTCACACCTGGCGGGATTCCCGGGGCAGCACCAGCAGCAGCACCACCACCATCCTCACGCACACGCACACGCACACGCACACCATCCCCATCATCCGCTCCACCACCAACACGCCTTGCGCATGGTAGGGGGACTCCCGCTGCCGCTTGCCGCCACGGGATTGCCTCCCCCGCATCATCCCATGGCCGCCTTTCTGGGACCGACGCAGCAACCATCGCGGCAGGCTCCCTTTGTATCACCACCGCCGTTCCCTGTGCCGGTCACATTTGTGGCCTCCCCGCCGCCAAAACCGACACCGGCGCAGCCTCTCTCGAATCAACCCCGGAATTCCGGACGCGCCGCGGCAACGCCCAAGGCGGGAAGCCCTGATACCGGAAGGGGGCGCCAAAGCAAACGCAGCAGCCAAAGCGAACAACAAAACGCCACAAAACAACGATCCAGGAGCAAAAAGAAACTCCGCCGCAAGGTCTGGGACGCCAACTACAATGCGGCCATGACCGCTGCCAAGGCCGCAAAAGACGCGGAGGCGAACCCGGACGCCGCCAATAACAATAGCCACCACCACGAGAGCAGCGCCAGCGCCAAGAAGCGCACCCGCTTCAAGCCCACCCACGCCTTTCTAAGGGAGCACCTGCTGGCGCTCTTCCGCTGGAAGGAGGAGGCGGAGGCCTCCAACCAGGCCGCCAAGCACGATTCCGGACTCGTGCTCAAGAACGGAAGCATCAAGGCCTACGTCGAGGACGTATTTGTCGAGGCGGACCGCGAATCGGCACGGAGGCACATCTCCCGGCACTGGAACGAGAGCAAGCTCGAGGAACTCCTGCCAACCAAGGAGCCGCCCACGGCGGCATCGGCAATTGCCGCCGAAGAGGAGCGACGGGCGGGGGCCGCGGATACCAATAACAACAATGCCACCGAGGGAGCCGAGAACGCTAGCGCCGTCCCCGGGGCTGCTGCCAACGAACCAAGTGATACTGCCGATACTACTAATGTTGCCACCACCGCTATCGCCACTACTGCGGCAAACCCTCACGAGGCCAAGAAGCGCGAGCGGGAGGCCAAGAAGCGCGAAAAGGAACGCCTGGCGGAGGAACGCAAGCGGAAACGAGAAAAGGAGGACCGCATCCGGGCCACTACGAACGACTACATCGAAGCGGCGCTAGCGCCCCGACCGCCCAAGAAGTACGTCCGCAAGAAGCCCCAGGTCAAGAAGGCCGCCCCACCCAAGCTCGAGCTGGGGGCGGTCCGGGAGCTAGGCGGCCACCATTCCGGGACTCACCGAGGTCAACTTCAACGAAAAGGCCCGGACCGTCTCCTTTACGAAATCGTCGACGATGACATCGTTGAATTCCCGGACCAACCCCCGGGAGGGGATGCGCTTCGACGTCTACTACTCCACCGGAACGGTTGGCACCCGTCTCCCCCTCGTCCTCCCACCGGGGGTCGAGCCCCCCCGGGACAAGATCGGACGGATCAAGAAAATGACCCACTTTATCCGGCGAGGACGTGACCTCCTCCGAAATCCTCCGTGACATCTTCCTGGACCCCTACGCCCACGGGGGGGCACGGCCTCCGGAGGGGACGTCCAACCGCGCCAGGAACGACCTCCGGTACGTCCAGCAGAACGAGCGATTCCGGGGCGCCGTCCACGAGGCGATCCACCACATTATCGATTCCACCGGGGACAACCCAAGGTCCCACTTTCTCAACTGGGGGACCGGGCGGTTCGTCGAGCAGCTCACCAAGAGCGTCTTTGGATTCAAACGGATCAAGAGCAAGTCCAACCAGATCAACGTGCCGCCGCCGGCACAGTCCGTAGATGGTGGTGCTGCCTCCGAGGCCTCTGCGGCTGCGTCTACTGCTGCTGCTGCTGCTGCTGCTTCGACGACAGTAACGAATACTTCGGCAACGAACACGGCAGCCGCAACCGCAACCGCAACCGCAACTCCCGCCCACAACGGGAACGACCATCACGACTACATCGACATGGAGAATGGGATTCTCGAGGTGATCAAGCAGATGATTCAGAAATCACCGCGCCTTAGCCAGAAATGGGAACTCAAGGAAAAGACCAACAACAAGGTCTCCTCGTCTTCCGCGGACAACGACGGGGAAAGCGTCAACGGCAATAGCCACCACCACAACCACCGGGAGGACACGAGCGACGAGGAAGACCACGGCGAGGACGATGATGATGATGATAACGACGATAATGATGACGACGACGACGATCACCACCACGCGGTGTTCGACGACGAGTTCGGACCGCCGGCTCATGAGGCTCTAATGGAATGGAACGAAGCGAAACGAAAGACAGCCAACCAGCCAGCCAGCCAGCCAGCGAGCGAGAACATCTCAACGGGGGGACGAAGGAAACCGACACTACACTGTTGACGACGGATTGGATTCCACCAACGCCGATCGGGGAATGCATTTTTCGGAAGAAGCAATGCAATATCGTATCGTGCTGCACATAATTGGTTACACGTACCATACCGTAGTATCCATTCGTCGGAAGGATAGTATAGATATGCTCTGATATTCCTAAATCTACCACTGTATCCATACTATTATTGTAATCACATCATTTTCACCAATTTGTTGTTATACGAATCAATGATTGGTGGCTCGGGTTACATCTTTGGTGGTCTGTGTCTACTAGACGGATTTTAATACCTCAGACTTCATCTCATTTCATCTTGAAGCAGAACTACAGCCTACCGTCACACTAGTACTACTAGGTGTTATAATTTCTAAGATTGTTCAGAGACACTATAGTTTCGTCTAGTGATGACGCACAGCAAGTGCTGCTGCTTCTGCTGTGAATCGATACTACTAGGTAGTTCGGATTGAACCTTCAATGCACGACGGTATGTAGATGGACTTTGCAGACTTCATGTCACTCCTTTCCGAACCAAAATTGTGCCCTCGACAGAGATTTGCTGTGCTCACCTGAAATCAAGAGGTAAATACTATATGTAACTACCCCTCCTCCGTTTTGGTTGGCACGTGTCAACCCCTCTCTAAAGAAAAATTCGAGGCGCGCGCGCCGAGAATTTTTCTTTAGATAGGGGTTGATTCGTGCCAACCAAACGACTCCAAGTAGTATTGGGGGTGGGAGTTTTCTTTAGGATGCTTCCATAGAAATGCCGCGGTCGACGACGAATCAAATCGAAACAGCCTGAACATCTCCCCTTCCCAGCAAACAAAGGACCGGCAATGACTTATAGTGTGATAGAATGGGATTCTTGTTGTTGTAATAGAAAAGGAAGCAGCGAAAATGGTCTATTCCCATGGTCGGGGGGGGGGGGGGGGGATGATTTGCTCTTGCAAAGTGGTTGATTTTGAAATAATGAATTACAACCGTGGAAAAAACAGCAAAAATCCAGTTTGTAGTAGGAATTCTACTAGATTCTACAAACGTGTCAACAAAGCGAATGAAATCACTCCTGATGCTGATCGTAATCCCGCGAGTTGGTTCCCTCTTTGCTATATGTATTGATCAACACCCGGCAACGGTCTTTCAGAAACACTTAAAAACACTGAATGACTTAGGAGAAACACTAAAAACAATTTTGACCGGTAAGCACGGCTGAAAATATATGCGTGATTAGTAGGGATTCTAGTACATCCTACTGGACCTGGAAATTTCCCAAATCCAGGATCTAGTAGGGATTGTACTAGATCCTACCGTACCGGTAAATTAATTTTTCGGACTCCGTGTTAATCGAATCAAAAAGTATTTTTAGAATATTTTCACACACAACTCAGTGTGTTGAGCAAGATTGCTCAACACACTGAGTTGTGTGTGAAAATATTCTAAAAATACTTTTTGATTCGATTAACACAGAGTCCGAAAAATTACTTTAGTATCGAAACCGGTACTAAAGTAATTTTTCACACATACAACACAGTAGACTGTGGGGAGAGCAGGTTTATCCTTGTCCCCCCGCAAAACTGCAGCAACAACAAAGGGCAACGCTCGTGAGCAACAAGAAGCCCCCCCCCCCCCCCCCAACAGCAGCAACAACAAGCAACCGACGCTCGATAGCAAGCAAATGCTCCCCCCTCCTTCCCTTTGTGCTCTCCCTAACTACCCCTCCTCCTTCCTCTCCTCCTCGTAGTATCGGGGGGGGAGTTTTCTTTAGGATGCTTCCTTTTTACGAGGGCACATTTCTATTCCTCCTTCCGATCTCACTACTCCTCTTCTTCTTATTTGTTTCTTTTCACCATGGGAATAGCCCCTTCCAGCAAACATGGTTCGAAGTATTCCCAACCTCAATACCACAGCACCAACTGCTTCTGCTTTGCGGACTCGCTCTTCATCTGCTGCTCAAGATCTTACTGCGTCGTCTCGGACGACTCGTCGGTTGTCTACGAATGCAACAACAACAGCAACAGCAACAACAACAACCCATCGTCGCTCTGTAGCAGCAAGGAAATCTTCATTCCCCAACCCCTACAGCAGGAAGAAGAAACCTCCTCCCCCGCCCTCTGGATCTCCAATCGCCACTTCTGGAAAGAGGAAAAAGCGCGCACGGCAAACCATTCGTCTCTCTGCCCCGGCAATTGCTGATCCTCCACCAACCGTCAATCCGGCAGTGGATGCTCTTTTAAGTCTGACCGGTGCTCCTCCTTTGATTCCGACTGCTGCTGTTCTTGCTCCCCCTACGATTACGGATCCTGCTCCCGCTCCTGCTGCTCCTGCTCCTTTCATCCCGGACGCTGTTGCTCCTCCTTTGAATTCGGATCCGGCCATTGATCCTTCTACTACTAAACTGCCGCCAACAACGGACAATCTGGTTCCTACTGTATCATACAATGAAGAAGAAGAGGAACAAGAGAGTGATGGAGAGGTGGACACAGCTGTGGCTGCGGCAGCTGCTGGTGTTACTGTTACAGACTTCCATCTGCCTTCTGTAACAAATCCAACGATTCCAACACTCTCAGTTGACTCCGGCCATGACTTTCGTGAAGCCGCCGCCGCCGCTGCTGATGGGAATTTTTCTCTTGGGGCCATTCTACATGCACTGAAGCAGAATCCCACAGCTCTGGGGACTACCACAGAGAGGATCAAGGCACTTACCTTCAATACTACGGAACACGAGAGGAAAAAAAACCGACTGGAGTTTGCATTCTTCAAATCACTCGCGGCTCATCCGGAGGCTGCCCCACTTGTTGATTATATTCCAGATCCCGAAGCACCGTTGATGAAAACCTGCCGGTTCTATGTTCTAACAAGGGCTCCTATTGCTCCCAACAAGAGAGCACTCGTCAACTGGTGCATGCTGATTCACTCTTTGGATTTTTACAAGTTGAAATACCGGGGAATGGATTTATCAAATGATCCAAGGCTTTTTGCGCAAGCTCAGTATCAATCAGGGGTCATCTCTATGAAGTTCAGGTGTCTTTTTGCTACCTTCCGGAAGAACGGAATCACCTACTCGCAGTCTCTAGATTTCAACGAGGCCGGAGGATTCCAAGCCTACTGGAAGAATATCTTCAAAATTGCAAAAACCTACAAGGCGGACTACGGCACCTGTCCAAACAAGGCTCAGTTTGATGTCAACTGGTACAAGAAACGGAACAAAGCCATCGCGGACCCCAACAACCCGTTGGGTCCGTTCAACAACCTCGAACACTTTGTTTGGTGTGCAATGGAGAACATCATGACTGAATGGGCTCTTCGCGGTTGTCTTGAGCCAAGTTCTATCGTCAAGGAAGACTTCGAAACCGGTGTGTTCACTGAGGGGGAGTTTGTTGGGATTCAATACATACGACTCAAGCCAAATTACAACGGACAGAAGAAACGGAGTCTTTCCCTCAAGAATCCTGTGCTGGATGATCGCAATACCAAGAAAACTACTCTTCTGTGTCCATACAATGGGGATCCTATGTCTACGTATCAAACTACCATCAAGTTACTCTCGCTTGTACCTGATAACTGTGAAGGTGTCAACCGTATTTTTCGAAAGCCGGCTTCCAAGAAACAACTAGAGGCAAGTGCTGTTTGTTTTTTGCGTGTCACATCTCTGTTTTTTGCATATCTAACCGTCTCGCGCTGCTTTTTCCTCTCTCTCTCTTTGCAGATCTGGAAGAAACAGGGACGTCGTTGGCGGTTGAATCCTAGCGCTAATCAGGTGATTGGAAAGAACCGTATCAACAAAATCTTGGTTCTAATTGCAACATGGAGTGGATATGAGAACCCTGAGCGCTGTACTGCCCATGGCAAAAGACATGAGTCTATCTCCAAGGTCGCAAATGCTGGTGTTTCTGCTTCTCTTGTCAAGGGTCTTGGAGGGCATGCTCATCTGAATACTACTACCAATTACATCCTTCCAGATCAGCAGGCTGTTGATGCTGCTGTTCGCGCCAAGCATGGATCCCCTTCCAAGATTCGCGTGCTGCTTCCAGCTCCCGCGCAAGCTTGTCCCGCGCACGCTCTACCTCCCACGCACGCTCTACCTCCTACTTCTGCGCCGTCGCCTGCACCACCGTCTCCAGCTACTTCTGTGCATGATTCCCCCACGGTATCTGTCCACCATTCCTTTGGTGACCACTCCAATGATTCTGTTCCTTCAGATTGTGCTGCTGGCAATTTAGGGTTGATGACCCAGACCTTTGAAGTCCCCAATGAATCTCCCCCTCCAATGCCTTCCAATATTTCTTTCACTACAGGCGACGAGCCTTCTCCAGTTCCTTTGCCATTCACTGATCGCCGTTGTGATTACCACGATGAAGCAATACCTCGTTCACCGCCAAGGCACAAGACACACTACAAAGGTCGCGGTATGTTTGCCGAGGATCGTCCGCAATACGAGGATCATCACCATTGCGAGCCTCGCTACAATCGTCCTCCTGCACACCGTTACGAGGATCGCTCCGGCAGCCGTTACGATGACAATGACCGTTGTTACGAAGAGCCTCCGCGGCCCCCTCATACTCAGTCTTACGAGCCGCGATAGGAGCGCGTGGCTCGTCAAGAACCTCGACGTCTCTCTTTTGGTGAAACTCTGTCCTACAAGCTGCAATACGAGGAATGCAAGCCTCCACCGCGTTACCAGGAACGCAAGCCTCCACTGAGTTACGAGGAACGCAAGCCGCCACCAAGATATGAGGAACGCAAGCCGTCACCACCGCGCTACGAGGAAAGCAAGCCGCCGCCGCGTCGTCATTCATACAAGCAACGCAAGCCGCGCCCGCGTCGTCATTCATACGAGCAACGCATGCCGCCCCCGCGTCCCCCTTCTACCAATACTCCGTTGTACGAGCAGCGTCCGTCTCTCGATGAAAGAGGGTCTTGACAACGTCCTCCACCTCATCAAGACCAGCGTCGTGTTTCTTTTGGTAGCAATCGCTATTACCGGATGGAGGATTATGGCGCGTGGGGCCCTACTCCAGTGGAAGTGTTTTCACACAGCACACATCATCCTCGTTAGGGAAGGGAATTTTTTCAATCCGATGACCCCGAAGTTCAAATTACTGAGGTTCACCGCCCGAGTGCTTGGGAAGATGTGGAGCTGCCTGAATGGGGATCGCAAATTCGTTGGTAGCAAGTACGCGTTTTTTGGTGTTTCTACTGCGTTCAAGTGCAAAATTGCCTTTTTTGTGGCCATTTTGGCATTTTGGGCCCAACAGCCTCAATATTTGCCATAGTTTGCTCTCTAGCAAGAAATAGGTCTACAGACTAATTCTAGAGCTTTTTTTTTGGAATATACCCTGGTCCATAGTTTGTTGTGTATTAGTGTGTTCTGGGAGTATCAAAAAGAGTGGTAGGTGAAGAGTGCTCAGAATACGACCGAAAGAGTAACACTAATCGTACTACTAGAAAATCACGTACCAGCACTTCTACTCATATTCTTAATTATGTACCACTCATACGGAGTATTTCGGAAATTACCAAAGTATCAACCCATTGTCAGAGCAGAAAACACTACTAGTATCTGTGTAAGAATTCTACGGCATATTTTCGAAATTACTTTAGTATCATGCCATTGTCAGAGCAGAAAACACTACTAGAAATCGTGTAGCAATTCTACGGGATATTTTGGAAATTACTAAAGTACCATCGAAATTACCAAAGTAACACCCCCTCCCCGCACCTTTTTCACGCCCGTTGAGTCTGTTTTAAACTCGCGAGTCCCTTTTATTTTTTCTTACTTAGGCATGGATTTTGCGAGTGCACGTGCTCTCCCGTATGAGCCATCATGGTGTTACCAAAGTACCATCGTAATTAGTAGTAATACTAGTACCATACAGCGGAAATACCACAAAGGTGGCATTTAGCCTGGCACTACTGTGGCACGTAAGTAGGAATTGGTACGCTTAATGGTACATACCTCGAATGACTATTTCTACTGTTTTTCTCTGTAGAAATCATGTCGTACCCCTCAAAAACTGACGTATGGGGCGAATTTCCATACTCAGTATTGTTGCATTTTTAGTGGTATAAGACTCCGTGTAACTCTTAACAAAATACCACAAATACCACAAGTACTTTAGATGACTGTTGTTCCTTACTCTGTTTCTTTCTAAGAAATCTCCCCGGAGGTGATTAAAAAAACTCGCTAAAATTCTTGCTCACTTGAATATTGATCGAATCGAATATCAAATATCATCGAATACGATGAGTAAGTAGTACAAGTACTACCAAAGAAGAACAAGAATACAAGCAACCAAGAGGAACCAACACCCAAACAAACAGCAGCGCAGATGACAATGGTGACTCCCACGACCACCGACGCTGCAAACCTAGCGCTTATGGAAGCGGACGCTGAGCAGCAACAGCAACAGCAACAAGAGCAAGAACAAACCACCGGAGGACGAGGACGCGGATCGACCGGACGGGGGGGAATAGGACGCGGATTGACTGGAGGAATAGGACGCGGATTGACTGGAGGAAGGACGCGGATCGACTGGAGGACGAGGAGGACGAGGACGCGGATCGACTGGAGGAAGAGGAGGAAGAGGACGCGGATCAACTGGAGGAAGCGGAAGAGGACGCGGACGAGGACGAGGACTAGCAGCTTTGCGTGTCCAAGCAGCGCAAGCAGCAGCAGCGCACCAAGCAGCAGCACAAGAATCAGCAACAGCAAGAGCAGCAGCAGTAGCAGCTGAAGAAGCTTGGGCTGCCTCCATCTTCAATGGAACAGGATGAATCCCTGGAGCACCAGCAGCAACAACAACAATGATGACAACAACGACACCAACGACAACCGCAAGAAGGACGCGCTCTACTCCAAGGCCCAACCGTATCATGCCCATCACTGAAAACTCAATCAATGCCCCAACCCAGCTAAAGAGATATTACACTATCTTTTGCAACTTCATGGAGCACAAGGCGGGTCACGAATTTGCTGATGACAAAGTATTTACAACTGAGGAGAAAGCAGCAGTGACACCAGAGGATGTGTACAGATTTATGGCTTTGAAAGCATATGGAAAAGAGAATCCTAGTGGTAACGACAATCCAACGTATGGAAGATCTTCAACTTTGGTGTATTACAAGAAGACTATCTCGCAATTCATGGTATCTCAGTCAGTATGGTGTGAGGCTACTCTAAGGGGGAATCCAACAAAATCACGGCATGTTAATGACCTTATCAAAGCTGTTAACAAGAAAGAAACTAGAGGCAGTGGAGTGCCAAGCTGCGCTGACCGGGAGTGTACTTCTGAAGAGTTTGTGCAAATAGTGGACATGATTTTCACCCAATCAGGAATGCTGATGGAAAATCTTTGTCATCAGGCAATGCTAAAGTTCCAGCTTCATCTTATTGCTAGAATGGATGACACGGCACATGTGCAGAAGAAGAACTTGCAAAAGAACCTACAATTCCCACAGTATCTTTGTATCAGATTGAAATGGTGTAACAATGTTCAAGATGAAAGGAACTGTCTGCAACAGCTATTAATTGGATCAATGAATTCAAAGTATTGTGTTTTGGTTGGGCTGGCTGTGTTCCTAGAGAAGTGGCTTGCTTCAGGGGAAGGTATTACCAGTCAGTGGTTATTCAGTGATGGCACAACAAATCCTAATGATCCAGAAGATTTGCAGGCTGAGGAAGCCTGCCGCCAGAAACATGCATATTCAGACGCAGTGTCAGCCTGTATCAAGAGTTCTGTGTTCGAACGCGAAGGACCAGGTAAATTAGGAACACACTCTATTCGAAAGTATGGTACCAGCAAAGCCCGCATGTCAGGGCCAGATATGAGGATGTAGATTGTCGTACCCGATGGAAGAATCCCAATATGCAAGGCAGGTACACAGCAGTTCAATTGGATTGGCCTGATATCACAGCATCTGTGAAGCTTTGTGGCGGAGGCCCCTGTATTTACAGAGCAGTGGAGGGCAGTGGTGTGACAAACGATTAGCTAGGGAGTGATGTTGTGCCAGCAATCAATGCCCAGTTTGGTCCTGGAGTTGCTAGGGTTCTTGGACTGGCATTGCTGTGGGCAACGTTCGATGTGCATGCAGCAGATTTGGTGTCTCCGGATATCAGACACCAAGTCACAGCAAAGTACATCCAACTTGAAGCTGGGTTGGAGGATGGGGTGAATCCAGTAAAGAAGGTGATGATCTTTGCATCAGAGCATGGAGGGTGTGTTAGCCTTGATGAGATAGAGGATAACATGGATGATTTGATGATGCGCTCCGGACAGCAGTGGAGAAACAGTATCTATGCCAAGCTGTCCTCTAATCAGGTAGAACTTGGGGAGCTGCGGAACTTTGTCATCACTAACATGGCTCAGCTGAGCCGGCAGAATAAAACAATCGAAAGGCTTATTCGGCACCTAGCTGCAGCTCCAGCGCGCCGAGTTGGAGGGGTAGTAACACTTGGAGGTCAGCCAACTTGGCTCGGCACTCCCCGTGTGCAGCCCCCAGCATTGCTTGGAGACTGTCCAAGGTCCCTTGCTGTGCTCTGGGATGAGTATGTGAATGGAATAGGAGGGAGAAAGCCTGCAAGGGAGCTCAGTCGGCATGAGCGCGGCATCAACAGATACAAGTACATGAGGCGGCTTGTTGTTTGGAGGGTGATTCAAAAGCTCTTGGATCGGGGGCTCAATCTTGCTATGGCAATCAGTCGCATTCATTCTGTGTTTGGCAATGTAGCAATGACTCAGCTCATCAACCAGCTTCGGAAAGATGAAGGTCGTGGAGGGAACAATAGGCTGTATCGGTAGGCGTTGGCATTGCTGGCGGCGGCGTTTGGTTTATTGTTGTGTGTTGGTGTGATGTGATGGTGGCGTTGATCTTGCTCAAGAGCAACCCCCCCCTTCTTGTTGTTGCTAGAGGGGATTTGCCCTGTAGATTTTAGTGTAGTGTAACACGTTGGTTGGTACCTAAATCCACTTGTAACGAACGTCCTTTGTGGCCTCGCCCTGCTTGACTTGTTGCTTCTTTGTATCGATCCGTTGTCATTGTTGTCGTCATCTTGTTGTTCTTTGTATCAATCGTATCTTCGATAGCCGTTTGATCGCGATTGCCATTTGACTGCCATTCCAGGTTGGAAAATCAGTAGAGGAACATGATGGTGTTCAAATGTGGTAGTATTTGTACATGTGCACCCCCATCATCCCTTCTATTGGAGGGGAAACAGATGGGTCGGAGAAGGGTCGCCGTCGTCGTCGTCAATTTTTCGTATCTTTGTCTCCCTTGTTTGCCATTGAATTGCGGTTCGAATACCTTTCCGGATCAAAATCCAAGTAGCGGAATGTGTAGGTATTTGAGTTGGTGTCATTTTGTACTATTTGTAGGGTGATGAACCTTCATGGTCTGTTCTATGGAAGGAGAAATAGAAGGGTCGTTGTAGGGGTCGTTGTGTGTGTGAAATTTATGACATTCGTGATTTCGATGATCGGACTTCCCATAAAAAAAATTGTCTTAGTGAGTTTTTCGGTGTTATTTCAGGGTCTTTTGTCTTGTTCTTTTTTTGAAGGGACTTCAGTGTGCGGAGCACACATATGTTTATTTCCTGTAGACTTGTACATGGTTTTGGTACTGGGTATTAATTGTGGTATTTTTATATTGTACACTCACCATACATCGGAAATACCACAATTGTGGTATTTAGCCTGGCACTACTGTGGCACGTAACTAGAAACCGGTACGCTTAATGATACATACCTCTAATGACTATTTCTACTATTTTTCTCTGTAGAAATCATGTGGTACCCCTCAAAAAACATACGTACAGGGCGAATTTTCATACACAGTATTGTTGTATTTTTAGTGGTATAAGACTCCGTGTAACTCTTAAGGAAATACCACAAATACCACAAGTACTTTAGATGACTGTTGTTCTTCACTCTTTTTCTTTCTAAGAAAACTCCCCGGAGGTGCTTGTTTCGTGACACACTTTTTTGCTCACTTTTTCAAAACACTTTTTTGCTCACTTTTTCAAAACGCCGATGGATATGACGAATAAGCGCCAATCCCCCCCCCTATTGCTGCTACATTGGTCCCCTCTGAGTAAACTACTAATAGTGCTGTGCTGTATAATATTTTGGTACTCTATTTAATTTGGTCTACATGTGGTCTAACAAGGGCCCGCGGCTTGTTCTTTGTAGGGCCGTAACGTTTGATTGATCGATCGATGAATCACCATTCTCAGTTGCATTCATTTGGTCACCATTCTTCCTGGTTGACCAAGAACGAGTAGAGTAACATGCTGGCGTTACGATGATGCGGTAGGGATTTTACATGCCTGCCTCCATTGTCTCCTCTATCCAAATGGGAAGAGATGGGTCGCAGCACTAGGGCGCGTTGTTGTTGTTGTTGTCCCGTTTTTCTCGTATCTTCGTGTGTGTGTGTTAGTATTTGCCATTGAATTGCCGTTCAAATACCCTTCTGGATCAAAAACCAAGTAGAGGAATGTGTAGGTATTTGAGTTGGTGTCATTTTGTACTACTTGTACAGTGGCGAACCTTCATGGTCTGTTCTATGGAAGGAGAAACAGAAGGGTCGTCAAAATCAAATTAGTGTCGGTTTTTTCGTATCTTTGTATACTTGAATCCCTCTTGTTGATTGCCATTCCAAGTCAAAAAATCAGTAGAGGAACATGATGGTGTTGGAATGTGGTAGTATTTGTACATGTCCACCCTCATCTTCCCTTCTATTGGAGGGGAAACAGATGGGTCGGAGAAGGGCGTGTTGTTGGCTTGCTTTTTCATCATCACTCGTGTTATTTGCAGTAGAATTGCCGTTCGAATACCCTTCCGGATCGAAAACCAAGTAGAGGAATGTGTAAGTATTTGAGTTGGTGTCATTTTGTACTATTTGTACAGTGGCAAACCTTCATGGTCTGTTCTATCGAAGGAGAAACAGAAGGGTCATCAAAATGGAAATGGTACCCCCCCCCCTATCTTCGTACTAAATTGCCATCTGATAGCCGTTCGATTGCCATTCCAGGTCGAAAAATCAGTAGAGGAACATGCTGGCGTTCGAATGTGGTAGGATTTCTACATGTGCACCCCCATCATCCCTTCTATTGGAGGGGAAACAGATGGGTCGGAGAAGGGCCGTCGTCGTCATCATCGATTTTTCATTTCTTTGTGTGTTATTCACTGTAGAATTTCCATTTGAATACCCTTCCGGATCGAAAACCAAGTAGCGGAATGTGTAGGTATTTGAGTTGGTGTCATTTTGTACTATTTGTATGGTGGTGAACCTTCATAGTCTGTTCTTTGGAAGGAGAAACAGAAGGGTCAATCATGGGCCGACATTCGTGATTTCGATGATCGGACTTCCCATAAAAAAAATTGTCTTAGTGAGTTTTTCGGTGTTATTTCAGGGTCTTTTGTCTTGTTCTTTTTTTGAAGGGACTTCAGTGTGCGGAGCACACATATGTTTATTTCCTGTAGACTTGTACATGGTTTTGGTACTGGGTATTAATTGTGGTATTTTTATATTGTACACTCACCATACATCGGAAATACCAGAATTGTGGTATTTAGCCTGGCACTACTGTGGCACGTAACTAGAAATTGGTACGCTTAATGGTACATACCTCGAATGACTATTTCTACTGTTTTTCTCTGTAGAAATCATGTGGTACCCCTCAAAAAACATACGTACGGGGCGAATTTCCATACACAGTATTGTTGCATTTTTAGTGGTATAAGACTCCGTGTAACTCTGAAGGAAATACCACAAATACCACAAGTAATTTACATGACTCTTTCTAAGAAGTGTCCCCGGAGGTGCTTGTTTCATGACACATTGTTTCGCTCACTTTTTCGAATCACTTTTTTGAAACGGTGACGGTGACGACCAATAAGACGGCTAATAAGCGCCAATCCCCCCTACTATTATTGCTGCTAAATCAGTCCCCTCTAGGCTAAGTAAGCTACTACTAGTGTGCTGTGTAATATTTTCTTGGTACTGTGATTAGATTTGGTCTACATGTCTAAGGGCCCGCAGCTCGTCCAATCGATCACTGTTGCGTTCATTTGATCACCATTCCTGGTCAAAGAAGGTTTATAGTAACATGCTGGTTTTGAATGTAGTAGTCATTTTACATGCTGTCTGCCTCCTTCATCCTCTCTTTTGTCAGTGGTGAATGGGAAGGGCCGTTGGATCGATTGAATGATTGAAAACGGAGGGCGTGTTGTCGGCTTGTTTTTTCGTATCTTCGCGTGTTATTCAATATTGAATTGCCAATCGAATACTACCTTTCCCGCTCCAAATCGAAGTAGAGTAACATGTAGGTATTTGAGTTGGTATCATTTTGTACTATTTGTACAGTGGTGAACCTTCATGGTCTGTTCTATGGAAGGAGAAACAGAATGGCCGTCAAAATGGAAATGGTGTCCCCCGTATCTTCTTAATTCACGATCCAATCCGATAGCCGTTTGATTGCCATTCCAAGTCACAAAATCAGTAGAGGAACATGATGGTGTTGGAATGTGGTAGTATTTGTACATGTCCACCCTCATCTTCCCTTCTATTGGAGGGGAAACAGATGGGTCGGTGAAGGGCCGTAGGCTCGATTTTTTCGTCTCATCGTCTCGTGTTATTTGCCATTGAATTGCCGTTCGAATACCCTTCCAGATCAAAAACCAAGTAGCGGAATGTGTAGGTATTTGAGTTGGTGTCATTTTGTACTATTTGTAGTACGGTGATGATGAACCTTCATGGTCTGTTCTATGGAAGGAGAAACAGAAGGGTCGATCATCATGGGCCGACATTCGTGATTTCGATGATCGGACTTCCCATCAAAAAATTGTCTTAGGAGCGAGTTTTTCGGTGTGTTTTCAGGGTCTTTTGTCTTGTTCTTTTTTTGAAGGGACTTCGGTGTGCGGAGCACACATATGTTTATTTCCTGTAGACTTCTACATGGTTTTGGTACTGGGTATTAATTGTGGTATGTTTATATTGTACACTCACCGTATATCCCCACATCTCCCCTGCTGCTCTATCGAATCGATAGATACGAGTACTATCCTGTACGGTACGAGGACTCGTACTCGTACGAGTGCAGTTCTATCGGCCAAAGTACCAAAGGGAGTTTGACGGGATGCCATAGTACGGTACGAACCGTACGATACGATTATGAAGGGACATTTTTGTTTCCAAAAAAAAAAATGTCAGTTTCTCTTTTCTCGACTGAATCGACTCCAGTGATCCAGAGCATTTTCATTCTACGACGTACCGAACCGGTACCGGGTATTACCTGGTATTACTTCGTACGGTATGACTTAGTTCCGCGCAGGGTTCTGGGGATTTTCGAGGACAAGGTTCGATGAGACCACCTCGTGAAAACGTATGTACACATAATCCGAGTATATTGTATAGATCTATTTTCTTCAACAAGGAACTTATTCGTGAAAATTCGTAAATTAATTGTGAAGCGTTGCGGTATCAAATTCTGGAATACCGGCAGAAACCACTTATGGGTGAGTGTGACGGTTCTCTTCGGGAGACAGTCATTAGGAATTCCGTAGATGTTTTGTACACGTGCTCGGAGTGTTGGATGCACTTTTCCTTTAACGACGAGCTATTCCTTAAAATTCGTAATTTATTTTTTGATCGTTGCGGCGTCAAATTTTGGAATCACTTAGAGCGTTTTGACGGTTCGTATACAAAATTTTATTGTTGTGTGTCACGTCACGCGTTTGGTTTGCGATCTTTTCGTTCCTCGGTTTGCTCCCGATACTACCGGTACGAGTACCGTACGGTTCGGTATGCACGACTGTAGAAGATGTTGTTTTTATCTTCTCTGAAACTAGTTAGCAGCATCAGGAGAGCATCGGTGCGCGCAATGTGTGTTGGATGCCTACGAGTTCGTACAACTCCCGGAAAAAATCCATCGCGTGCGGTACCGTAATCTTAGGGTACGTAAATCTTACTCGTAGATTCGAAACAAATACCGAAGTAATAATATCAAGGCATCAATCGTGAACTGTGTCCAAACGCAAACTTCCAATATATGTTCGAAGTAATTAGCGGCACTTGAATCTTGTTGTCGTCATCTCCGTGTCGATTCTGTCAGGGACACAAAAAACACATATCGGTTAAAATCGTCGTGTCCATTCAATTCAATCGTTTCACTGCCTATAACAATACTCATTGTTGAATTCTTCCCAAGCACGAACGGTTGTTTCATCTTGGAAGAGCCACTGAAGACATCAACTTACCGACCAGAAAACTCTGAAAAAACGAGAGGAAAACACCATCTTGGGTTATCGTTTGCACGATATAAGCAATCACGACTCAGAGGCTTCCGGAACAATCTCACTCGGAATCTGCACGGCGCAACCATTCTTGGATCCAAAGTTCGTACGGGTAAGATTTACTGAGGAAGTACATTATTTTTCACGAAGTAACTCACCAAGTTCGTAGTTGACATACGGGGCCGATCGAGCGAGTGGTGAGCATACTCGTACGAATACGGTACGTACGTAAGACTTGTATGCGCATTTTTTATTGCTTCATTGGAGGACTAACTACGAGCATTCGTGGGAATCTTTTACCACGCGAACACGAACCTTGTTCCAGTGGCTCATTTTTTTTCCGCACCTATCTCGTGTCAGAACCAGACTTGTCGATGGAACAAACGCGAAAAATCACAAAAATTCCACTGCACACAAAAAAAAACATTTGTTTCTTCAGACCCGTAATACGGTACTAATTATCTACACTATTGTGCCGAATTATTTCATCTTTTCTTCCAGCACACAACCAAGAAGCAAGAACCAAGGCCCACGCACTATCATCAATCAATCCTTATTGAAACAGGATCGCCATGAACACTGTATTGCAAACATCAAACACAATGCCCCGGGAGGCAATGACGTCGCTTCCTCTTCGAAACGAAGCGAAAGAGCGGAGACGCCACCACCACGAACGAAGCAAGAGTCTCAGCGACGCTATCGTCGTGGATGCTTCTCTCCTTCCCGTCGGCAGCAGCCATTATCTTTCCTCACCTAATAATGGTACCGGTACCTTCAATAATAGGAGGTACATGTACAGCCACAACCACATCCACAGCCACAGCATTCCAAACACCAACGGCATGGCCGGAATTCACTCGCACCAAACGGGAGCAGCGGTACCTCCGTTTCAGATACCGCCACACGCTGTATCCGCATCTGCATCTGTCTCGATGCCAGCAAAGAGCAGCAGCAACAAGAACATGACGAACAATAATACCGCCAGACTTTATTACCACGGAAGAAAACCGTCCCTAGCAGGCTTTGATCCATTCGCTTCCGCGGACGAAACTTTAACTTCTCGCCCCTCCACCTCTAACCAAAAGAACCACTCGCGCCGCCATTCCGTCGATGTCTCCGGGGCTGCGGCTGTGGCTGCGGCGTGGGAAAGCGGTCCTTCCACTCCCACAACCGCCACCAGGAATGCAGCTGTTGTAGCGACGAGCCGCGATTCCTCTCCTTCCGGAGGAGAGGCCAAGCACGGCAGCAGCAAACAGCAGCGGCAACCTCCTCCTCCTTCTCCCAGCCATCGGGAAAAATTTGACAACGAATCTTCCAAGCCCAACAACAACAACAACACCGTGAAGGGCTCTATCAAGAAGGTCAACAAGTTCCTTCGCAAGTCGGGGCTGGTCAAAACCCTCTCGCTGGCCCGGCAGATCGCCACCGAAAGCAGTAACAGCAGTCCCTCCAAATCCAAATCCAACCACGACATCGGCAAGAAGATCCAAGCCGCCGTCTCTCCGGTCTCGGTTCTCGCGGTGAACGATCCGGCTACGGCTACGGCCACGCAAACTCCGACTCCCAAGCATAGCTCGGGGGTACGCCACGACCGGCCAGGCCGCGTGTCGTTGTCGTTTTCGGCCACCTCGAAGGGCCCGTCGGTCTCCGTCGTTGGAGACCAGCAGCTCTCACCATCCACGCCCTCACCGTCTACGTCTACGTCTACGGCATCACCACTGCCATCGACGACACCGCCGCCGTTCCCCGAATCTAGTGGTACTACCACCATGGCCCAGGACCTGATGGAACTCCAGGACAGCTTCCGCAACTATTCGTTGGCCATCAATACCGCGAATGCAAGTGCAAATGCAAATGCAAATGCATCCCCGAATGCATCGTCCCTCCACCTCCCATCCCTGGCCAAACCACGCCACAACTACGCTCCGACGTCGTTCTTGACCGGCCAGCAAAACGACTGTTGTTACCACCACGACGCTTCCTATTCGTGCATCCCCAACGAGCCGACACCCTTCCAGCTGGAGATCCCCTCGCTCAACGAGGTGGTCACCGTAGGCCCGCCTCAACGAATTCGTCGATAACTACCGGCGGCAGGACCAAAACCTGGATTTGAGCCGGTTCGTGGGTCTCTCCAAGAAGCAGCTACAGGAGATGGTGAACCACAGCAACCTCCTCAACAATACTTCCGTTGCGTCTCACAACGCCAGTGGCAGCAGCAACAGCGGCAACAACATCGGCAACAGCAACAGCGGCAGCGGCCTCTTGGTACAGGAACACGTTCCGATTATCCAGTCACTGTTGGACTGTAGCGAGCACGACCGTGAAACCACCCTTCGCACCACGGCCCAGGAAGGGGGAGAAATCTCAATTCAGGGGTTCCTGACCGAGCCCGGAGACCATTCTGCCGACGATCGGACAGAAGCCGTCATTTTCCAGGGCGAGCGCAACTTTACGGTTGTGTTTCGGGGAACCACGGAACAACAGGCCAGGGGATTGGTGGGCGGAGGCAATGGCAGCAGCAGCAGCAGCAAATCCAAAAAGCGCGCCGTCCCTCTGGACGACGACAACAACAACGACAATTACAATGACCACCGGGCAACGGCAGGGACAAGACTCTCCCGAAACCAAGACCGGCAACAACGATCGTAACAGTTGCGTTCGTGGAAGTCTACAGCGGATTCAAAGACAGCTATTCCCGGGTCGAAGAGGAGTGCTTCCGACAACTCGACAAGCTGGTCGACGAGAATCCCTTTTGCGACGTCACCTTCTCCGGCTATTCCTACGGGGCAGCCCTCGCCACCCTCGCTGCCTACCGATACGCGATCGCGAGTCCCATGGTGCGGGTGGGATGCCTGACGCTCGCCTCGCCCAAGGTGGGATTTTCCCAGTTCCGGCAGGCCGTCAACAACATGCCCAACCTCAGGGTGATGCGCCTAGAACTGGGCAGGGACGCCAACTGCCAGGGACCCACCGTTGGTGGATCGCACGTGGGGCACACGCTGGTACTCAACAGCGCCGTAGCAGTAGCTGCAGCAGCCGCGGCTTCCAGCGGAACAGGAACAGGTAGCGGCCAGGGAAAGCCATCGGTGTCGGTGTACAAGTTCGAGACGCCCAAGCCCAAGAACGCATTTTTCAAGACCTCCCACCCCGGTCTCACGAAATACATTTCGACACTGGAAGACCTGTCGACTCTCAACAAGAACAGCGGCAAGAGTGCGTCTTCGCTGATGACATGGGCTACCGACTTTGCGAACAATGCCGGAGAGGGAGTTGTGGTCAACAACGAGAAACGACTGATGGTATAAGTCACGAACGGAACGAAACGAAACGAAACCAATGCAACGTTCTCTATATGATTGATAGCATTCATAGTATCATCACGACAACAACGAAATGAATGAATGAATGATTCCTGGATGGATCAACGCGACTACAAAAGTAAGCCGGCTTCTTTGTGCATACATATGGGTTCATGCGATATTAGTTTAGGATCAAAACCTGACCACTAATTGATTCATAGTACATGTGTCCAACTCCATGTGAAAAATTCTAAAGAATTTCCACTATATAATGAATGGGTGCGTTTTGAGGACCTACGAGAGTTTCAAACACGGAATATAACTTTCTTGAGAATGGCGTTAAATATTCGTAGCAGCCATAACATCTAAATTAAATCAACACATGTCGTCAAAAAATAATGTTAATCACAAGATTAGTAAGGATGGAAGATTTTCCGTGAACTATCTTGAATTACGCGTCTGAAACTTTCAGCGTGTCACCATTACACAAGCACCTAACGCATTGCTCATTATAATATTACAATATCTATATTCATTGATCTTCTAATCTGATTTTAGCTTCATTCAGCCCCGGTGGTAGGTTCGTCATCCGTCGGGACGTCTTCTTTCTCTAATGGAGTTTCGGCGGCAGCCTTCGGTGTGAATACGGCTGGCTTCGGTGTAAACATCGCAAATTTCGGGGCGCCGGCAGCGCCGTCTGGTGCTGCTCCCATCGGTGACATCATGCCTGCTGGTGCTGCTCCCGGAGGCATCATCATGCCACCCATCATTGGAGGCATCATCCCACCGCCGGGGGGTGCTCCACCCATTGGTTTCTTCCTTGCTGAGAGACGGCTAGGAGGCGGTGCCATCAAGGAGGATATTGCATCCTTGGGTTCTTCTTTCTTCACTTCATCTTCCTTTTTGATAACAGTAGGAGGAGGTGCCATAGGCTTGGCAAGTTCGGCCGGGTCGTCTCCGGGGAATACCCAACCTGTAATACGATACATATGAATCGATCAAGGTGAGCCAACGTGAGTTGAAGAACAGTGGGAAAATAAATGCAAGATGATGTAACAAATAATTGACCATTTCATCAGAAGCATTTTACTTACGCTTTAACTCTTTGTCAAAGTATGGTTGTTCTTCGTTTTCAGGCAAGTGGCATTGTTTTGCATCGGGGTTCAGCTTCTTGATCAACCACGACTTCATGCCACCGAATGTGCCACTTCCAGGTGCTTTCTTTGGTGTCCCACTCGATGCCGGAGCTTTTTTGGGCGTTTCCTTCTCCGTTTTTCTATCTTTTCCAGTCATCACTGGAGGGGCTGTGGAAGGAGCTTCCTTTGGTCGTTGTTGCTTCAAGGATTGTGATTTCAATTGAGGAGTCGAATCAGCAACAGGATTAGATGGCTGCTGCTGCTGCTTCGGCGGGTGTTCAACCGGCTTAGGTGTCGGTAGCCAAAGGTTTCTTTGCATACTGCGGCTGCTGCTTCGGCGGTTGTTCAACCGGCTTTGTGTTGCTAGCCAAAGGTTTCTTTGCATACTGCGGCTGATACTTTGATTTTGTGTAGGGAACTGTTTCCGGCTTCTTCTCTTTTGGTGTATTTTTCATGTCATTGGGCCGTTCGATGATTGCAGGTATCTTGGGCTTCATTTCGTTCGTTGTAGCATTCGCTCTATTGATCGTTCCATCGAGAGAGAAATCCGAACGATCCATGAGATTCGTTTTCGCAGTCATGAATGTCTCGTCAAGCGCGGCATCCTTGCTCTCTGTCTGCATTGTATTCCCGTCTTTGTGTCGAATAGCAGCTGATTGCCCTGATTTCTTCGCCGGTTCGGACCCATCATTTATCGTCCCGGTTTGGGCTTTGTGCACTGAAATTTCAATGTTGCCTCCATTCAGCACTTCGTCCCTGTATTTTGACTTGGATTCACTTTTAGAGAGCAATTGTTCTTCGACCTTTCTGTAAGCGAGTTCAAAGGCTATAGTTGTCGTCAAACATGTCGCTCACAGATACTTTTGTGATGCCACTCGCCGCTGCTTGTGCCATGTCAAGGGAAATTTGAATACTTTGAACAAATTCTTGTGCCTGACTGAGTTCACCGGTATCAGCAAGAAGCATTGCATAAATAAGTTTAAATGGTTGGAAAGCTGCAAAATAGGCATCTGGATTTCCAAGTCGCTTTGCCCATTCATAAGCTTCAGTTCGTTCATATGCAACTAGAGATTCTCCTGTCAACAACGCACGATTTCGAGAATCGGAGTGATCGCAGCCCAAAAGTGCAACCCGAGTTTCTTCGTCAGTGGGGCTTGTGATCGGGTATCCGCAGACCATATAGCAGAAATGAGCTTCAACGATGTTGCCAATCTCAGTTAGTCGGTCTCCTAAAGAGAGGACAACTTTGTCCCAGCCAAAGGTTCGATTGTTGATGATAGCTGCCAAATGGCTCTTCCAATTTCCTCTCAACTCTTCAGCGTTAACACCCCAATTACTAGTATTCCTCTTTGACGGAGATTCTATCTTTCCTGAAAAAAGCATTGTTGTTGTATACAAAGGTGAATCGGTTCGGAATTTGCTTCGGGCATATTGCTTGCGCAACGCTTTTGTACGTCTCTGGGTCACACATACTAGCCACCAATAGTGCTGTCGCGAAGTCCCCGATGGCGATGGCCTCTTCGATAGCATTCTCTCGGTCTCCGCGAATGAGAAGATCTTGAACACGTACGATCGAATCCTTTCCTTCCGTTTCATTGTCGACTTTTCAGCAATGCACAAGTCAATAAAGGTTAGTGCGGTTACAACCTTACTCAACAATCGATACATACAAATGTAACATAGGTGTTCACTTACTTTTCTCCTCGATAACGATATCGTTTTTGGATGTCGTTCTCAGGCTAGAATAATCGGGATCATGAAGCAGTAGCTTCACGATTGCCGCTTCTGGACCTGATTTATCCACCACACCGTAATCACTGCGGAGCCTACCTTTTGATCGCGCCACAATGGCGATCAGCTGCCATAAAATATCATTCGAACCGGCCTTACTCTTGATGTATTCTATTACAATAGACTCATTCGCATAGCGTAAAAGGTCCCGACACTCCAAATTTCTTTCTCTCGTTTGCTATGACAGAAATATTCCCGATTTCGCCGTTCGACACCGATTGTGACTCGTGCACAATACTGTGACCATCAATGGAGTCACCTTCACCGCTGCTGCTTGTAATCTTATTGGAATCGGGGATGTCCCACGAAGTCTCACCAGTGCTTTCATTCCAGTAAAAAATCTTTCCGCTCGACGGATCAATGCTTTCAACCCAACCGGCGGCAGGTGGTGCAGTCAATTGCTCGGCTACCTCCCCATGGCCCTCCACACGATTGGAAATTTCGTTTTCTGACAGAGGATCCTGGACATCTACCCAGTCATCACGAATGTTGTCAGCGTCAATGCTATCCGCTTCACTGACGCCTTTATCGTCGATTTCTTTCGATGGCTTTTCCCACGTTGTCTCCTGGGTTTCACTATTGTACCAATAACAATCACCAGTACTGGGATCGACAACCTCAACCCAGCCGTCAAGGAGGCCATCAATCTCATTTGGGATCGACTCCTCACCTTCACTAGGGTCCATGAAATGGTCGGATTCGGTTTGAGTGTCAGATTTTGCTTCTATTTCTTCGGATGGTTTCTCTAAGGATTTCGAGGGAGATTTTGAGGGTCTGTCCCACCTTGTTTCTTCAGAGTTGACGTTGTAATAATACTTATCTCCACTAGTAGGATCAGTTGATTCTACCCAGCCTTCGGGAAGAGGTGACATAACACTTCCAGTTGATTCAATCTCACTTTTGACGTCATCGTCGTCTTTGAGCTCGTCGTCTTTGAGCTCGTCGTCTTTGAAGCTCGTCAGTCTTTGAAGCTCGTCAGTCTTTGAACTCGTCAGTCTTTGAACTCGTCGTCTTCGAACTCGTCGTCTTCGAACTCGTCAACCTTGACATCTCCCTTCAATTCATCCACCGAGGAAGATTCGTTCTTTTCCGCTGGTCTCTCCCAACTAGTTTCTTGGGTCAAAGTATTGTAGAAGTATGTTTTGCCACTCGCAGAATCCTCAGCCTCGACCCAAAACTTCGGGCAGAGGGTCAGAAGCAACTGGATTCTCTTTTTCCTCAGGTCCATTGCTCGCAACGCCAGTATTTTCATCATCGCACACTTGTTCGACGTTTGATTTCTCGACTTCTTCTTCTAGTTGATGTTCCACTCCATCATCATCGGGCAATATGCTTGTTGCATCCTTCACTTGTTTCTTTGATCTTCGGCATTTCCCAACTTGTTTCACCCAATTCCGCATTGTAGTAATAAACCTGTCCAGTAGAAGGATCTTCTACTTCTGCCCAGCCATCGGGTAGTCCACCTGTGGCGATCGTAGTGTCCTCGCCATGCTTATTGCTGATAGAATCAACATTTTCTTTGACTTCCCCATCTCTATCGATCTGGACCTCCTCGTTTTCATCACCACTTTCATCACCGTTATCGTCTGGCAAGTCGCCGGATTTTCCCTCTGGTCTGTCCCAGCTAGTTTCGCCAGATTCAGCATTGAAATAGTAAGTTTGTGATGTTGAAGGATCTTTCAATTTTTGCCAGCCATCGGGCAAAGAGAGCTCATCACCAGAATCGGTTTCTTTGTTGGCATCTGATGGGACATCTTCCACCTGTTTAACAGCTGGTTCTTCTTTTGGTCTCTCCCAACTAGTCTCACCAGATTCTACATTATAGTAATACACTTCTCCACTAGTAGGGTCTTCCATCTCTTCCCAGCCTCTGGGCAAATCATCTTCAGCCTGAGCATCGGAGCTTGCCAAATCATCAAACTCTTCCACATTCTCTGATTGAGCTTCGTCGTCCTCGTGGTCGTACTCGTTATCCTGAACAGGTTCTTCTCTTGGTTTCTCCCAACTAGTCTCACCAGATTCTCGATTGTAGTAATATACTTCACCACTCGAAGGGTCTATTTTCTCTTGCCAGCCAGCTGGTAAAATATGCTCGGCCTCGACCTCAGTCTCACCATCCATATCAGTCTCACCATCTTGACCGGCATCCTCAACAACATCTAATGAAATGTCGAGCTCCTCTTCTCCGTCTGATTCTTCTCCTGGTATCTCCCAACTGGTTTCGCCAGATTCAGCATTGTAGTAATAAGCTTCCCCACTTGATGGGTCTTCCATAGCTTGCCACCCAGCTGGTAGACCAACTTTTTCAGAACTTTCCTCCGCATCTTCGTCAGCTTCAAAAATAATTTCATCTTCCTTACCATCCATAGAGACTTTTTTCTCCTCTTCCATGGTAGGCTCTTTTTCAGCTGTAAGTTCTTCTCCTGGTCTCTCCCAGCTTGTCTCCCCAGAGTCTACATTGTAGTAATACACTTCTCCACTGGTAGGGTCTTCCATAGCTTCCCATCCATCAGGCAAAGCATCTTCGTCAACATCGAAAACAATTTCTTCTTCGTTGACATCCGAAGGAATGTCCTCTTCATTCTCATCGATAACAGTTCCTGTTCCTGGTCTCTCCCAACTCGTTTCCCCAGATTCAGCATTACAGTAATATACTTCTCCACTTGAAGGATCTTCCATCGCTTCCCAGCCATCAGGCAATTCGTCGGCATCTTCATCAGATTCGAAAACAATTTCTTCTTCTTCGTTCGAAGGGATGTTGTCCTCTTCTCCCACTGCAGATTCTTCTCCAGCAGTAAGTTCTTCTCCTGGTCTCTCCCAGCTCGTCTCCCCAGAGTCTGCATTGTAGTAATACACTTCTCCACTGGCAGGGTCTTCCATTGCTTCCCATCCATCAGGCAAAGCATCTTCGTCAAAATTGAAAACAATTTCTTCTTCGTTGTCGTCAAGAGGGGTATCTTCCTCCTCTTGCTCCACAATAGGTGCTTCTCCCGGTCTCTCCCAGCTCGTTTTCCCAGATTCAGCATTGTAGTAATATACTTCTCCACTTGAAGGATCTTCCATCGCTTCCCAGCCATCAGGCAAATCCCCTTCAGTCTCTGCCTCATCGCCATCATTCTCTTCCACAATATCTTCAACATCGTTTGCACTTTCTTCAACAACAGGTTCTTCTGCTGCTGCGACTTCCCCGAGAGGTCTTTCCAAGCTTGTTTCTTCAGATTCCGAATTGTAGTAGTAGATTCGTCCACTTGATGGGTCTTCCAATTTTTCCCAACCATTGGGTAGAACATCCTCAGCTTCAGCATCTTCATCTTCGCCTATCTCTTCGGGATCATTAGATGGGGTACCATCTTCGTCTGCACTATTCTCCCCGTGTTGTCCTTCGTCCTCTTCTTTGCCTGCTCCTGTTACCTGAAAGAGTGGCCTTTCCCAGCTAGTTTCGCCAGATGCTGCATTATAAAAATATATTTGTCCACTGGATTCATCTTCAACTTCTACCCATCCATCTGGTAAGTCGTGCGGAAGGGCAACAACTTTTCTTCCTCGTCATCTAGGTTTTCAATGCCATCCTCTCTTTCAGACTCGGACTCTTCACCTTCGTCGCTTGGCATTACTGATGAATCTACATTCGTTGGCCTCTCCCAACTTACTTCACCAGATTCACCGTGATAATAATATATTTCGCCGCTATCTGGGTCTTCTGTTTCCACCCATCCATCCGGTAAACAATCAACATCGTTTTCGGTGGGTTCACTCGAACTACTAGCTGGACCTGGACTCAAGTGTTCCTCCTCTTGCAGGGGTTCTGGACTTTCTCCCTCTTCAGCAAGAACTCCCGGCATCTTCCAACTCACTTCTTCTGTCTTGACATTGTAGAAATACGTTTCTCCGTTTTGCGGAATCTATCGATTCTACCCAGTCTTTAGGATCATCAGGAATCTCTGCCTCGGCAATATCCTTATTGTCCTCAGTGCTTTCTTCAGGCTCTGCTGTGTCGTCTATGTTGGAGTCCATCGGTTCCGCGGAAGGAATCACTTGCTCATCCGGAATATCAGCTTCGACGGAGTCGGATTTCAACTCTCTCTCGCCAACTTCGTTAGTTTCAACTGTGGTATGTGCACGTGTTGGTCTATCCCAGGATGACTCTCCACTGAAGCTATTGTAGTAATACACTTGACCACTAGATTCATCTTCAATCTCTGCCCAGCCCTCGGGAAGAGTGTCCATCATACTTTCATCATATTCTTTCTCGTTAGATACTCCTTCTGTTGACAGTCCGGACGATGCGCTTGCCTCGAATCCTGCAGGGGGGCCTTCTGAATTTCCTCCCTCGTTTGATGCTTCTGCCGAAGATGCAGGTTTGGTAAAAGTCACCTCATTGGTCAGATTATTCTGGTAGTAGGCTACGTTTCCTGTGGTTGTATCCAAAACCTCTTCCCAACCTTCTGGAAGCGAGGATGGAGCTGATTCCTCTGGTTCATTCACGTTCTCGATTTCTGTCTTCGTAGGTTCCGCTGGTTGTTCGTTAGAATGCACCTCGGGCTCAGCCTCGTGGTCTTCCGGTGTATTTTCATCCGGAATTTCATCCTCAACGGGTAGTGAATCTGGTCTTTCCCAGCTCGTTTCACCTGTTTTCGAATTATAAAAGTACGACTCTCCACTCGAGGGATCAACAGATTCAATCCAATCATCAACATCGTCTTCGCCGTAGTCCACTGCTCCTTCGTCATCGTCTTCGGCCGTCGCGACATCATGTACAGCATCAAGGCCTCCATCGGTCTCGTCCTCAACAGCCTGGTTCTTTGCCGATGGCTTCTCCCAACTCGTCTCGCCCGTGGCGCTGTTGTAATAATAGATTTGTTGTGTAGTCGGATCAGTAATTTTGTCCCACTCCGATGGCAATTCGTCACTCTCGACGGCCTCTTCATTCGAAATCTCTGGCTCGACCTCAGGTGCCTCACCCTCGTCGACCCCGGCATCGGGAGCCGATTCGGTTGCGCCCGAAGGTCCTTCTTCGCTATTCTCTGCAGGTGTTGGTGCAGAACCAGGTCTATCCCACGCTACATCTCCGGTCAGACTATTGTAGTAGTACACTTCGTTGGTTTGGGGATCAAACGATTCAATCCAGCCATCGGGCAACCGTTCGGTATCATCGACCTCATCAACCTCGTTTGCGTTTTGATTCGAAATCTCTGGCTCGATCTCTGACTCTTTGCCCTCATCTACAGCGGTCAATTCATCTTCTTCCGCAGATGGGGAGGCAGAGGAGGGTCTATCCCACGATACATCCCCAGTCCGACTATCGTAGTAGTAAACTTGCTTGGTTTTCGGATCCATAGATTCTATCCATCCCTCAGGCAGAGGTTCAACGTTGCTTTCATTCGTCGCAACCTCGGGTTCGTGGTCGTGATTGCTACCATCAAAAGGCTTTGTTTCGGGAGGGCGGGTTGCTTCGACAGCTTCCGTCTCTTCCTGGTCATCATTCTCCGCTTCGTTTTCGATAGTTTCTTCGCCGACCGACGGACGTTCCCAACTGACAGTACCGGACTCGCTGTGGTAGAAATAAATATCACCGCTGGAGGGATCGGTTGCTTCGATCCATCCATCGGGAAGATCATTCAAACCGCCGTCTTGTCCGGGCTCGACAACGTCCTCTTCGACCGGTTCGATCTGGGTCTCCGGCATGTCGCCTTCGAAGGTGCTGCTGGATGGCTCGTCCTCGGCTTGGGCGGTGTGTTCGGGTTCTGCATCAAGAGGATCTTGCTCTGTATTGGAATTCTCGGTCTCTTCGGGCAGGTTAGTCATTGGTCGTTCCCATGAAGGTTTCCCCTGTCATGCTATTGTAATAGTACGTTTGACCGCTGGATGGATCGATAGATTCGGTCCAATCTTCTGGTAGTGGATTGAGCTCATCGTCTTCTTGTGCATCCGGAGGCACACCGGATTCGCTTTCTTCTTGCGAAACAACTGCTTGTAATCCGTCGCCATTGATTTCGTCGTTGCTTGCCGTTGCGACTTCCGGCTCCGCATCGTCTCCAGTTCCCGATTCTGCGGTCGGTGAAATCCTCCGTTGGAACATCGGCAATTTCTTCTTCGGCATCCGCCGCATCCGTTGGTCGATCCCAGCTCGATTCTCCGGTCACCGTGTTGTAAAAGTAGATGCTTCCGCTCGCAGGATCCTCGACCTCCTGCCAATCAGCGGGAAGACTGGAGGGTTCCGCCTCTGTCTCGACAATATCTTCGGGTTCGATTTCCGTTTCGGTAGCCGCTTCCCCTGGAAAATCCAGCTCCTCCAACGCCGCGGTCGGTTCTTCTTGTTCTGCTGCTGCTTCTGGAGGCTGCTCTACCTGCTCTTCGCTCACCTCTGTTGACGTAGGGTGATTCATCTCGGGTGGCCGATCCCAGCTGCTTTCTCCGGTGGCTTCGTTGTAAAAGAATGGCTGTCCAGTAGATGGATCTTTAATCTCGACCCAGTCTCCCTCGTGATTAGAAGTGGCGCTATCAGTTGGACAAAGATGCTTCGACGACAGCATCTGCGGCATCCGTGCGTTCGGCTTCCGTTGTCGTTTGCTCCACGACACCAGCAGTGTCGGTCACCTCTGGATTGGCTTCCGTGACCGCAGATGCCTCGTTCTCGTCTCCAGTTTCGGCCTCGGATGGAAATTGGGGGCGATCCCAACTTGTCTCGCCGGTGACAATGTTGTAATAATACTCCTGCCCAGTCGTTGGATCGAATTCGGTCACCCAGTGCTCGGGAAGATCCATTGGTGGTTCGTTCGAGGTCGATTCCTCGACAGGTGGTACGACCGTTGCAGGAGCTGGAGTCTCCTCTTCAATCTTCGAAGTAGAGGCAGCAATGCCTTGTGCCTCGTCGTTCCCATCCAGTCCGAACTCTGCATTCAAGGCATCAAGAGTGTCGTCAATCGATGGAACTTCCGCAGTTGTTTCTGCAGAATCTGCCTCAGGAGGTTGCTCTACAGCCTCGTATTGGTCTGGGGTGCTATCAATTGTTGAAATAGCTGCCGCAGGACGTTCCCACGCAGTTTCTCCTGTAATGGAATTGTAGAAATAGATCTGTTGGGTGGTTGGATCAATGGCCTCCTCCCACCCTTCTGGCATATCAGTAGCATCCGTTGGTTCAATTTCTGCAGTTATATCTTCCGTGGGAATTTCATTGGCGTCCAAGTCTGCGGGAGTAACATCCTCGGGAACTTCTGCAGATTCTGCCTTGGCAACAGTCTCTGCTTGGTCAGAAGTGCTATCTGCTGCCGGGGTCACAATCACGGGACGTTCCCAGGCAGTTTCTCCTGTAATGGAATTGTAGAAATAGATCTGCTGAGTGGTTGGATCAATGGCCTCCTCCCACCCTTCTGGCATATCAGTAGCATCCATTGGTTCGGTTTCTGCGGTTGTATCTTCCGTGGGAATTTCATTGGCATCCAAGTCTGCCGGAGTAACATCCTCAGGAACTTCTGCAGATTCTGCCTTGGCAACAGTCTCTGCTTGGTCGGGAGTGCTATCTGCTGCCGGGGTCACAATCACGGGACGTTCCCAGGCAGTTTCTCCTGTGATGGAATTGTAGAAATAGATCTGTTGGGTGGTTGGATCGATGGCCTCCTCCCACCCTTCTGGCATATCAGTAGCATCAGCATCCATTGGTTCAGTTTCTGTGATTGTGTCTTCCGTGGGAATTTCATTGGCATCCAAGTCTGCGGGAGTAACATCCTCGGGAACTTCTGCAGATTCTGCCTTGGCAACAGTCTCTGCTTGGTCGGGAGTGCTATCTGCTGCCGGGGTCACAATCACGGGACGTTCCCACACAGTTTCTCCCGTAATGGAATTGTAGAAATAGATCTGTTGGGTGGTTGGATCAATGGCCTCCTCCCACCCTTCTGGCATATCAGTAGCATCAGCATCCATTGGTTCAGTTTCTGTGATTGTGTCTTCCGTGGGAATTTCATTGGCATCCAAGTCTGCGGGAGTAACATCCTCGGGAACTTCTGCAGATTCTGCCTTGGCAACAGTCTCTGCTTGGTCGGGAGTGCTATCTGCTGCCGGGGTCACAATCACGGGACGTTCCCAGGCAGTTTCTCCTGTGATGGAATTGTAGAAATAGATCTGCTGGGTGGTTGGATCAATGGCCTCCTCCCACCCTTCTGGCATATCAGTAGCATCCATTGGTTCAGTTTCTGCGGTTGTATCTTCCGTGGGAATTTCATTGGCATCCAGGTCCACGGGAGTAACATCCCCGGGAACTTCTGCAGATTCTGCCTTGGCAACAGTCTCTGCTTGGTCAGAAGTGCTATCTGCTGCCGGGGTCACAATCATGGGACGTTCCCAGGCAGTTTCTCCTGTGATGGAATTGTAGAAATAGATCTGTTGGGTGGTTGAATCAATGGTCTCTGCCCACCCTTCTGGCATATCAGTAGCATCAGCATCCATTGGTTCAGTTTCTGCGATTGTATCTTCCGTGGGAATTTCATTGGCATCCAAGTCTGCGGGAGTAACATCCTCGGGAACTTCTGCAGATTCTGCCTTGGCAACAGTCTCTGCTTGGTCGGGAGTGCTATTGATGGTTGAAACAACAGCCAGGGGACGTTCCCAGGCAGTTTCTCCTGTAATGGAATTGTAGAAATAGATCTGTTGGGTGGTTGGATCAATGGTCTCCGCCCATCCTTCTGGCATATCAGTGCTGCTACCGGTGGCTTCTGCCTCGGCTCCAGCGGAAATTTCGCTGGCCTCCGTTTCGACGGGAGGCGCATCCAATGCAACGACGGTAGAGGGAGCCTCTACAGGTGCCTCTGCCAAATCTGTCTCCCCCACCACTTCCGGTTGTTGTTCGGATACCAATCTCCGTGGTCGAAGCTCACAATCACGGGACGTTCCCAGGCAGTTTCTCCCGTAATGGAATTGTAGTAATAGATCTGCTGGGTTGTGGGATCAATAGTCTCCTCCCACCCTTCCGGCATATCTGCGCTGCCACTACCGATGGCTTCGGCTTCGGCTCCGGCGGAAATTTCGCTGGCCTCTGCTTCGACGGCAGGCGCATCCACTGCAGCGTCCGTAGAGGTAGGGGGAACCTCTACAGGTGCTACTGCCTCTGCCGAATCCGCCTCGGCCAATAGTTCCGGTTGTTGTTGAATCGTACCACTCTCCGTGGTCGTGGTCGAGCTCGCAATCACGGGACGTTCCCATGCTGTTTCTCCCGTGAATGGAATTATAGAAATAGATCTGTTGGGTGGTTGGATCCGTGGTCTCCGCCCATCCTTCTGGCATAGCCGTGCTGCTACCAACGTTTTCTTCGGCCGGTGGTGCGATGGTTGCTCCTAATGCTGATGCTGATGCTGATGCTGATGCTGATGATGATGACGTGGTCGCATTCGTATCCTCCGCAGGACCGTCACCAACAGACAAATCGGTGGGAGGTGCATCCACTGCACCGTCCGTGGGAGGTCCGAAATCCAAAGCCGAAGGCAGAGCCGACGCCTCGGTAGCGGGCGGTTCCACGGAATCTTGTTGGATGCTGGTGGTGGTGGTAGTGGTAGTCGCCATCGAAGGCCGCTCCCAAGCGGTTTCTCCTGTCACCGCATTGTAGAAATACACCTTCCCGGTCGTTAGGATCGGTGGTTTCGACCCACCCCTCCGGCAGTTCCTTGCCGGCAGAAGGAGCCGATACCGAAACCGAAACCGATTCCGAGGGAGGTGCTGCTGCTGCTGCTGCTGCTGCTGCCGTTTCGGGCATGGGGTGATCCATGCGCGGAATGGACAGAGCGCTTGCCGGTTTCGGATCGGGAAAGGCAGTGGCAGTGGCGGCAGACGGTACCGGGGAGGGAACTACTGCGCTGGTTCCGGTTGCGGTGGTTGCTGTCGTGGTAGCTGCAGCGGTAACCGTTGGAGTGGAAGCCCGCTCGTTCGGGGTGGTGTTGGTGTTGGAGTTGGTGTCGGACTTGGCCTCGACCTCGATCACGACCACCGGTGAGGAAAACGTCTTCTTGGGCGTCGTCTTGGATTTGCCCTTGGGCGTCGGAAGGGCCGCGCTTCGACGCCGGCGATCTCGATCGCGCTCCCCGACGGGAGTCCTCGACCTTGCCTTGCGGGGGGTCGGTAGCTTGAAGCGGGACCTGGCCCGTCCGGGAGACGCCGCCCGGAGCGGCGGCGGTGCCCGGAGCCGTCGGTGCACCAGCTGGAGGCGATGCCGATGTCACTGCCACCGTAGCGGTCTTGGCCGGCGATGGCAATGGCAACGACGGTGGCAACGACGGTGGCAACGAAGGTGGTTTTTTCCTCGCCGGGAGCTCGGGCTCTTCTTTTTCCGGCACGGGGGATGCGGTCGACGGTGGTTTCGTTCCGTTCCGAGACCGCACGGACGCGTGTACCGGAGATGCCGGCGGTGTGACACGGCGCATCGGCGATGCTGCCGAAGCGACTCCGGCATTACCGTTGATGTTGTTGTTTTTGTTGTTGTTGCTTTTGCCCGTCGTCCCAACTCCACTCGCATCGATCGTTTCCAGGGCGGACGCTTCCGCTACGGGCTTCGGAGGCGGCCGGGAAAACACGGCGGCCCGCGTTTGCGTCGGGGGAGCATCATGCGCCGGCGCCGGCGACGGCAACGGAGTGGGGGGATTGCTGGGAGGCGGCTGCGAAAAGAGGGCCTCCGGGGGAGTCGCATTGGGAGTGGCGGGGGGTGGCGCAAACGCGGTCGGAGGAAACCGGGTGCCGGTAGGCGTCGGGGGTGCCCGCGAAAACACATTGCTGTTGATGTTGATGTTGCTGTTGCTTCCTGCTGCCGGAGGAGGAAACCCGCTGCTGCTGGGTTTTGGCGTCGGCGTGGGAGGCGCGGACGATGGTGCCATGGGAGGAAGCACGGGGGCACCTTTCACCGAGGAGGGTCCCAGCAGCGTGGTTCCCGTCGGCGTCGGGGGTGGCTGCGAAAAGATGTCCCCACTACCACTGCCACTGCTGCTGCCGGCCTGCGGAAACAACGGGGCGGATCTCTGCGGACACGGCGGACCCGTGGTTGGCGTTGGCGTTGGCGTCTGGGGAGCCGACGGAGGGTAGTGACCGCTGCCGTTTCCGTTTCCGTCGGGAGTGGGGGGTTTTGCAAACACGTCCACTGCCGCGTCCGCTGTAGTCGAACGCAGGATCGGTGGCGGGGTCGGTGCCCTCGCCACGAGGGGGGGAGACGGAGCCCTCGTTCTCGCTGTGGAAGCAGCCTTGTCGGTAGCCGTAGCCGTAGACATAGCCTTTGGCGGCAGGGGTGGTGGGGGCCGGAATCCGGGAGACGGCGGGGGCAAGAATCCGCCCGGAGAAGCCTGCACCTGCACCTGAACCTGAACCGGTGTCGGGGGTCGATCGAACAGCGACGCGGCATCCGTGGGAAGTGGGGCGTCCAAGTCCACTTCTGTCATGTCTTCGTACTCCTCCTCGTCGTCTTCGTCTTCGTCCTCGTCCTCGTCCAGCATGGAAGCGAATTGTTCGATCGGTGCGGGTTTGGGTGGTGGCGGAGCAAACACGGGTTTGGGTGGTGGCGGTGCTGCTGGCTGCTTCTGCTTCTTCTTGTGCTGTGGAGGAGGGGGAGCAAAGGGCGACGAGCCGGAATTAGCCGCCAGGGGCCGGGCCGCGCTAAAGAGCATCGATGCCGCCGATGTGACCATATTCACGGTCATGCCCAATCCTCCCCCGTCGTCGTCGTGGTCGTAGTCGTCATCGCTGCTATCATGATCGTGCTCGTGCTCGTGCTCGTATTGGCGGGGGGCAGTCATTTGCGGGGGAGGGGGGCGAAATCCTCCGGGTGGGGGACCGCCTCCGGCCTGGGGTGGAGGTGGGGGTGGGGGTCCTCCGCCAAATTGTGACCACATTGCTGCTGCTGATGCCTGGTGGCTTGTTGCTGCTGCTGTTGCTGCTGTTGCTGCTGCTGCTATTGCTGCTGTTGCTGCTGTCCTTGAAGCTGTTGGTTGAATCGAATCGAAGTCAATCACGGATTCTTGCTGCTTGGGATGGTTCGTTGGTCTAATATACACAGAGTCCTTTATCACAAGACAGACACAAACTTGCGGACATGGGAAATAAAGCAATGAAAACAATTCAAAAATGACACATGACAATCAATTTGGGGGTCTCGATGGAAAACAATTGCACGGTTTAGAAGCATTCGTACAAATTGTACGAACCAAAACGTGATTTACGATTTACGGTAGAATAGTACCGGTAGAGTACCGGTACCGGTAAGGTCTTACCTAATAAATACCGTACCGTACGTAACGTAATGCCTAAAGAATCCTAAGATTACGTACTCGTACTTGATCGCCTATTAAGCGTACTGATAGTACGAGTACGAGTACGAGTACTAGGGTTAGGGCCCAAAACTCAACGGGCATCGCTGCCATCGCTGTTCGTATCGTTACGGTACATACTGTACATAATCTTACCGTACGGTACGGTAGTCTTATTTCATTATCCCCACGGTCACAATTTCATATCGGTTCGAGGTTGGTGTATTGAATATGTACCGTACGGTATGTATCATATCTTTTGTAGAGACACTAAAGTATGAACTCAAAAAGATTCATAACTTGTGACTCACGAGTCGTGACTCAGTAGCAAGCAACTGACGTAGGTACCGGTACGGTACGGTACGAGCAGCTTTATGACCACCACAATGATCCACCGTGCAACGCACGATGCGCGCACGTGAACACAAACACACGCACACAAACAAACGCAAACAACAAACACAAGCAAACACAAGCAAACACAAGCAAAAACAAACAAACACAAACAAACACAAACAAACACAAACAAACACAAACAAACACAAACAAACACAAACACAAACAAACACAAACAAACACAAACAAACACAAACAAACACAAACAAACACAAACAAACACAAACAAACACAAACAAACACAAACAAACACAAACAAACACAAACAAACACAAACAAACACAAACAAACACAAACAAACACAAACAAACACAAACAAACACAAACAAACACAAACAAACACAAACAAACACAAACAAACACAAACAAACACAAACAAACACAAACAAACACAAACAAACACAAACAAACACAAACAAACACAAACACAAACACAAACACAAACACAAACACAAACAAACACAAACACAAACACAAACACAAACACAAACAAACACAAACACAAACACAAACAATCACAAACAATCACACACAATCACACACAATCACACACAATCACACACAAACACAAACAATCACACACAATCACACACAAACACACACAATCACACACAATCACACACAAACACACAATCACACACAAACACAAACAATCACAAACACACATTCAAGCAAACACACGCAAGCAAACACACACAAACACAAACACAAACACAAACACAAACACAAACACACCCAAACACACCCAAACACACACAACACACATGCAAACACACATAATGTCACATAAACACAAACACAAACACAAACACACACAAACATAAACATAAACATAAACATAAACACAAACACAAATACACACACACACACACACACACACACACAAACACAACAAACACAAACACAAACACAAACAAACACAAACAAACACAAACACACACAAACACACACAAACACACACAAACACGCACAAACACACACAAGAAACACACAAACACACGCAAACACACGCAAACACACGCAAACACACGCAAACACCCAAACACCCAAACACACGCAAACACACGCAAACACACGCAAACACACGCAAACACTTGCAAACACATGCAAACACATGCAAACACACGCAAACACATGCGAACACACGCAAACATACGCAAACACATACAAACACACGCAAATACATGCAAATACATGCAAATACATGCAAATACATGCAAACAAACGCAAACACACCCAAACACACACAAACACACACAAACACCCAAAAAACAAACAAACACAAACAAACACACCCAAACACACGCAAAAACAAACAAACACAAACATACACATACACAAACACAACACACACAACACACTAGAAATTCTAAAATTAGTTGTTGACAATGACACATGATGTTGCACAAATCAATTAACCACTGTTGTTCAGTACTGCCAACAAGAAGACCCCAATTTGATGATATCTTTGGTTCTCAAGAGCTACTCTGGAAGACCTTAGCGGCCAGTGCTTCTAGTAGTTGCTGAAGTCAAACAGAGAGTCATGCTAGTGCACAGAACTAGGATGGCATCTAGCTACTCTCCATGCCCAACCTGATGGTTCACCTATTAGTAAAGACTCAAGAGGACAAGAATAGGCCATCTATCAAACCATCTGAACATTGTTCTCCAGACTGGAGATGGCACTGTAACAGCAAAATAAATGAGGATACAGAAACGAGACTGGAGCAGGGTCATGCTTGCCTACTCATAACCCATTTTGGTCACAACACAACTTTGCTTCCAGCAAGGCTACCTGTCGGATCTGAGTTCAGCAATAATCATTTTCTCTTCAAACATAGCTTTGCTGCCTCTTGCCAATGTCATCTTGAGACACAAGACACTGTTGCATCTATGAGAACCAGCAAGGCTATGATGAATAAAAACTAGTATGGTGATGACTACTATTGAAGATGCAAACACAAAAAGTTTCCGTGTTTGCTAGAAGGACTCATTCCAGGCTCCCTCCTGCAAGCTTTCTTGTCACATCAAGGGTCCCAGCACACATACTAGGGTTGATCACCATCCTACTAGCAAACAGAATCATTGAGATTTGCTTGTTGCAACACACCTCCCCAAGATTTCAGCTTAGGATAATAGTCCTCTGGGGATCACGCCATGACTGCTGGCAACTTGCAGTTCAGGGGTGCTCATGAAAGTCCGCCTCAGCTTCGGAACAACAAGCAGGAACATTTCTTGGAAGTTGTGTCAAAGCCATTCACTAGTACAGTGGAAGGAAAGTTACCTATTATTAATTTGAAGATTCTGCAAGGGAAACTCTCATTTGGTCAGCACCAGGTATGTCTTTCAGAGCAAGTATTTTGGGACAGATTCAAGAACAGATTAGCTAAGTAGATTCTCTCTGCAGAAAGCCTTTGTATTGTGCAACAGAGAAGACTCTAGCTACAAGTGGTATCCTAACAAGATCATAGCAGAAAATGTTGAAGATAGGAGAGGAAAGTTCCAAGATAAAGACATCAAGCAAAGAATTGGTTTAGGAACGGTGGAAAGGGATGAGAGAAATGAAATTCTGTCTCTTTTTGATTGGGATTCAGAAGAGGAGAAAAATTTGAAGATGCTCTTGTGCCAGAGCTCATATCAAGACTGCTGTGTATAAAATAGAAGTAGGAAAGAGACACCTAATATGCTATGTTTTTGAAGCTGTATAGTATGCTTTTGCTCTCAACCCCTCTGACAACAATATCCCACACAGTCCAACTGGAGAAGGGGAGCTGAGGCATTTATATGATGGATAACAGCACACTAGCCCCTTCTTATCCATAGAATTGAAATAGGCTTCTTTGAATGCCTGCCCCAAACCTGTAGATGGGTTTTGATACAAAAATCATATTCTCAGAGTTCATGTAGAAGAACCAAGGTTACATTGCATACAACCTCACCAATTATATGCCTTCTTTCATGTCTAATATTTCTTAAGCTGCAACATGGATTTGCATAGTAGACTGCTGGGGGGTACACTGTCCCTTATTCTTGTTGCTCCTAACATGTGAAATAGTAGTCACCAAATGCCTACTCCCATGTATTTTTAGTCATCTATGGAATTTCAACCTTTCATATCATTGATTGGAAGTAGTAGGAGTACTAACTTTTACCGTTTGGAATCAGATCTTTTCCCCTGTCAAAACCGTTACACAGGGTACTTGTACAGTCCGGCAAGTAAATGACAGGGTCCAGTACAGTACGGGCTTAGAGGTTAATGTTGTGCGGACACACAGAAAATGTACCAGAATCAACAGAGGGTCAGCAAGTAGCATTAACCTCTAGTAAATCTTGGACCGGGGTCAACTTCACACTTTTAAAAAGGTACATCCGTACACTTTTGAAAATTAGGTGCTATCCTACTTTTAGTATGTATAGAGTGTATGATACCCATTACATCCCCAGCGCGGAGCGCAGTGCCCTACTATCAATAGCCTCCCAACCCAACAAACCCTACCCCTGTCCCAGTACTGAGTTCACCAGAGCAAGTGCGACCCCAACCAACTTGGCTCGTTAATATGCTAGGTTCACCATAATTGGAGGTTGAGGTGGTGGATGGGTTAGTGGCTTAGCAAATGAGGCCACAGGTTTAAGTTGTAGGTATGATCATGCCTTAAGTGGGTATTGTTGTAGTTGAAAAGTGTATGGCAAAAGTGTACGAATGTACCAACAAAAGTGTGAGATTCTTCACCCGGTACCCTTAATCTTAGCCTGTCTGTGCGGCCTTCCTATGGCAAAAACAGTACCAAAGAAGTCAAACTGTGCGCAGACAAAAACAGCAGACTTCGAACCACAGAGGTGCAAAAACAGTGCCAATGAAATTTGCAATGAAATTTGGAAAACATGTGAATCTTTACTACCTAGTATTATTAGTGTGTTCATTCCTCCCAACAATGTGTTGGAGTAAATAAGCTTCAAATAAATCAATGAAGAGCCCTTAATGTGGGGATTCATTTGCCTTTGCTACCAACTTTTACTGATCCTTTGTTAATGAGATACAATAGCGGGGACAGGTGCTTGTTGTATGGCAGTTTTTAGCCTTCTGAGTGAAATAACATGTTGTAAAAAACTAAACTCATAATCAGTAGGGAGTATTTTTTAAAGTGAATGGCATTAACCTCTAAACTAGTACCAAAGAAAACAATATCAACGATAATACGCCATACATCCTAAGAAACAGAAAGTTTATCAGGCGCTATGATAATTTGGCGCAAAATATCACACACCACCTTGTATTCTAATAGCTTAGTTTTTGTCATTGAAAAGGGATACTACAAAATTCCTATCAACTGTCTGCCGGATCACGTAGACTTTGTTACTTAAGGCGCTGAGCTCGGCGAACAGGTTGGCGGACAGCTGATCGAAATTTTGTTGTATCAAAAACTATCATGACAAAAATATCGACGACCGTTCGACAAAAATTGTTTCCGTTGGTTCGTAGGAGCATCGTCTAGCGTCGTCTAGCGTCGTCTCACTTTTTTCTTCCCGGTGTCATCCATACTGCTGCATCGAAACGATACGTATTATCGAAACGTTGACATTGCTGTTGTTATCTCTATCGCTGTTTCTGTAAGATCTTACAGTAAGATCTTACAGTATCCCATAGTTTTCATTCCGTCTTTCCCCGACGAAGAGCCCGAGCCAAAACGAATTGCGTGTATTATACCGTACCGTATAGAACCCGAGACAACAACCATGACGCTTTCCTCTTCCAACTCCGTCTCCTTGCCACGCCGACTTCCGTTCCGTTTTTCTCGCCTGGTGGTGCTAATGGGAATCGCGGCGACGATTGCCCCGAACCTGGTGCACGTGCGAGCACAACAGGCACAACCGACATCGAGCGCGGCCGCGGGTGCGAACCCAAACGAGGGCATTGTTACAGGCATTGATACAGGCATTGATATCGATATCGATACCGCTGCCGTCGGCGGAGGACAACAGCGACTGCGGCAGAAACGGCAGCAGCGGGAGCAAAAGCGACAACAGCTGCTGTTGCGATCGACAACAACAGCAGCATCGGCTGCACATACAACGACGGGTTCGGGTTCGATGCAACAACAACAAAAAGATGAGAGACCAAACAACACAAAGCGTTCGAGAAAGCAACTCCTCCGGGCTCTCGACGATCTTCGTGCGAGCAACAGTAATCCTCGCGGGGATGGGTCCCGGCCGGGAGATTCAGATGCAGGTGCAGATGCAGATGCTATTGGAAAGTTGAAGCGGGCGCGATCCGAAAAACAGCGAGTCGTGCGCGACTGGTTGAGTGCGGTCCGGCGGGAACAGGAACGGGTCGAAGCGCAGCAAGAATTGAAACCGAAACCACAACCAACAAGTCTTCCACCGCGGACTTCGGCATCATCGACATCATCGACATCCTTCTCCTCCGCCACAATACAGAAATCTGTTGTTGCTGTTGGACACGCCATCATCGACCAGGAACCAATGGTTCTCCGCGAGGAATGAGAGCGATCGAATGAAACGGCACGGCGGGCGACGCAACGCGGGCGGTTGCTGTGCGGTTCCATCAATCCGTCGGTCGAGGAATCTACTGTTAGTAGGGGCAGAAAAAAAAACCGCTCCGATTACAGCAACGGAACAGCCAAAACCATCTGGATTCGTGTGGTTGGGTTGGGTTGGGTTGGGTTGGGTTTGGCACGGCATGAACGGGCAGGGATCGAAACTACGATGACGGACGGTTTTTCCGTCAGTGAGACAATTGGCAACTGGCATCAAGTATCGAGTATGTCGGAATAGAATGAAATGGACGGATACTTTGCGAGCCTACCTGTGACCACGTGCGCGGTTCCTAACGAGTGTTAATTCTGGTGGGCTACAAATCGTACAGCTGAATGAATCGACACGGTTCCAACACAATAACAACAACAACAACAACAACAAAAGATATTTTCGTATTATATAATACGAAGTACTTCGCAATATGTTATTCTTGTAGCCACTTTCCCACTGTTTACACGATGTATTTTTTTATTCTTCTCTTTCATCACTGGGTAAGATCTTAGTAGTGAGCAGATGTTAAGATACGGTAATATACGAGTAACTTACTCGTAATCGTATCCATATCCTATTTTCTTCGGCTCCTTTGAGTCCGGGTTTGGCGAAAATGGACGACGGACGGACTGCGTGTCGTACCCTGTCACGTATGACCCCTGACGTACTTCGTACATACTGTACGAAATTTTACGTCTACAAAAACGAGCACCTTGCCGAGTACGGAGCATCAAGCACAGTAAGATGTTTTGCATACCGTTCGTACCGAGTACAAGTACCGTACCCGGGTCGATCCGTAAGATTTTTGCCGTCGACATCCGATTGATCCATCACGTAATTCCGTCTTTCCTTCCTTCCTTTTGATCCTTGTGGGGTAGTTCTATTCTATCCCATGGCGTGTCGCAAAGCAAACAAAAGAAGTAATAATCGTGGTGGCTGTCGATTGGCTCAACAACGACAACCACCACCACCACCACCACCACCACTGCGAGCGGGAGCGGCAATGGCAATGGCAAACCCTGGATTGCGGCCGCTGCTGCTTCTGGGTCTCGGATTGGCAGCGGCCCTGGTATTGGATTCCGCGTCCGGATTCGGCTCGCCGGGGCGTTTCCGCGAACAGTCACGCGCACTGAAGGCCACGGGCGACGATAGCAACGGAAGTACCACCACGGAAGGAGGAGGATTCTTTTCGCCGGACGAATTGGTGGCCATGGCACGCGACTACGTGGAGAATCCCTCCCCGGACTGGTGGTCCGACGACGACTTTGTCTTTCGGGGTCCCGTCATCGGCCCCCTCGTCAAGAAGGACCTGGTGGCCACGCTGGAGGCCAACAACGATCTGCGAACGGCCTTTCCGGACCTCCAGGCCAACGCCTTTGGCTTCACGGCCGACGATCCGATCGAGCCGAACCGGGTCTGGTACTTTGTCCGGCCCCGCGGGACCTTTGCGGGGCCCTTTCCGTTTCCGGGAATCGACAAAAACGACATCATCCAGCCCACCAACGCACCGTACATCGCCCCGCCCGAGTGCCGATCGGTGGTCTTCAACGAAGCCGGCAAGATCGTCTACCAGACGGTCGGATACGTGGCGGACCGGTTCACGGGAGACACGACCGGCGGACGGGGGGCCATCTTTGGACAGTACGCCGTCATGGGGCGGGAGATCGAGGCACACCCGGGGGCCTGGTCGACCGTGTTTTTGCAAAAGCTGAGCGAGTACCTGCCGGGGTTTCCCAAATCGTATTCCAAGCGCGAGGACCTGCCGGGCTGGTGGAAGGACGAGCGGATGGGAGCCGAGCTGTGAGAGTGTTATAGTGACCGTGACCGAGTACGGTACGGGACGCCCGGGCTGCGAGAGTCCTGCACAGAGGAGCGCAAGTCGGAACCGCCATAGAGGGAGGAAGGAAATCGAGTACCGTGCGTGCATTCCAGGATACAGACCACAGAAGCACGGATCCGTGCATCTCTGTCTCTGAGCCAGGGATAGCGGAGAGGGATGGATGGATTCGAATCGACTCGACTCGAGGCGTTCCTTCCTTGTTTATTCCTTCATTTCGTCATCGTCTCGTGCAAAGGAAGTCACAATAAAGTTGCGTATTACACTCCACCTCATTGAGAGAGAGAGAGACAGTAGTTGTACCTATCGCTACAATCTGTCGTGGGAACAATCCAAGGTGCAAGCAGAATTATTCGCCACACACTGCATTCACCAAGCACACACTCACACGCCGCTTGGAACCAGCGAGCAAATACACACCAACCGTGTTATCCATCAGTCCCACGATGCGATTCATACGCAGCATCAATTCGTATTCCACCCACAAGTTAGTTAGTAATGTCTGCTCAGCGCTTTCATTGAATTGTAGAAGTAGTCCTCAATATTATTTTGTAGTTTTTCATACGTGCAGTAACCTTCGTAAGGCATTTCCACCCTGTTAAATACTGTTGCATGATGCGTTCCGTATATTTGTTTCTTTGATGCTAATGGTAGCATGCTTCTCTTTATTCATAATCATGCATGATTTCAAATGCTGAGATGAATCCTGCACAAATCATTGTTAGTCTGATTGTTTGTGTTTAACTTTTGTTGCGAGATGAAATAATCATTTTTATTATTATTACTTGCAAGTGATACGCCGAAAAGAAAGAGGCAGAAACTATCATGGTATATTTCTTACTATTGATATTGCTACTCAGGGCACACGAGGGTTTTCTGATGACGATATCATCTACAATGATTTGCAACGAGGAAATTCTGTCATGGCAAAAAAGCGAATTGTCACTATTATATGCCTTCTCCTGGTGTCAAACGATCAAGAATATTGATGGCTCAAATACGGTAGTCTTGATTGATCGAAACAATGATCCAAGCTTTACTGAAACGCACTTTTGAGCAAGACTGGTGCAGCCATGCACAGCATAGTATAGTATTATCTGTCTAGAAGAAACGAAAAGAACTTGGACTCACAGTTGCCAAAGTCAAACAATTGAAGGCATGAGCTGAAATGTCGAAACTCGCACACAAAAACACGACTAAGTGGAGTTGTTCCAAAGTTGTGTGCTTGTATGTGTTGATGTTCGAACGCATCCCAAGAACGATAAGTATTCCTGTTCACGCACCTAACCATGCTAACTAGTGCCGCGGCTAGGTCACACTAGAAAACAGTGAAAAAGAATGAACAGAATCGGAACGTTGCATCTCGTTAATGTTTGGGAATGTTTTGTACCCGTGCAAGCGGGAAGTATACGTACTATACTGGCTAAACAAAAACTAACACTGAAAAGGCACGAGGCGATTTGATTTTTCAAAAGTATTTTCCTTTATAATAGTATTAGTTTCACCATAATATGGGCGTGTGCAGAGCGATTGTTAGAGGGTTGGTCGAAGGGCAGTGCGAGCCAATATGTGTGACTGCGCCGTGCTCCATCTATTTGTTTTGGTGCTTTCCGAAAAACACAATGCCTGTCGCGAGTCAGTCATTTCTTGGCTTCTTGTTCTCTGTCTGGCAAGTACATGCCACAGAGGAAGGTAGGTGAGTACTGTACATCAACAAAAAACAGCATCGATTGATTTACGAAAGAAGAGAGTCAAGACTGTCGGAGACATCCGCCAGAGGGTCGGAGGACTCGGCAGGGGCATCTCCATTGAGGTCATCCCCAAGACCGTCCAACGAATCACCAAGTCCAAGAACAATGTCTCGTGCGGCACTCTCTCGGATCTTGCGGTCTGCTTCCATCTTAGCGTGGTACTTCTCGGCGGATTCCTCAGCCATCTCGAAGACCATGGCGGGATCCTTGAGCATGTCACCTGGGTTGGGTTCGATGGTCTTGGTGGAAAGAGCGATACGTCCGTTGACCTTATCGTGGTCAATGATCATACACTTGACGGCCATGCCTGGTTGAAGAACTTGTTCCAAGTCTTCGATGCGGTCGTAAGAGATTTGGGAAATGTGCAAAAGACCGGACATACCACCGACCTCGATGAAGGCACCGTAAGGCTTGAGGGCCTGGACAATACCATCGACCAAGTCTCCACGGGAAAGGTCGGCCATTTGGGTTTCGACAACAGCCTTTCTGTTGGAGACAACCAATTTGTTGTTTTCTTGGTTAACTTCCAAGAATTTGAGGGGAAGTGTTTGTCCGATCAAATCTTCGGTGGCCATCTTTCCGGCCAAGTGGGATCCGGGAAGGAACGCACGGAGTCCCTCAACCAAGCAGATAGCTCCTCCACGGTTGACGCTGACAACTTCGGCCTCGAGGATGGCGTCTTCAGATTGCAACTGCAGGATAGTCTCCCAGGCGGATCGGTACTGGATTCTTCGGATGGAAACCAAGAGCTGTCCGTTCTCGTCTTCATCAGAGATGATCTGGAAGTCATATTCTTCGTTGAGGTCGACCAAGTCGTTGACGGTAGATCCGATAGGTTGGATAAGAGCGGCTTCGGCTTCAGGCAAGAAGGCAGAGGCCTTGGCACCAATATCAACGATAACACCCTTGGGTTCGTATTGGATGCATTGTCCCTTAACGATGGCGTTTCGTTCGAAGGAGTAGGACGTTTCGGCGACGGCAGCGGCGAAAGTATCGTAGTCGAAAGAGATGGCCTCAATATCATCGTCTTGGACGGGCTTTTGGAATCCCTTGTAGTTCTTCTTCAAGCGATCGAAACGGGTGAGCTGGACAGCCTTTTCTTCAGCAGCGGGAGCTTCCAAAGTGGCAGTGTTAAGGGCCGTTCTGTAGAGTGCGAGTACAGTACGTTCCGTTTGCGTTCCGAATTTTGGTTATTGTAATTGTTGCGTGGTCGTTCCGTTCCGTGCACGATTGGTTTCATTCCAGTAAAAAGATGACAATCGCAGCACAATCGCAGCGGCGTAATCATCGTATTCATGCGTAATACAAGTACAAGAATCGCCATGGTGGAACCAGAACCAGAAACAAAGAAAAGAAGGTGATGGGTGGAAAAGGGAAGTGAGTTTCTACAATCGAATTTCCTGGTACGTTTTCTACAGGGGACTGACGTATTTGAACGAAAACCGGACAGACGTCCGTCCGTGTAACTACGTAGTAAAATTCGTCGCTGATGTGTGTTGTTTGTTTCCTTTACGCCATCGTACCTGGAGCTGGGTCCCGAAGCAGGCGAGAAAGCGGTTGCGCTAGCCGCGAATAATGTGAATGCTGCTGCCGAATATTTCATTGTTGTTGTGTATGGTATATATTGTCAACTCTGTAATATGGTCTAATAGAAGCAACAGCAATGTCGATGCGATTTCCTTGTTGGCAATACCAGGGAAGTTTGATGTGTGCTCGAATGGGAAGTTCACAGTTGGCCGAGATGTGGAAAATCAGAATCGAAATTGATTGATGAGAAGACGCCCATTTGTGGATGAGTCAACGTGTGCGTGATAGTATGTGGACCAACTATTTTTACCATTTTCGCGCGATTTCGCGCGCGACGCTTACAACCGTAGAAAAAAATAATGCATTTCATCTTTCCTGGTTGCGGCCAGACACTCACGTCACATGAATCAAATTATTTGTGCATCAAGCCATCAAGATCATCGCTGAGACAGAGATCTGTCTCCACGTTGAAGGCGAGGAATGCATTCATCCTCAACGACATCGTTTGCCGGTACCGAAATAATTAACGAGTACCGGTACATCGAACAAGAGCTTTATCTTAGTCGTCACGGGAATCGCTAGAGGCAATCCAACAACAGTACGGTACGGTAAATCTTACGAGCCGATTCGTTAAGACTTTTTGAACGAAACGACGGATACGGTACGGTACCGGTACTCCCGCTCTTCATCAGGATAAAGAGAGTCTAATTTCACGAAGCGCCTACAGCAGCACAATCGGCTAATAGCGAACGAAGCTCAGTTAGATTCATAGACAATCGGAACACCCGATACATACGCAAGAGATCATGAAATTCCAAATAACTGATATTGCGCTGGTTCTGTCGATATCATGCCTCGCATCGGCGGCAGCCTTTGCTCCAGCAACGCTCGGAACCCAAAAGTCGATGGGAGCCTTTGTCCCGAAGCGAATAGTGCAAACGACAACTAGCAGCAGCAGCAGCAAATTGTTCTCTCAGTGGGATGATGACGAGGAGGACAGTTCCGCCATCAAGCGCGCCTCCTTCGAGGAGGCCACAAAAGCCGCCACAGACGAAGACGACGCGAAAGAACTCGAAGAAATGGGTGATTTTGATGCCACTTCCACCGTGAGTAGCTAGCGTTTAGAAATGCAAGACGAAGCTGTCGAAACGAACGTCACGAAAAGGCAAACAACGTCACTTTTGGTTCGATGGGTGCAAAAGTACACTACCTGCCGTTAGCAAAGTGGCTCTCTTTCTTCCGGAACCGATAATTCCTAACGTTGTTTTGTTTTGCCAATTTTTGATTTGTTCGCGTCCGTGTGTTTATCGTTCGAATCAATCGTGCCCTTACAAACCCGGGTTAACTTTATTCTCTTTTGAAACACTCGAATGGCATTCACTCCCACCGCATTCAACAAAACCCAACAATCTCCTCCCGAATCAAATAATGATTGATGAATTTTAAAATATGATTTCGAAACGAATACTTTGCAAACCAGTACAATGTAAATGATGTAGACCGATACCGAGATGCGATCAAGAAGCGAGCGGAATCCATTGGGTTGGAAAAGCGATCCGCCGAAGAAATCGCTGCGGATCAAGCAGCTGCCATGCAAAAAGCAATCGAACAGGGCGAAGGTCTGGTGGGCGCCTGCTGCCCGAAAAGATCCCGATCAGCTCTCGGATATGTTGGACGAGGCCCAAGTCCAACGACTTGATTTGTCGAAGATCTCTAGCGACGCGCCACGAGGCCCAGACGAGGATCTCCCAGCCATGATGTACGATCCTACCGATGACATGACCCAGGAAGAAATGGAAGAAGCCGATCCTACCGGATTCAAACCCTGGAACGAACAGATAGCGTGGGTGATTGAAAAATCCGAATTCCCATCGCCTCTTGCTGTATTGGGTGAGACAATTGTCACCATCGTTACCGTTGTTGTTACGGCAGTTATTTTCACACAGTGGGATGAAATTTGCAGAAAGGCTGCCTTCGATTTCAATTTTGTTCCCCGACCGGAACAAGTCGCAAAGTCTTTGGAGGGAATGCTGATGCCCGGAGATACCATTCTGGGAATGGGAGCCGAATCTATGTCGGGACAAGATATGCTGAAAATGTTGCAGGATGGAACGAAGGAAACCATCAAGGCAGTCCAGGATGGGTCGATCAAGGACATTTTGGCTGGTGATGTTCCATCTGAACTGTAGTCACGGAGTAGCAGAATGAGCAAAGGGAATGACAAATTGACTCAATGCTCCGTCATTATGTATGGGAACATCAGTATCCAAAAGGCAGCGTAAAACTACCTGGGTTTTTCGACTGACCTAATAGTATGGCCCGCAAAGCACGATACTGACAACGACGATGGCAACTACAACGACGAAGCGATCATCATACCGCGCCAGGTTCGTCCGATTCCAAATGCTTGGGCAGGGTTGAACGCGAACAGCTACAACTTCTTTTTTTAAAGTCTAGTGATAGTAATACTTCATTGCTTTTTCGTCCAAGCCTTGCATTTCATTTTGTTTTACTGATCCATTACAATATACCGTACATCTGCTAGATCTGATGCATCATCCAAATGTGTCGTTGCTACCCTAAAATTGAATCGGACAGCAGAACGAGATGGAATTTAGACTCTGGTAACACTATTGCAGAAATCGGAAAGGACAGCAACAGTAATACTTAAAAAATGAAATCACCGGGCTAGTGCCTGGTTCTGAATGCTACTAGTACAGTAGTATTAGTACTCCGTACTAAGGGATAGGTATTACTTTATTTCAGTACGATCAGTCGTGAGATTACTCGTGCGTAATACTCCTGGATTGCGTACGTGCCGCGAATTTTCGGACGAGAACAATATTGGGCGTAGGTAGTTACGGGGACAAAAGATGTTCGTAGTCAGACGCCTTACCGTTGGGCCAAAGGGTCGTATGAAACCCTCCCGGGAATCGAACCCGGAATCTTCTGATTAACTACTGTTGTAGTGGGGACGAAACTTTTGGTATATATACTGTAAAAGTGCAATCGAAGACTTCAAAGAGGGCTTCACACTTTCAAGTGAATACAGAGAGTCACCCCTGTTGCTTTGAAGTGGTCTTATCCATATCGTGTCGTGGTCCGACAATTTATGCATAGTCATGACAACACACCCATGGCTTGTTTTATCTACAGTATTCACTACTGAATGTAATGAGGTTGCCATGGAGTCTACTACTACTGCTGCTACGGTATGTGTTGTTGTTGATGGAAAACCACTTTAACTTCTAACGCACATACACACTTTAACTTCAAACGCTTCTACTATAGCTTCATGCAATAATTAAACCACTTTCACTCATCCTACTAACTTATGGAAAATAATAATGAACACACACTTTAATTTCTGACCTCCTGAAGTAATGGACCTAAAAAAATTCATGCGCTATTTTTTCATATGTGGCAAATCAGAGTTCACTTTGTTTTGTTGTGGGTCAAAAATACACATACTGTGTTTTCTGCACTTGTGTCCATTCTACACAGAAAAGTTGCTTATACCTCTCGAGTGATTAAAAAGTGACTTCAAGTACTAGCAGCATAGTATTTAGGTCTCATGTGTTCTCCATCGTATGACAACTGGTTAAGATCTCACCAACACCAATAATACAGGGAATACCAGTATCATGAGGAAATTTTACCTTGGTACATGATTTACATAGAAAAATATGAGCATCTTCATGAGCTCACTTCTCAATTATTTTAAACTTCATTTTATTGTTTAGGTTGGTTTTTGAGCATACAACAGGTTATAGAGCCCTTATACCTTGTGCTGTAATCACGAAAGTCCAACAGCGCTCACCTTAACCTACCTATCTCCGTCCAATCAGCACCTCAACTGATGGCTTTACTCCAGAGGAAATTTGCACTTTGTCCCTTGTTGCGTTGCATCTTGGCCTCCCCCAACAATATCATGAAGACTTCTTCCTTCCTTCTTTTCCCAGCTTGTGGATCAGGGGGTGTACTTTGCACGCATATGTTGTAATCCACAAAAAGTCCTCTGATTTGATTACAAGATAAAGAAAACCACAGACATATATACATGTGTTGCTGTCACATCCTCAATATTTGATCAAAATTCATGTTTGAGGCATCAATAATTTTTCCAATAGTTGCTCTTTTAAGAATATTGAACTCATTCTAGATGGTCATCATGGGCTCCATTGGACCTGAAAATTCCTATGATATTTTTCTCCATCCCAACAAGTGGACAAACTCTTTTCAGTTATTGGTTACAATGCCACATCATCAATATTGGGCAAATCACCTTTATATATCCATATGCACACACCCAATGCATTCTATCAATATTGTTGTTCAACTCGTTTTTGAAAGTTATGAGCTCCAATGAACCTAAAGTGGACCTAAACAATTTTGTAGATTCCTCTACTAATCCTGAGTGGCCAACTAGATGTTGCTTACTTTGCTGTCATGTCATCAATATTGGGCAAAAATAGCATTTGACACATATGTATGTACTAAAGCTCATTATATAAGCTTTCAATATTCTCCAACCAAGTTCTAATGGGTGCCAGCTCCATTGAATCAAAGTCACCAAGACAACTTATTTTGGGTCCAAATCCAGAACATATACCCACTGATTAGGTATTGACTGGCAAGGTATCTGCTTATTTCTTGTCATTTATTTTCCATGGTCCATCCTATCCATAGTATCAAGTGTATTGACACTGAAATACAAAGTATACAATTATGTAGTACTACCTTTCAACTCAAATATGAGTACTAGCAGTGTTACTTTCCTTCCAAAAGTGGCGGCAGAGCTGACCTAGTCCAAAGGCTGGGAAGAACAACAGGAGCAATAGCTATAGGTCGATGGAGGTGTTGGTCTATTGGGTTCTGATATTTCTCTGATATCCAGTACGGCTGATCTTTGCTTTTGCTTGACTAGATCTATTCTAACTACCAGGGTTTGGCGCAGTCAGTTAGGACCTTAGGCTTGTAGTTTTACAAATGGTTGCAGGGCAACTGATGTAAGGTTTAAGGTTAAATAATCAAATAATCTAAAAGTATACGATAAAGAGCTTGAGCTTGCTGGAGAACAAGATAGCTCTTTTTATACAGCAAAAGACAATGCTGATGTTAATACAGCACTGTAGAATTGCTTATTTTGAAAGACAGTGTTGCCGCTAATACAACACGGTAGAATCCTAAGTACAACAGATCACAGGTTCAACGTGTATGAAGGATTCATCGTGTGCGAACCTCTGCTGTCTTTTCTTCAAAACATCAAAGCTTAATAAAAGATTGCACACAGAATATGCGACCCTCTACCGAGTGTTTCTAAAAACATAAAGTATTTGTTGAGTATCAAAGGTAGATTGCGAAAACAGAAAGAAATGAACATTTCCGGTCATTTCCAATATACGTGACCTGATAAGGATATTCCAATCCTGTATGTGAATAATACATAACCTGTCGGGCCTCATCATTTCCAAATAATACATAGCCTGTCAGGCCTCATTATTTCCAAACACACATGATTTGATCATTTGTACCGTATCTTCAATTTTGGACACAAAGGAGTTTAATAAGTAGTGCTTCTTTTCAGTTCAAATCCAGAACCTAACTCTACTGATTAGACGAGGTGTTACAAAGTTACAAAGTATCGTTTGCTTGTTGCTTGTCATTCTTTTTGCACATTCCACCATATCCATATCACTGATTAGGTGTTGACTTGGGTGATGACGCAGCTGTACCGCAAGCATGATGATGTCAATGAAGATGATGATGAAGAGGAGGAGGAGGAGGAATAAGATTAGCAAAAATATCACTATTTTTTACACAGTCCTAATTATACAGTACACGTACACTTTAACTTCTAATAATTTCACATAAAGGTTATTAAACACATCTTGAGTCCTAAGAATTCAAAACTAAATAAGTTATGTACACACATAAGTACTGACATACTACTGCACAAAAAAACAATGCGGTACTTGTTTGATCAACTTCAGTGAATGGGGATGGCATAAAATGCATATGCCATTGTATTTTTGTGTGAACGTGTGTCCCATTCAAATCCAAGGACAGACATCTGACATGGCAAAGAAAAAATCCAAGGGCAACGGTCTATTTAATAAAGCTAAAATTATTCTAGTAAAACTCTGTAGTAGTTCCAATAGTTTAATATTATACCTGTGGGACTGCATACAAGAAGGGGAGGCAAGGGCATTTCTGAGGGCAGTTCTGAGGGCAGTTCTGAGGGAATTTGCAAGTCCTGCCCCTTGCAAGTGGGGGATTATGCGGCCTGCTGCCATCTGGTGACTGTGTTCTGCTCACACAGTAATAATAACACAGAAAAGAATGTGCAAGCAAGGGCACTGTGCCCCACATCGGGAACATCATGTCATGTTCATTGTGTCCTGACCTGATGACCTGCGCTCCATTTCAGGAACCCCGCATATTTATTATGCCTCAAACCAATTGTGCCATGTTACTTCTACTTAATACTAGTGTTCACTGGCATGTCAGGTGTCTGACCTTTGATTTGAACGGGACACACAATAATCTGACACATATCAATCATTGATTATCGAAATTTCGCGTACTTAACAAAAAAACGTGGACGGAGGTATCGGTTTAGATTTTTCGGAGGATGTTGTAATCGGCAGCTCTAATCGACAGAAAGTCCCATCCGCAACAACACACCGACAGAAACTACTCACAGACATAGACACACAAACACAAACAACAACAACAATATAGCACAACAACACGCAATCCGATGAAGCTGCACACTATTGCCCCGGCGTTTGCCTCCGTCGCCACATCATTTTTCTCGCTGGTGCTTGTTGTAATTGTTGTGCTCCCGAACCATCCCGATGGTTACGGTTTCGCAGAATCCTCCGCGATCAGCCATTTCGCAATAGACGATCCCTACGACAAGAAGGCCTGCGTCTCCGCGGGAAACGACGTCCCGAATCCCCACCCGGAACCCGACGCCAGGGCACCGGACCATTTCTACGTCGAGCTGCCGACGACCGCTGCCGGACCCACCGTGGTGTTGGAGGTGAACCGGACCTGGGCTCCGATCGGCGCCGATCGCTTCCACGCGCTGGTCTCGGACCACTACTACGATTGCGCCGGACTCTTTCGGGTGGTCCCGGGCTTTATCGTGCAGTGGGGGATCGCCGCGGATCCCAACTGAGACCACCAAGTGGAACACGGCCATCCCGGACGATCCGGTGCTGGAATCGGTGTCGAATGCGAAAGGGACGGTATCCTTTGCCACGGCGGGACCGGACACCCGGACCACCCAGGTCTTTGTCAACCTGGAGGACAACTCGTTTCTGGACGGGCAGGGCTTTGCTCCCTTTGCCAAGGTCGTAAAGGGGATGGAAATCTTGGATGGTCGCCTGTACGTTGCAAGTCCGGTCCCCGATCAGGGGACGTACGAGCAAGAGGGGAATGCCTGGCTGCTAGAGGCATACCCGGACGTGGACATCGTCCGAGGACTGCCACAAGATGCCGCCGGGAAAGGTGCCACCACCAGAATTCTGTTGTCGTGGGAGGACGAGGACAAAGACGAAGAGCCGCAACCGGAACAAACGCCAACCGCGAGCGACAGCAGCAGCGGAAGCGCTGTTTTGGGGCCGACGAGCCTCTGGCAAGCTGCAATGGCAGCTGCGTGGCTAGGTTCGAACGGGATTGGGGTGGTAATGCTGTATGGCTCGTGCGGGTGTGGTAGACCCGAACAACACGAGCCCACACAATCATCGGAGGACAACAATTTTTAATCAATGTGTTCAGCCACGAACGCAGTCGGTGGCTGGATTGGAACCCTGTTCTGTTGCGTTGATCGTCCGAACGCATGGATGCATTCCAAGCGAGTGTGGCGGTGGGAAACCATCACCAACGGGCATGGGGAATTGGTCCCGAAGAATTTCCGATTCGATCACGGTGTGGACGTCCATCGGGTGGTCCTGTGCGGATTGCTACTGTCTTGAATGGTACTACAAAAGAATAATGATGAACAGACTGTGATAACGAAACCTATCAGAGTCCATCTGTATGAATTGAAATTGCTTTGTTATATAATAGAGTTTGATACAAGATATAGTATAGCAACGCAGGATCTGCCCTGTTTGCAACCCGAAAAGACGGAAAGTTGCAACTCCGTTGCTGTGGCTGTGGCTGTGGTTGTGTCCTCCGCGCTCCAGCTACACGCATCTTTCTTTGGTTTGAGCTTTGGTTGGTTCGCCGGACGGACACCGTATCCCGTCTCGTTTTGTCCCGGTGAAATCATGTGAGTTTCATGGCGACCATGTTGCGGTGCAGGTGCTCCATAAATTCGCCCTGCAGGGGTTGTTCCTCCTCGAGTTTTTCCTCCATGGCCTTCCACGAATCGTACAATTCCGCTTGAATCCGGGCCGTGGTGCGTCGGTCGGAACCGCTCCCGTCTTGCTGCAGGTGGCCGAGCAGGTGCTCAAACAGGCCCTGGCCGTCGTCGACGTTGTTGCCAGCGGCATCGGTAGGCTCGCTGAAAGTCGTCGGTGGCTCGGAACTTGCTCTGGTTGATAGATTGTGTTGTGAAATTGAGATTGGAGACCTCGTTCACGATCGAGTTGCGGAGCGTCGCCTTCAGGTCGTCCTTGCGCTTGGCAAATCCCGTTCCGGTCTTGCGGATGCCGTCGTAACAATCCCGGACCACGTGGATCTCCACGATGTGATCCAGCTCGAGGCGAAGCGGATCGTCGGACATTCGCAACGCCATGACCATCTCGTCATCGGCGGAGTTTCGGAACAACTCTCTCCGGGTGTACGCGTCCCTGCCGCTGCGATACTCCTTTACCAACCCTCCCTTCTCGCGGCGCAGCCCAACCTGGCGAAAGATTATGGGATCGGTGCCGAGGGGATTCTCGGCCCCCCTGCCGTTTTGGGGTGTGTGATACTTGCACTTGCCCAGCAAGATCTTGCAGAATCCGCCGCTTCGTGTCTTGGCTCCACACTTTGGAGTTTCCGGGTGGTGAGATTCGCAGCGATACTCCTTCACCAACCCTTCCGTCTCGTGGAGCAGCCCAACCCGACGAAAGATGGTGGAATCAGTGCCGAGGGGATTCTCCACACCCCTGCCGTTTTGGGGTGTGTGGTACTTGCACTTGCCCAGCAAGATCTTGCAGGATCCGCCGCTTTTTGTCACGGCTCCGCACCTTGAAGTGTTCGGGTGGTGCCATTCACAGAGTTCGCTATCGCGAATGCCCTCCTTGAGGCATTGTTTCCCCTTGGTCGTGATAGCAGTGCATTGAACCATGGTGGTGAGGCGGGATCGTACAACAATGGGAGTGTGGGGCGTGTGCAACTTGCACTTGCCCAGCAAGATCTTGCAGGATCCGCCGCTTTTTGTCACGGCTCCGCACTTTGGAGTGTCCGGGTGGTGCCATTCGCAGAGTTCGCTATCGCGAATGCCCTCCTTGAGGCATTGTTTCCCCTTGGTCGTGATAGCAGTGCATTGAACCATGGTGGTGATGCGGGATCGTACAACAACTGGAGTGAATGTTGCGCTGTATCAGTATTGTACTGCGTTGCGTTGCAGCCAATGTGGTTGCAGACAATGTGTGCCGAACCGTGGTGTTGCAAGAGTGCAAGAGTGCAAGCCGGCAAGACGCAGAGCACTCCAATGAAATGTCTCTGGAGTTGTAGCAAATCGCCGTTCCATGGCAGGATGGATCTGTACAAGTATCTATGTCGTTGATGTATGATGTTCGGATTCTTTCGAAAGAAAAAGAAATTTCAAAAATTGGAGTTTTTGTTTGTACTAAGGGTACGTAAATATTACTCATAACGATAAGTGTACGGTAGCAGATCTTCAAAGAATAATACTCCACCTCCTTCCGGCTGTACGCGTCGCTGCTGTTGTGATACTTTTTTTTCAACCCTCCTGTCGGCGAAAGATGTTGGTGTGTGTGGTAATACTTACCGGTAATCTTACTTGTACTTGCCCAGCGGGATCTTGCAGAACCCACCGCGTCGTTTCACGGCTCCTCAGTTCGTGTTTAAATCTTACAGCTAAGAAGTGAAGCAAGGGGCGAGATGGAAATGGGTGATTCCCGAAATACTTCTGGGTACGTACTACCCAGATCGAATCTGTTCGTACCTTGTACCTCGGTTTTTGTCTTTTCGGACCCAGATTCTGGTCAATGTGAGCTCACGTCAACCGGAATCTGGGTCCTACCAAGATTTCCTTGAAATCGCTCATGGAATCCAAAATTATTACTTCTATTACTTAACCGACGAGCACATGTTTTGCGCATCTGCTTTTATGCTTGTTTTTTATAACGTATGTGTTTTCTTATTTGAAATACTTATTTAGATTCCTTATTCCAAAAATGAGACTTTAGCCCCAATCTGTGTCTGTTGATTTTTTTTCCCTGAAATACTAAAATTCAATCTGTTCCATAGACACCAATTTTTGATTAAGATCGCTTTTTTTTTTGTTGTTGAGCTCTCCTCAACCAACTCTACATGATGAGTTAAATCTTGTTAGAGATCCCAGTGGTGGTATTCTTGGTCTGCCTTTCATAGGGACTTAAAGAAGGTGTGACACGCCTTCTTGCAAAAGTGATTTTACCGGTTGAAAGGGTTCCACTGCTGGTCATTGTAACATCTGGATACTTCCACATGAGATGCTAAACTTTTGCAAGGGCATAATGGTTGGAAACAATAGGAATGTTCTTGTCCTCTTAATCATGTACCAAAGAGACCCATTTTTATGTCAGTTTGAATTTTTTTGAGAAACTCAACACACACAAAAAAAACATGCAAAAAGGAAGTTTAGATCGCATCAAGTTTTTGTTAGTGTTTTTACATGGTGATCTTAAAAATTCAAGACCATGAATATTTTTTTTCCTGGTACTTAATACACATTTCTACGTGAAAGGAACACTCTTTAGGAAATGTGCACTGATGGGTCATAGCGCACTCTTTTTGAAATAATGGAGGGAAGTAATTTTTTAGGTGTGACTTGAGACTCACTCAGTAGTGACAAGATGAATGAATAAAATGAATCAAATCATACGAGAAGATATTACTGGTAACTGGTAACACATCTGCCATAATATTGCCGCAAGCAGTACTACTAGTAGTCAATTGCTCCACTAGTGAAAGATGTACAAATAGAAGTGAGAATGGATGTTGATGTGTTTTATTCAGGTTAAAAGAAGAAATGTGAGTCCAGTCTCTGAATGAGAAATGTAGATGACATTGTTGCTTTAGTAATCATGTTGATCTTCTGATGTGATCTCGATGTCAATTGTGTTGGCTGTACATTGGCAGTTTGAATTGGTTTGAATATCAAGCTGATGCGCCATCTATCCACTGGTCCATCTATCATGTCTCCAACACCAGTCCCAACAATGTGCAAAGTAAATCCACTGGCGCTGACATTATGGAAGTAATGAACAATAATAATATTGACGTTGAGTCACAGTTACAGCTGGAGAGTGGCGCTTTGCTGTATGTACCAGCACCCCTACTAGGGAAGACCACTGCATCAAGGCACCCCAAGGAGTACTGACTAGGCCAAGTGGGGAAGAATAGTTTGGACTTGGTATGATTACTGATACTGATTTACATAACAAACAATAAATTGGTGACTTGTGCTTGCTGCAGTAGCAAGCACAGTGTGGAGGGCCTCTGGAATTTGAATCAGAGGAGATGAGGAATGTGTGATGAGCAAGTTGTGTGTGCTGACTGCAGTACGCCAAAAACGCGTCGTGATCTTGTGTTATGCATCCTGTGATATGAGAAACAACAAAAGAAATTGTGCTTGCTGTGGTATTAGAGGATGGATTGGCGTTGTCATATTATGCTTCAAATGAAACAATGAGAGACAATGAGTGGATTGTGCAGTGCAGGCTACATTGGAATATAATTTGGCAGCCTTGCAATATGGTATGCTTAAAAAAAAGTCAGAGGTAATGAGCCAATTATGCAATCCGGAGTGTGGCGACAATCCAGACCCTGAACGTCATACTCATACTCAGCCAGGGTTGGAGGATCCCGGGGCATTGAGAAATGACGCGCAGGTAACACAAAGCTAACCAGGTACAACTGGATACTTGTGAAATAATGGCCCTTTGCACTGACCGGACAAACTGCTGGGAAGGTGAAATGGTTAGATGGGATAGTAAAATAATCAGTTACAATGCGAAGCGCAACAAATGGGAAAGTGAAACATTTCATGACATACACATTGGTAGGAGAAGAAACATTTAGACCGGTAAAAATGAACAATGTTGTTGTCCATAGGACACTTTCTCACTTTCACACTCTACATTCATACGTAGTATACACACATACCATGTCATACATACCCCCAATACGATAGGTTCCTTCTCACTGGAACAGTTTGTTTCTTGATGGCACACATTTAGCTTAGTAGTAGTCCGATGGACATCAGTACTAAGATGATCCACCCTCTCACTTTCTATTTTTAACATCAGATTACATCTTAGAGAGTCACTCCCCTATGATTAAAAAGCCGGTACATCCAAGCCAAGTATTGGAAATGATGAAACCACAATGTATGAGGAAACAAGGAGTACTAAGGTTTGACATTTATTGCGAAATAGTTGAATAGTTAAAATCACTGATGCCTACACAAGAAAACAGGTACAATGGTTAACACAAGCGAGAGGAATGAATCCAGGATGCCGACAGTTTATGTCCGAACAGCCTTCTTATGCTCATACTTGTAACTAACTCTACTTCAACAACCCCATATTGCGAAACAAGCTTTGAAACAACGTCGGCTTTCATTTCAATACGAGGAGCGCAAAAGCTACCCCCGACAAAAATATACAGCAGTGAAATATTGTTGTTGTCTAGTTTGTTGAGGACGTGCCGTGCCGTGCCGTGTCGCGCCCTTCGAACTAATTAATGGTTGGTTGATTGGTCCATCGGCTGGGACACTGTTCCTACGCACTCCACAAAAGGCATACTTTACGTAATACATACCAGTACTGTGATGCCTTCGAGTTTGGTGTTGAGACGGACGAATATCCTCCTTCCTTCCACCCGCCGACAGGTGGTGTTTGTCACGGTAATCGCATCGGGACCGGTATGGTACCGACAACAACCGTCTCGAGTTGACGTTGTTGGAAGTCTTGGGTTCCCTTCTTTCCTTTTTTTGCCAAGAGGTGTTAGCTGTTGTACCCTTAGAAGTTACAAACTACTTTGTAGGTTTTGTAAGATAACCTGTACCCGTAAGATTACAGCTACAAACCGCAATCTTACTATAGATACAGTATGGCCCGTCAAACTCGTTTTGGTACTTCTTCAGTACGGTGACACGGGGCACTCGTAGAAAAAGTATTGGTACGCACCGAATCGGTCAGTATTGGTGTTGAACCTACCCTTTTTTTAGAAGTCGGCTAACATCAGCATCCGCCACAGACAAAATCTCGGTCTAACCATTTTAACGATGCGATGAGATCTTCAATTTCCTTCTCCACCGCATCCGATCTAATCCGATATCATTCAATCTGCACTATCTAATCTGGTTTGATCTGGTGTGGTTTAGTCTAGTGCAATCTAATCTAATCTAATCTATCACATTCTATGAACCATTCGTCGGCAAACAGAGGCCGTCTTTGGAGCAGAGCTGTCGTCTGCCGTGGATTCGTCGTCTACCATGCGGTTCGCTCTGTCGTGTTATAAAACTCATTCCTCTTGTTCCTCTCGACCCTCTTGTTCTTCTCGATCAATGCGATCCCTAGCCTGGTCGTCGTCGTATCTATTCTCCTCAACTGTTATCACTAGCCGTGCCATAGAAACTATGGGAGGCATGGGAAGCCCAGCAGGAACAGGACCCGTAGAAGGCATAGGAGGCATAGGAGGCATAGGAGCCCCAAGTGGTCGTGACTCGGCTCGGGAGATATTTTCGAGATCCGTGGCCTCTCCCTCCCGACTTAGTTCCAAGATCAATTCAGACAAAACCAAGATTTGCCGGCGGGTTACCCGTCTTGCTACTTCGTCGCTAAGGCCGATATAGTTTCCCGTGACGGGGTCAAGTCTCAAGAAGCGTCCACCATTGATTTGGACTCTCAGGATGATTATTTCGATGTCCGAACTCAGTCGTTGGCGGGCGGCATTGGGACCGTCCGCCACTAGGAACCTTTGAGCAGAAGCATTCATCATACCTAGCCAAGCCAACAATCCTCGGCTCCGGATTGAATAGTATCCAGCCCGGAAAACAACATCGGAATCATTCGGTGGAGGAAATTGGTTGTTCATTGGTAGAATATTTCGCTGGTGGCTTTGATAGAACAACTGCTGCTGTGAAGTCGGTATGGAGGAGTTGTCAATCGGTTGGTTTCTTTGCTTTTTCGTTTTATGATTATCATACTGGTATGTGTGTCTCTGAATTGCTCGTTCGTCGAAAAACCGATTGGATTCATTACTTCTTGTGATTGGATGCTGGATCGTACCGTACCGTAGGGACCGAGCTAGCTAGGTCCCGTAATTAAAATGATCTTGAATAAAGAAATCGGGATCAATACCGAGCCGTACAATCATGGTTCGTAAGAAATGAATTTACTGGTACCGTATTTACCGTACGTTACGAACTCGTACTCGTGAGTAAATCTTAACCACACCCCACGCATTCCTTGCTGAATCGTACAACTTACCATACCGTACGAGGTTCTCGGAAACTGTAGGTCCCGAATTCCAAATTTCCAATCGTAAAGTTCGTACCGGTTTGTCCGACCAAGGGTCCTATCTTCTGGAACTACGTACGGTAGGGTAATCTTACGCTTACCACCACCACCTTGTTGACATCGTGAGGATATTATCATAATGCGTGATTCCCACCTAAGGAAAGTGAATAGAATCAAAAGTTAATAAAAAGTATTCGGAAGTGAATATTGAATACTTTTTTATCACACCCAATGGACAAATACTTTTATTAACTGCCAAAATTGGAATTTGGAATCCCTAAAGAAGCAACAGTAACTGCTGTCTGCTGTTTAATCACTACCCGTGCCACCTACCGGCCTATTTTGGCAAGCAAGCCTGTTAAGTATTCAAGGATGGCCAGCAGTTGAAATTTTCAGAATTTTCTATGTACCGTATCAATTGGCTTTGCTGATACGAAATACTACTAGTAGAAATCCTTGCTAAAACACTCACATTGCTCTCCAGCAAGAAACCACACTCTTTTGCTCTCCAGCAAGCAACAACAAACACTCTTTTGCGAAACACTCTTTCGTGAAACACAATCGGCAATCACCATGGCCCTGGAGTTAGCACTGCTTGGATACTACTATGATAACTTAACCCCCAATTACAACAATCCACTGCTTGCTGGTGAGGAAGATAAGAGAAGAAGGGATTGTAGAACTCCTAGGATTGCAATTAAGAGATACAGCCAATCTCCTTTTATTTATCTGTACCAATCTGGCAACAATCGAGCCCTTCTAAACTGCTGTGGCATCGATCATGTAGTATTCAGGGAGCTCTTAGATCTATTCAAGTCGCTCTATAATTCTTACACTGTTGATAAGAACATCGGAGTTATTAGACAGAAGACCTGCCGGGCGCCGGGCTTGACCAATTGCTCAGCAAATCGATTCAATGCAACTGGATGCCTTGTTCTTGTCCTATTCTGGTTCCAAACAGAGGATCAGTAGCAAGAGCAGTTGCTCTAGCATTTGGATTAACAGCTTCTCCTATGTACAGATGGCTGAAATTTGGACGAAAGCTCCTTCTTTTTGCATTACAAGAACATCCTGCTGCCAAGGTTTGCTTGCCAAATAAAGAAGAGACTCAACAATATATTGATGATATTGCTGCAATGTATCCAGTGTTAGCACCTCACAGAGTGTGGGGTGTCTGTGATGGCCTTAAACTGCATCTCCAACAGTCTGGTAACTGGATGAAGCAAAATCAATACTACAATGGTTGGACTTGTGGGACAAACGTCAACAGTGTTTTCATCTTTGCTCCGGACGGCAGGATCCAGGGTTGCATCTTGAATGCTCCAGGCTATTGGCATGATAGTACTCAAGCTGACTATGGGCTCTATGAAAAGATGGAGCTCATGTATGATAAATACCTAGCAAAGCTTATTGTTGATTCAGCTTTCAAACTGTCTAGTAGAAAGCCATACCTCATGCAGAGTAACCAGGGTGATCCCTTCAATGCAGCAGATCTTACAGTGAATCGCACTGCTACCAGCGTTTAGCAGCTCTCTGAATGGGGAATGCAACAGATCCAAGGGGGATTTCCCCGGGTGAAGGACAGCATGCTCCTGGAAGAAACAGGAGACAGGAAGATTATTCTGAAGCTCCTTGTTTGTCTCTACAACTTCCAGACAGCTAAAGTTGGAATCAACACCATACTCAACACGTACATGAGTAAGACTGAAGGTTTATTCTCCTATGAATTGGTACCAACAGAAACTGCAAACGATGTATTCAATTCAATCCATTTGTCCATTGATTAGTCGATTGATCACGTTACCAAATTAGATAAATTAGATAATTGATAGTAGTTACAAATTAGCATTACTACAACACGTCCGATTGATCAATTAAGATTAGTGGTATAGCAGTTGACAACGATTAGTTGATCGATTTGATTGATCAATTACTCGTATCACGTCCGATCAAGCAGTCGACAACACGTTCGGATAATTTTGCTCCAGCGCACCTCTAGTAGTGGTTTTGGATCCCTCTTTTAATGTATTGCAATAGAGTTTTCTATTGCCTTTGTAGGCTAAGTTTCTGCCTGGAGCAACGGTGGTAGTGCTGTTGAGTTTAATAATCGATTCCTTCATTTTAACTAGCTAACTAACTACCTAATCAAACCATTTGATTCGTCTTCAATACTAACTACTAACGTCTCATTTAAAAATGCTTTCGTTGCTGCTGCTGCTGTCATCAGCACCTGGGGGGAGTGGACAGTCATCAGCCAATGAGAGTCAAAGATCTTTAAGTTTTCTTTTGAGGACCTTCCCCTCAGCAGTAGAAGGACCACCACAAGTACCAAGTTGACCAATGAGTGCCTGCAACAACACGACCTTCCTCTCTTCATTGGCCTTGTCCTGTCATCGTTGCTGGAGTTCCAATGCCCGCTGGTGAAGCTTTTGATCCTCTTCCTGTCGCTTTTGATCTTCTTCCTGTCGCTTTCGATCCTCTTCCTGTCGACGTTGCCGGAGTTCCAAAGCCTGCTGGTGAAGCTTCCGATCCTCTCGTCCCTCTTTCAATGCTGCAGCAATCACACTCATCAAGTGTGTGTCCTTGTCTGCTTTGCGATTGTAAGCTCTCTTCTTGTTACTAGTGCTAACACCAGCACCACTAATGGTACTGGTAGGAGTCCGTGAGCCCCGTTACTCCATCGATTTGTGTTGGCTGAGTTGGTTGAGTTGGTTGACCAAGTAGAAGTGCCAGTTGGGTTCCTTGAGTCGATTGAGTTGTTGCTTGAGTCAGCTGAGCTGGTTAAGTTGGTTGACAGAGTGGAGGACTGGACGACTCCTCATTGGCAGAGATAAACTCCCCTGTTTCAAGATCAAAAATTTCTTCTCCATTTAGAACGGAGGCTCTATCACCAATCAGATACTTGATTTCCTTGGCTTGTTTAACATCCCATGACTTAATTGGATCACCAGTTGGCATCTTCTTTGGGTACAAGCCGAATGTATTTGTTCCTGATTGAATCAGTGTCCCTACCAGGATATTTTTCAGCGTGTAGGCTTGCAACGGCATCCCACTCTTCTGGTCCGATTGGTAGGATACTTCTCATGCATTCGGAACAAGTTCTCCAACTCAGGCTTTGTGTAGTTGCCAATGCCGGCTTTCCTTCCACCACTGCCAGCCGGTGCAGCAGCCGGTGCCATGTTGATTGTTGGTGCCATGTTGATTGTTATGATGTATGGTATTTGAGGTATTTCTTTTTGTGAGGGGATTGCAGATCGAATCGATTCATCATCTTCTTCATCTTCCAACGAATTGTCTAATAAACTAGCAAGAGCAACGATAGCGATTGTAGTGAGGGGGTAGAAGGACATTGCCCTGAGTCAGCTCAAAAGAAAAGAACTTGTTGTCGTGTTGTTCTTGTGTTCTTGCTTGTCGTGTTGTCGTGTTGGTGTCGTGTTGTCGTGTTGTTGTGGCGCGATCCGTGCCGCGATCCTTGAAGTTGAATTAATGGCTGATACTTGCTGGAGAGAAAAGTCGTACTGTTGTTGCTGTTTGCTGTTTCTTTCTGGACTTTCTTTTCTTTCCGGACTGTAATTTTTTTGTTTGCAATTTTTCATCTCAGCAAAATTAGCGATGATCACCAAAAAAGTGTGCCCGGCAAAAGAGGTGCAAGAGGCGCACACAATTGATTGAGACTGAAATGTTTGATTTTAAGATTCCGTTGAAATCTATTCGGTGTTAGTTAAGTGAATAAAAGCTGTCAGTCGAGAGCCCCTCGACTGACAAATTTTATTAAGAAGTGAATACATCTACATACAAAACACATACTTTTTCTGTGTTTTTTTATTAATTATACCGGTATTCGTTTTCCTTAGGTGGGAATCACTCAATATCCCCGAATTACTACTACTAGTACTAGTACCATACGTCGGAAATACCACAAATGTGGTATTTAGCCTGGGACTACTGTGGCACGTAAGTAGAAACCGGTACGCTTAGTGGTACATACCTCTAATGACTATTTCTACTGTTTTTTCTCTGTATAAATCATGTTGTACCCCTAAAAAAGCATGTGTACCGGTCGAATTTCCATACACAGTATTGTTGCATTTTTAGTGGTATAAGACTCCGTGTAACTCTTAAGGAAATACCACAAATACCACAAGTACTTTACATGACCGTTGTTCTTCAGTCTTTCCTTTCTAAGAAATCTCCCCGGAGGTGCTTGTTTTTTTTGCTCACTTTTTCTAAACGATGACGGCTAATAAGCGTTGGCCCCCCTTATTATTGCTGCTAGTAAGTCAGTCCCCTCTAAGCAAGCTACTACTAGTGTGGTGCTAGTAGTATATCCTATTTTGGTATTTGCTGCTAAATCGGTCCCCTCTGAGTAAGCTACTAGTGTGCTGTATAATATTTTGGTACTGTATTGAAACTTAGTCTACTAGATTTTCCTGCTGCTTGAAACGTCGCTCCAAAATGCCACTCCAAACACCGCTGCTGGCTTCCTGCTGGTCGAAACGCCGCTGCTGCTGGCTGCTTGCTTCCTGCTGCTCGAAAACGCCGCTGCTGGCTGCTGGCTTCTTCCTGCTGCTCCTCCAAAACGCCGCTTGAAAACGCCGCTTGAAAACGCCACTCGAAAACGGCGCTGCTGGCTTCTTCCTGATGATCCTCCAAAACGCTGCTCCAAAACGCCGCTCCAAACAGCGCTGCTGGATTCCTGCTGCTCCAAAACGCCGCTCCAAACGCCTCTGCTTGCTGCTGCTCGAAACGCTGCTCAAAACGGCGCTCGAAACGGCGCTCGAAATGGCGTTTGATTGCCGTTTGAATACCCTTCCTGATCGAAAACGAAGTAGAGTGATGTGTAGGTATCTGCTGAGTAGGTATCTTTTTGTACTATTTGTACAGTGGTGAACCTTCATGGTCTGTTCTATGGAAGGAGAAACAGAAGGGTCGTTGGAGGGTCGTAACTCGCCATCCAAATTGCCATTCGATTGCCATTCGATTGCCATCCGATTGCCATTCCAAGTCAAAAAATCAGTAGAGGAACATGATGGTGTTCGAATGTGGTAGAGTTTGTACATGTCCACCCTCATCTTCCCTTCTATTGGAGGGGAAACAGATGGGTCGGAGAAGGGCCGTCGTTGTCATCGTCGATTTTTCATATCTTTGTGTGTTATTTGCAGTAGAATTGCGGTTCGAATACCCTTCCGGATCGAAAACCAAGTAGCGGAATGTGTAGGTATTTGATTTGGTGTCATTTTGTACTACTTGTACAGAGGTGAACCTTCATGGTCTGTTCTATGGAAGGAGAAACAGATGGGTCGGAGAAGGGTCGTCAACGACGATGACGACGTATCTTTGTGTGTTCTTATTTGCCATTGAATTACCGTTCGAATACCCTTCCGGATCGAAAACCAAGTGGAGGAATGTGTAGGTATTTGAGTTGGTGTCATTTTGTACTACTTGTACAGTGATGAACCTTCATGGTCTGTTCTATGGAAGGAGAAACAGAAGGGTCGATCATGGGCCGACATTCGTGATTTCGATGATCGGACTTCCCATCAAAAAAATTGTCTTAGCAAGTTTTTCGGTGTGTTTTCAGGGTCTTTTGTCTTGTTCTTTTTTTGAAGGGACTTCAGTGTGCGGAGCACACATATGTTTATTTCCTGTAGACTTCTACATGGTTTTGGTACTGGGTATTAATTGTGGTATTTTTATCTTGTACACTCACCGTACGGTACCGGTAGTAGGGTTCACTCGGTTTCATACTAGTAGTACGAAGTACATAGTACTAGCTAATAGGGCCGATGCAACAAGAATGCACGCACATTCAATTCCAATCTACTAGGCACGTGTTTGATGAATAGGATTGAAAGCCCGCTTGATTGGTTGTGCTCTTGCTTGTTGTTGTTGTTGTTGTTGCCCATTCATTGAGACACGCCCGAAAGGACGACAAAAAATGAACCCACCCCCGTCACCCGCGACACCAAGCCGACCGTGCTTCCCTGGTGCCCAGCAGGACGAACAGAAGGTGTTATTAGTACTGTACGGTAGGAGTATACGGTACTCCAATTGATATGCAAGGTTCTGATTGCTACTACTAAAGTAACAAAAGTTATCATCGGTATATCCCGAGGTGTTTTATCCCTGTTATTTGCAGAGTTGCTGCAATACAAAAGAATAATAATACGAAGTAATAGAAGTGGTAGTATTGTTAACAAATAATAATCTCTTATTATTTTTTAACTTTACACGTAATTAATTAGTCGTCACTGGTTGTTACTCTATTCGACAAAAGCCCGGTGTCTGAATCCTCTTCCGAGAGAACGGACGAGATTCTAGGTTTCACGGTAGTACTATACCGGTACGTACTCAACACTTCCGGGATGCTGTAGCCCTAATCAGACTTTGCTACTGTTGGTACCGTTCATAAAACACAAAAAAAGAATCGAATCGAATCGAATCGAATCGAATGGGGTCCACCGTCCGACCCGACCCGGCCTTCCACCGCTTCCGGCACGATGGCGCGGCGTTTCGATTCCGATCCATGCCGTTCCGGTTCGATGCGCTCGCTCGCTCGCTCACTCCCACCGCTTCCGGTAAGGATAGCTAAGTAGCTAAATAGCTAGCTAGCTATCTGATTACGGAGCCGGATAGACGTGGCACAACCACAGCGGCTGGTCTTTCCGGCACGTGCACTCGAATCCCGGAAAGTAGCACCGCCGAAAGGCGTAGCTGCCCGGGACGGAACACCCCTCCCCGGACTTTGGGGTTTCGGTGATGGCGTTGCAGGTTTCGATCGGTGCGAATCCCCCGCTGCTGACGCTGGTGGAAGTCGTTGTGGCGGTAACACTCGTAGTAGTAGTAGTAGATGATGTCGCAACAAAACTGGTTCCGGCGCCGCAGTTGAAGTAGGTGGCGAGCTGGGCCTTGCACTGCGGGCGGCAGGGCCCCCCGCTGATGTTGGGGCTGGTGCAGCTCATGAGGTTGCTCTGGTTCGGGTTGGAGAGCGAGTTGACTCCCAGGACGCATTGCTTGCAGAGATTCGTGTCACCGTTGTACTGGATGACGCATCGTTCCAATTCTGCTTGTGTGTTGCGGAAGAAGTCAAGCCAAGGAAAGGAAAGTCAAGGAAAGGAAAGGAATCGATCCATGCAAATGAAATGAAATGATTGGGGTGGGCAGGGAGGCGCGACAAAACGGAGGCGAAGAAATAGAGTCGCGGGGTTGAGGAACGGATTGGAAGATCAAGGCCGACAAAAGGAGACGGCGATGGCTCGGTGAGTTAGTTTCCCTGCCTTGCAACGCAGTGCACACAACACGCAAACACACACAACACACAAGACACACAAGACACACAAGACACACACACAACACACACAACACACACAACACACACACGGCACGATTGGTTGGGTTGGATTGGGTTGGGTTGAGATATTGGTCCCTACGTACCCTGGATTTGTTGGTCCCCACACGTCGCCTCGAACTCAACGATGCGATTTTCGATGGAATTGTTGTTGTTTGACGCCGTTGTGCCTACGGTGATAGAGGTGGTTGTGGCGGTGACGCTCGTAGTCGGAGGCACCGGCGGTGCCACGGGCGTGAAACCACTCTTGGAACTCTTCAACCCGCGTTGCGCTGTTCCTGTTGCTGTTCCTGTTGCTGTTCCTCTTGCGGTGGTGGTGGTGGTGGCGGCGGTGGTGATTGGTGAGTCCAACTCTTCGACACCGCGAAGGGTTGCCGCATCCACAGCGCAAAGGGCAAGAGCAAGAGCAAGGGCAAGGGTGGTCCATCGAGGAGAGAAGCGACATCGTCATGGTCGGTCAACGTGTTGAAATCGATTGGAAGTGGGAGAAAATGAGAAGGAGTGAAGTGGAGTGAAGTGAAGTGAAGCGGAGTGGAGTGGAGTAGATCGGATTGTGAGAGAAAGAGAAGTCGAAGGGGGAAGCAATCGTGCCGGATTTTTTCTGATGCGACAACGATTCTACTAGTGGTGATTCGATGCGATTCGATGCGATGCGATGCGATGCGATGCGGTGTATACGATTCAATTCGATTCAATTAGTGGCATAATATGGTTCTTGCACGTGTTGGTGGGATGCAGCGTTTTCTGTTTCGATGTGACAAAAGAGTATTCCGTCCCGAAGGATTCTGAGGATTCTGACGATGCGATGCGATGCGATGCAATGCGATGGAATGGAATGGAATGGAATGCGATGCGATGCGATGCGATGGAATGCGATGGAATGCGACGCGATGCGGAAGTTCGGTTCGTGTCGTGACAACCATTGCGCGAAAAAGAAAAAGAACAGGAACGTTCCATGCATTCGTCGCGTCGTAAAAGTTGCTGCCGGTAATCTTACTGTACTCGTAGCTGAATGTAAAAACAAAATTATTAGTATTTGGAAATTCCCGATAGAGATGTCAATGTCATTCCTTCTTCGTTCGAAAGAATCCAGCGACACAAGAAACTCTCAGATGATGATACGGTACAGACCCCCCGTGGTTGTACCGGTATAAGTAGGTACGTAGTGTGGTATTAGTACTTGTATTCATGTCACCGAACCGTGATTAACTTGCTCGACGAAAACCTAGGTATTCGGCAGGGTGTCGGCATGCGGCAAAGCACGTGGAAACTTGAATCTAGAATCATCTGCAGATTCCACATTCGCGTGCACGTCTCGAAGTATCCGATCAATTCATTCATGTGTGAAACGAACATCATCATAATTATTGATAGTGCTGGAGAATCCGGGATTAGAACGGGTTGCTGTGCGTAATATTATGTACCGGTATGTACATACTGTATCTTGCTTTTGATAAACAGTAATTACTTATCACGGACAAAGTGTGTGTGTCTGTGTGTGTGTGTGTGTGTGTGTGTGTGGCACCCCGTCGAACTTCCATCGCGACTATTTTTACGTATGGGCCTGCGTGCAATGTGCTCTTCTTGAAAACGATTGAAAACCTCCGTTGGAGTGGTGTACCGGTACGGTAAGTGAAACTCCAGGTAAAAATAGGTGGTAAGAAGACCGAGATTTCTTTGTTGTCTGTTTTTATATTTTCGTCGTACGGTATTGCAGCAAGAACCCCACAGATAAGAAGGACGCAGCAGCTCGGGATGGACCAAGAATTACTACTTTTGCAGCAACCAGTAGTAGTACTAGTACTAGTACTAGTAGTTCTTCTCCTTAGGAATAGCACGCTCGCATGGTGGGACAGAGATTCAAGGTTTATTTGGTCACCTTGGTGGTGGTGCTGGTGTCGCGACGGGGGGGTTCATCTGGTGTCATCCTTTTGGGCGTGTCCCAATCAAGAATGGTCAACAATGATAGCAGAACCAATTAGGCTTTTCGATCCTAGTATGAATGCTGGAACACATAGCTCCGTGGTGGGGATGAATGCAACCCCATATCTGTTACTAACATTAGCTATATATGAAACCAAGTAAGTGAACCCTAGTACTAGTACTACTACTACTAGTACTAGTACTACTAGTAGTAGTGACTTTGGTGACATGATGATATCCTAGTAGTGGTGCTTGTGTATGAGAACTGTTTCTGCATCCCTCACGACCGTTCTCCAGGTTGTTTTTGGGAATAAAGCACACCTTTTTTATTGTTTTATTGTGCTCTTGCAAATGCAGAATTTTTATTTTTAGCTCTAGTCCTTTCACCCCCCATTCCCCTTTTGTGACAAATATCGAATGTATGATCCCAGAATTTTCCTCAAACTCCCTCTTTTGACTCGCTTGAATTTAAAAAACTGACAAGGAATTGCCTTTCATGCTTATTGTACCCAACGATCGTCTTCCATTTTTGACCAACTTGAATTAAAACTGTATTACCTGTAGGAAGAAGTCTAGGAAGTACAAAGTAATCTTATGACGTACTTACTTTCTCCGTTTCACAATAGCTTGCTGATTGATATGCTGGTGAGTGGTGAGTGGTGCACACTATTAAAATACCTACAATAAGTACACAGTACAAAAACCATGTACAAATCTACTGGTAATGAACTTCGTTGTGTTTGCTCCGCACACTGAATTATCTTCAAAAATAGAGCAAGTCAAAAGACCCTGCAAACACCATGTATTTTTTTGTATAGGAATTCTGATCAAATACATCACTAATTTCCATTTTCACCACCACCCTGCAACAACCCTTCTGTTTCTCCAATGACCCTTCTGTTTCTCCTTTGATAGAACATACCATGAAGGTTCCCCATTGTACAAACAGTACAAAATGACACCAACTCAAATACCTACACATTTCTCTACTTCCGTTTTTAGAGGGACGGATATGGGAATGGCAGTTCCAAGATGAATAACACCAATCCAAATGATGATGAAGACACGTAAAAAAATCTCCAATAGAAGGGAGGGTAGTAAGGGTGCAAAAATGTACAACTTCTACCACATTCAAATGCTAGCACGTTACTCTACTGATTTGCTGGCCGGTCATGGCAATCGAACAGCAGTCAAACAGCTATTCCAATGGCTATTTCTTGGATGGTGGATTAGTACCTTGTACAAACACGGCAACCATTATGTTTCTCCTTCGATAGATCAGATCATGAAGGTTTGCCACCATACAGATAGTACAAAATAACACCAACTCAAATACCTAAGCATTACTCTAGTTTTTTTTTATCGGGAAGGGAATTTGAGCGGCAATTCTATGGCAAATTACACACAGGTGACAAAGATACAAAAAATGGAGGCAACGGCTCTCCTCCAACCCATCTATTTCCCCTTCCACTAGAAGGGAGGATGAAGGTATGCATGTACAGATACGACCATATTTGATAGTACTCTACTACTTATTATTTTTCAACTGGGAATGGTGATTGGATGGTGATCGGATGGCAAACATTTGACGGCCAATTCTACAGCAAATAACATGAGTTTCAAAGATACGAGAAAACAAGCAGACAATGCCGATGCAGACGACGGCCCTCTTCCAACCCATCTCTTCCGCCCTCCACTAGAAGGGACGATGATACTCACATGTACAAATACTACCACAGTCAAACGCCAGCATGATACTCTACTGGTTTGCCGGCCTGGGAATGGCCATCAAATGGCTATTCTTGTGGCGGCTTTGGAAGAGGCAAACAAGCGAGACAGATACAACTAAACAAGCAGACAACGCCAATGCTGACCTTCCTCCACCAGCCCATCTGTTTCCCCTCAAATAGAATGGGGAATGAGGGTCCACATAACACAACAATAAACCAAGATGATGATGATGATGATGACAGTGACAATTATGAGGGGCGTGAATGGGAAAATAATGGTGTTTTATCTTTTTGGAGCCGTAGAGGGGGAGGGGTAAAGGATGACGAGTACAGTTCGAAAAAAGTGTGTAAAATCATATGAAGTATAACTCTAGCTCTTGCTGCTCAGGTCTTTGGTTGTGAGAGTCACATCATAATTGCCCGCAAAAATTTCTAGCAACCTGAGGTTGTGGGTTTGATTCCGTGTTTGACTTTGCTGTTCCCTCAATTTTTGAATCAGGTTTGAATTTTCTACCAAAATACTACCAAGAATATTTATTTGGGTGATCCACATGCCATAATTTGTAGAAACACACTAGTAAAATCATTCATATTATGTATGGAATAAGCAGCAGAAGTATTTGGAGTAGCTTACATCTGATATTCTTGGTGTCACTTCACATCAAACATTTAAAAGTATGGTTTGGATTTTCTGCCAAAATATTACCTAAGAATATTTATCTGGGTGATGCACATGCCATAATTTGAAGAAACACGCTGGTAACATCATCATATTATGTATGGAATAGGCTGTAGAAGTACTTGGAGTAGCTTCCGTCTGATAGTCTTGGTGTCACTTCACTTCAAACAGCACTTAAAAGTCTGGTTTGCTGTGGATTTTCTACAAATATACTAACAAGAATATTTATATTGGTCATCCACATGTCATAATTTGTAGAAACACACTGATAACATTATTCACATTATGTATGGAATAGGCAGCAGAAGTATTTTGGAGTAGCTTCCATCTGGTAGTCTTGGTGTCACTTCTCTTAAAACACTTAAAAGTCTGGTCTGGCTTGAATTTTCTACAAATATACTACCAAGAATATTTATATAGGTCATTCACATGTCATAATTTATAGAACCACACTGGTAATATTATTCACATTATGTATGGAATAAGCAGCAGAAGTATTTGGAGTAGCTTACATCTGATATTCTTGGTGTCACTTCACATCAAACATTTAAAAGTGTGGTTTGGATTTTCTGCCAAAATATTACTAAGAATATTTATTTGGGTGATGCACATGCCATAATTTGAAGAAACACACTGGTAACATCATCATATTATGTATGGAATAGGCTGTAGAAGTACTTGGAGTAGCTTCCGTCTGATAGTCTTGGTGTCACTTCACTTCAAACAGCACTTAAAAGTCTGGTTTGCTGTGGATTTTCTACAAAAATACTACCAAGAATATTTATACTAGGTCATCCAAATACCATAATTTGTAGAAACACACTGATAACATTATTCACATTATGTATGGAATAGGCAGCAGAAGTATTTGGAGTAGCTTCCATCTAATAGTCTTGGTGTCAATTCACTTCAAACATTACATTTTGTCTGGATTTTCTACAAAAATACCACCAAGAATATTTGTTTGGGTGATCCACATGCCATAATTTGTAGAAATGAAATGAACTGCTGGTAACATCATTCATATTATGATGTATGGAATCGGATAGGCAGCAGAAGTATTGAACATTAAAGATGAATTATCTCACAATGCATGATCTTTTTATACAGATGTGAAGTTGTGGATGGTTTCCAGTAGTGGTGGTAGCACAGGTACATTGATAGGTATGCAAGAAAAATAAACTTGGTGCAGCATGTATGGATGGTTTCCAGTAGAAATAGTACATTAGTAGGGATGGGAGGAAAATAATTTTAGCGCAGCATGGTAGGCTTGCACTGGCAGGCTTGCACTGGCAGGCTTGCACTGGCAGGCTTGCACTGGTACTACTCAAGAACATTTCACGTGTTTCCAATCATTTTCAGTATGTGGGCAAACACAACCAAATGGTGTACACAAAAAATACTTGTTTCGAATCATTTCCAGTATGTGTACACATTCGTGCAAAACCACAACCAAATGTTTGGCATTAAAAAAGGTGGAAAATTGATGATGGCCCTTGAGACAATGATTCATCCCTTTTGTTTGTCTAAGAACCATCACATCCCTTTCTAATTGTTGTCCTTTTCTCTTTATTTGTTTTAGCAGCAATTCATCAGCAACAAAGACAAAATATCTGTCAGCAACGATGATCCATCAGTATGATAAAAAGAAGATTCATCAGAGAAAAAGATCTTTCTCTCCCCATTGATTGCAATCAAAAGGTGGGGTATTGACAAAAGTCCAAGAGGTAACAATTCATCCTTTTGTTCCTCAAAGGGCTTTCACATCCCTTTCTAATTGTTATATTTTTGTTTAATTTCTTGTATTCTTTTTGTTCTTCACAGCATTCCATAAGCAATGAAGTTGATCTATTAGTGATGAAGTCAGAAGACCCATCAGCAAAGACCCTCCACCAGTAGAAGGTCTATAAGGGATATTCCCCCCCCCTCCCCCCCCCCCCGATTGGCGGCAATCAAAAGGTGGATATTGAGAACAGTAGGGATTTGAGAGATGACGATGACGATCCGCAAGATGATGATGACGATCCATGAGATGACAATGACAATCCAAAAGATGATGACGACAATCTGAGAAACCATGATCCACCCCTTTCATTCCTCTAGCCTTTTTCTTTTCTAAAAAGGGGCTGCACAGAGGTTGACATTTTTGGATGCCGCGGAGCAGACTGAATTGGATTTTGATTTAATCATTTTTTGATGCCATTTTTCTAACCAATGACAACAGGTATGGTGTAGGATGAGGCTGAACAACTTCTATTTGTATTTGAGTATTTGAGAATTTGATACCAAATCTGAGAAATGAAAAATGAAAATTTGAAACTGGAATTGAGATATTGATTGACAAATGATATTTGCAACATAGCAGAATGAATTTAGTAATAGAGAAAAGAAATTGAAGATTGAATGACAATAATTAGTTAAACGTAGAATGAATTGTTTACAGTCACAGGGAATTTTTACTCATGACATGAATCATTACATTATGGAAGAAATTAAAATTAGTGAGTCATACAAAATTAGTGAGTCATGACAAGAAACACTAAGTGACTGCCTAAATTATTTTGACTCCCACAAAATTGGTGATTCAAAACAAAAAATTGTTAAAGCACAGAAGTTCTTTTAGGCTTGCATGTTGGTTGCAAATGGGGTTGGGAATCATGAGCTTATTAGATTTCCTTGCACAATAAAAGTGTGCACAAGAGAGGGTTGTGAAAACGAATTTAAAAACTGAATACTAATACCTCGTGAAACAGTTCTTGGACATGATTCACAGGACCTAATGCGATAGTATACTAGCTTGACACTTCCCAGTTGCCAATGTGTGTTGCCTGAATGGTTACTTGTTCCTTCCCCAAAAACTATAGCATCTGTGGATGTCACACACACTGGACATACCACTACTACTCACCATCAATGGTGGGCTGGTTGAATTTGTTGAATTTAATTCTAACATAAGATAGAATTAGGAACTTGTGCATACCCCCACAATCTTAGATAGTACGGCTTGTACGATAGTAGATCTTAGTACACAGCTTGTAGTACGTAGCTTGTTGTAGTACAAATGGCTTACGTTACAGGCTGCAATTTTGTTGCAGGAAGTAATCAATAGTGCTGTTGGCCACCATTGGACCAGTAGATAGACACCCCAACTTGAGAACATTGATATCTGCCACAAGTGTTGATGCAACAGGAGGTCCTCTGACTAGGTTTGGAGGTAATTTTTGTGTGACCCCACCAACCACCACCAGGGATGAACTCGCTGTAGATGAGGCACCAAGAACCCAAATGATGGATGACTCCTGAATATGAAGAAGCACTACTAGTACTAGTAGTAGTAGTACAGAAGAGGATAGTAACTCCAACGTTGGGTGGGGTTTCCTCCAACAAGTAGCTACTAGTAGTCCAGTCTAGTTCATTGATGTCACACTGGATACATCCTGGTGGGAAGGCGACATCTCCATGAAGCTCGTGTCTGGATAACAGATACATGGATGGATGTTCCTCGGAGCTTCCGGACTGACTCGTCGGACCAAAAATGGACGAAGAGGTCCCGTCGTGAATTCAGGGGATTTTAGGAAAATATAGGGAATTATTGGGGGGGTTAAGGTTAACGAAAAAAGGTACACACACTCAGCCTCGGAGTAAGGAAGACGGCTAGACAGACGGACGAACAACGCACCGGATACTGTAGCTCAATCAACAGGACAACAACAACAACAACAACGACGACGACGATAGTTGCGGAGTGACAACTAATTACTTCGTAATTACGTTCTGGTCCAAATCGAACCAAACCATGGCTTCCCACTCGCTGTCGGCAACACTGGCTTGCGGGCGTCGCACGGTAGCGTCCCTGTCTCGCGGGCCAATCGCGGCGTCGTCTTGCAGCACCACCCTCGCAGAAGGATCGCCGCACACGGACCATCAGCGCCGCTCCTTTTGGATGGACGTGGTCCGCATCAAACCCCAGAAACAGCGCCGGGGATCCAAGGACGACAACAAGAAAAACAAGTTTCAGATGGTCCACGAGGATCCCGAGCAGGTGGTCCGGCGCCACACGGACGAAGTACGGGCCGACGGAGAAAACCTGCTGGAACTCATGTTCTTCAACGATCGGCACGAAAAGGCCTGGATGAAGCGCAAGCGGCTGCAGAACCTGAGGAGGTACGAATTCGACAAGAAGCACGTCAACGACCTGGCCAAGTACATTGCCTTTGTGCAGGATTACGGCGAGGACGACAATAGTAGCAGTGGCGAGAAAAAAGCGCCACCCAAAAAGAAGTAAGGAAACGCATATCAGTATAAAATCGAATCAAGGTTGGTGGTGATGGGATGGGAGGAATGAAATGGAACTGTGTTCCAAATCGTCGGTGGATGACTAGAGGGAAGGGCCTGCAGAATCATACGAATCAATCGATTGAACACACACACACACACGCGCGCGCACGTATAATCCTAAATCACAATTTGAATGCTCATGACAAACGACGTTTATTGTTTGTTTTCTCTAAAGAACCGGACGATATTGCACGACACGACCGTACCACACTCCAAAGAATCTCCGAGACGAATAGATCCAATCATTGCGCGAGGAACGATGTGAATATCGTACTGGTAGCAGTTTTCTTTGTTGTGGTGCGCACACGAACAGCATTCCGGTCGGGGCAATTTCCTCTGCTGTGCTTCCAAGCTTCTGGACCTGTGTGTTTGATTCGATGCGATGCGATGCGATGCGATTCGTTGTTGCCGCTCGTGTTGGGTGTGTGGCCGACTTCGAAACGGAGATGGGATGGAAGTATGTATCCGGCGTGTGTTTGCTTGCTTGCTGCCGGTTGCGGTCGACCTCCGAACCATTCTGCCCATAGTTTCTGTATTCTAGTATGATGTATTACACTATGGTACGGTACCGTACGAGTACTCGCTCCTTGGCAAGGGGCGAACATGCATGTGCCAACCGTCCAAGACACAGCGACTGTTGCATCGCATCCATCCCATCGCATCGTGTCGCGTCGCATCCGGTGCAGCTTCGCGGATAGATGGCATCTTTGGCACCGCATACGGTATAGATGCATCATATCCGAGAGGGTGGACTTTGGTCGCCAATCAGACGCACGAATGCTGTACTGATAGCATGCATACCCAGTAACGTGCGCGTGTCTTCCAAAGGGAGACATTATTTATTGTCTGTGATTTGTTAGGCTACAGAGTTAGCGAAAGGGTCGGGTTCCGATATTATTATAATATAACTAATACAACTAATTGAATGTGTATCCGTATGCGTATAGTAATATAGAAAACAAAGGGATTCCGGGAGGGCATTGTGGTGTTCTATTACGCTATTCTATTATGCGTATTTACTGGACGTGTTACGAGTGAATGAATCTAAATGACTGATGGTTTGAACCCTCTCGTCTCCTATCCACGTGTTCGCGAGCAATAGCACCGAAGCTGGGATGTGTCGAATCGAATCGAATCGAATCCAATAGAATCTAGTCCAGTCCAAACGTCGCGCAGTGTATGATAGTTGATACTTCGTACACAGGTTTGAACCGTGCGGAACGACAATCCATCGCAACGACCATCGTCTCCCATCTACCGATTGCTCGCTCGCTCAACTCAACTCGCTCACTGGTTTGGTGCACAACAATCAAAGACGCAAACAAAGACAAAATTGTTAGCAAGAACGACGGCTCATCGGATCGTGGGAAACAATCGCAACGAGTGCTTTTTGTCCGCTAATAGTCATCGATCTTCGCAAACTAGATTGGAGGAATAACAGTCGTTGGAAAATTCAAAACGTGTCCTCATAGTACGTGAATGCGGTGGGGTTCGGGTTGTGTTTTGGTTTGGTTCGTGGGAGCGGCACGGTGCGGAACGAAATCTATGTGCTGCTGCTAATGCTGCTGCTGCTGCGGTGGTTGGGTTTTCCAAACGTACCTGTGGTGAAAGAACGCAGCGCAACGCGTTGCGCGTGGGTGGGATCCTTCTCACGAGAATCCTCCGCGTCCCTTTTTCGAACCTAACGGAGCGCGTGATGCCTACGGTACCGAACAACAAGCACGGACAAGACTCGAGTGAGTGAGTGAGTGAGTGAATGAAAAAACGCTCATTCCGTACATTCCGAATCGACCAAATTTGTTGGGACCGACCAAGCGAAATCGGCGAGGGAAGCGGTGCGAACGACCATCGCGGACCACGTCCCCGGAAGACGACCACCATTTTAGTGGTGCCCACCGGGCCCGAGCCCCACCACGGCGTTCCGACACCATCGACCGTTCCGTAGGATTATAAATGGCCCCCATAAAGCATAATGCTAGTATAATTTCTCTGGCGCTACTTTTCTGCCAAACCATCAGTGTCAAAACAAGACTCTGGTTCAGCCTATCATGAGCGCGGGGTGCTTGCTTGCTGGCGTGCGGAGCATTGTTTGATTCCGACGAAAAAACGTACCATTTTTGTTGTTGTTGAAAAAGAAAAGGAGCGGAACGAAAACAACCCCCGATCGATGTGGGTCGATCCGGTTTGGCACCGTACCCACTCGGAATCGAAACAGAAGCGGCTATGGGCATTCGTTCGTTCGTTCGTTAGCTCCCTTTCGTTTGGCTATTGGGAGTCGAAACAATTCAAACCCGTGCAACACAAGACTATCGAGAAGAAGAAAAAGAAGAAAAAAAATTGAGTTTTTCTGACTTTGACATACGAGTACGTACCCCATTGCAAAACAACAACAACAACAACAACAAAAGCGACAATTCCTCCATCCTTGTTCCTGTGCTGTCCGCGCATTGTATTGTATTGCATTGTATTGCATTACGTTGCGTTGCATTCCAGTGGTCCGAGGTCGGTTGTTAAAACTCTCAACAATCCGTACATCGTTGTGCACGGTCTGTCCTATCGATCCTTTGGTTTTTGTTTTGTATCGTCATTCTCGGGGGAGCACCGGAATGCAACTGCAACTGCAACTACAACTACAACTGCACGGGCACGATGGGAATGGAGGAAAATATGCCTGTCGGTTGGGCGTTGTATTATATTGCATTGCATTGCATTGCATTGCATTGCACTCACCGTTTGTTTTGTATTGTTTCGTTCCGCTCTCACTCGGATGGATCCGCGCGTTCGTTGTGGCCGCTGCTGCCCTTCTTCTTCTTGCCGCTGCCGCCGGACACAACAGCTGTCTCGTTCTCGTCGTCGCCGACGTGATTGATCCCGTAGAGTGTCTGGTCCCACATCTTGTGGGCCTCCCTCTGGAGGTGGGAAAAGACGTGGTCCTTTCCCTCCATTCCCGGCACGTGGTCGTAATTGGAAAAGAAGGTGGACTGGATGCCGACCCCCGTGCAGGCCACCGCTGTCACGAACTTTCTGTTGGATGGAAATTGGAATCACGGTAGAACATTATTATTTTTTGAGTGAGTGAGTGAGTGAGAGATCAGAGTGGACCAATGAATATCCCTATGATTCGGCGTGGGTTGGTTTGTTGGGGAGCAGACAGGAAAGCACTGCATGGCAGTTCGTTTCGTTTCGTTTCACTCGCATTGCATCGTTTCGCTTGGGATTAGTTAGTTATAGTATTTTCATTCCGGTGTGTCTCGGTCTGGCCTCGTTTTGGATAAAGTGTTTTCCTGCATTGCATCGCGGAGTAATTCTAGAGCAATTTTGATCGTCATTGGCCGTTGTGTCGCATCGGTGCAGACATACTATGGTACAGGGATGGACGAGAGTGCGAACGAGAGTGCGAACGCGAGTGCGAATGCAAATGAAACAACAACAACGACGACGACGACGACGGCGCCGAAACCCACTCGCGCAGTGGTTTGTGATCATCGAACTATGCGATGCGATGCGATGCTACAGCTACAGCTACAGCTACAGCTACCAGAATTGGAATCAACTTACATTGTTCGCTGGGCTTGCGGATTGCTCCAATGTGACATTGGAAACGATGAAATAATAACAATGTTGCAATCTTTCGATGAAGTAATGATTATTGCGTATTTCTAATACCGATTCCGTTCGGGACGAGGGTTGATTTGGGAGGGTGGGATTATTGTTCGACACCCTGTGCACCACTCGTTGATCGAGTGCTTCCTTCAAGAGGTGACAGACAGCCCGGCATCTTCGCTTGATGGATGATTGATTCGGATTCCATTCGGTGAATCGCGCGAAGATTTTCGTTACGCTACGGTTCGTACCGGTACGTACGTACTAGGTACGTCGTATTATCTGTCGGCCCCGTACTGGTGGACGTACTGGGTACGTACTCCTACCGTACTGGGTACGAACGGACGGTGTGTTCGTTACGGTACTAGATAGTGCAGAGAACCGTACGAGCGTACAAGTCTCTGGTGAGTACGGTACGTACGTTACCGTAGTGGATGTGGATGCTCGGTCCTGGCTCGGGGGACAACTTCGCACGAGACGCGATAAAGGGGGAGAGGGGAATATTATTTTGTATTTCGAAGTACTTCATTTATTTTTCCGCTTCGAAGCCGACCAACCGACACACGACAGACCCGAGTGACGAGGGCAAAGCCCAAACACAGACCTGACCAACAAACAAACAAACAAACAAACAAACAGAACTTCGTCGAAGAACGACACCAACAAAGAGGAAGTGAAACAACACACATGGTTGGTTTCTGAATTTTGGGAAAACAGCCGTAGTTTGTAGTCCTGTTTTTACTACTCTTGGCAAAGAACGACAACGACTGTGGAGTGATCTATCGTTCGACAAACCACAAACGTTCGGAACACACTACAACAAACACTACAAACACTACAAAAGAACAAACAAACAAACAAACAAACAACAGCTGTTGTTGCAATATTATCACAACAACAACAACTACAACAACAAAATGAGCTTCCGCCCCGGCCCCTTCTCGCGGACCCCTCCCGCCCCCATGGCGATCGGCCCCTTTGCCCGGATATTGGCCCAGGTCATCGTCCCGGTCGTTGCCGTCCTGGCCCGGGCGATTCCCGCCGCATACGGACAGGCACTCAGCAACGCCCGCAAGGCCGGGGTAGACGCCCAGGAGGCGGCGGCACCCGTCTTTGGCAAGACCATCTCGAGGTCCGAGGCGCTCATGGTCCTCAATCTCACGGAGGAACAGGTGCAAGCCGATCCCGAGGTCGTCCGGCAGGTGGGTACTTGCTTGCTCACATACTTGCTTACGTACTTGCTTGCTTGCTTACTTGCTTGCTCATACAGTAGTTAGTACTAGTATGGTAGTACGATGATAGTTTTAGTGGGGTACATACCGGTAGATCCGATGCGATGCAACTTTCTAGCACTCATTCCCTTTTTTCTTGTCTTGGATTTTGGATTTTGTTTTCAAACTCACACACACACACACACACACACTCACACACGCGCAACACAAAATACCAACCACCGTACCACAGCAATTCGAAAAATACTTCGAGGCCAACGACGTGAGCAAGGGGGGAAGTTTTTATTTGCAGTCCAAGATTTACCGGGCCCACGAATTGCTCGCAGAATTTCAAAAGGACCAACAACAGGAAGCGTCGTCCAAGAAGCAATAAATAGTTTGCGCTGCAGTATTATTTGGGTACCGTACGGTTGTATGCATGCATGGCTTTGGATTTGGATTTGGGTTTGGGTTTGGATTTGGATGCTATTCTCGCTTGATCGGCTTGCCTGGGACGCGAAAGGGAAGCATCGAAAAAAGAATAGCGCCTCGATTTTTACAACGCAACGGGGGTATTGGGTAGTAACGAAAACGAACTTTGGTCGACGGACTGGTGGTGTGGTGTGGTGTGGTGTGGAGTACGTACGTAACACGACAACTCCAATGCATGCAAACGATAAATGAATGGATGGATGGGTGGATGGATGGAAGGATAGAAAATCGATTGGTTTTCGTGGATGAGAGTTCGAAACGGAGGAAAATCTCCCGGGGAAGCACGAAGTGGAAGTCTGGTGCAGTATTGTGCTGTGCTGTGCTGTGCTGTGCTGTGCTGTGCAATTGTGATGAGCTGTTCACCCCCGCGGCCATGTCAACAACGGGCGTGGTGTGGCGTGCCTTTGGATCGGAGGAATGGGTAGGTGGGAATGAAATGAATTTTATTCGATTCAATTCAATTCAATTCAATTCAATTCAATTCAATTCGAGTGTATCGAGGGCGGCATGGTTCGGTTTCCTTGGGTCGCAAATGGTTGGAGCTGCCGGCATCGATATTTGCGGTGGCGTGAACATCATCTTCGTCTGCGTCATCGATGATGCCGCGAAAGCTTTCAACGAGAACCAAGACACTTTTGCTATTGCTATTGCAATTGTGGACCCGAGCGCACAAAGAAACATACTAATTTATTATACTCGCGCATTACAGTAAAATAAACTAAGCTTCATTCCTTCATTCATTCCAGTGCGTACCGTACCGTAGCGATACAGTATGATGCAGCAGCCGTCTCCCAATCAACAAATAAATAAAAATAATGATGATGAGAATGAGAATGATTCCGGCAAGCATTTTTTTCCGTGTCTTTGTTGTCTGTGTTGAGTAGTATGGAACAGTATTTATCTTGATTTCGGGTGATCAACAAGACTGTTGGAACAGTACGAACAAGAACTCAGTGAGTCCCCGTCATAGTAGTAATTGCTTTCAGCCATTCATTCATTCATTCATTTATTCGTGAGTACTACTAGTAGTGTGAACTAGTACGCTGAGGTGACATTGTGTGCTATTGAGGTTCGTCATGGTAGTAGTACGTGTCGTTTGGCTGTTGATCGTAGTTGTCTTCTTGGTCGTGGTTGTTTTCCGTGTCGTTGTCCTACCAATACATGTTGTTGGAGTCAAGGTCGAGATGATGATGAGCGCCGTTGCCATTGCAACTGCTTCTTTGTTGGAATCGAGTGGTGTTCTTGTATCACCATCGACCTGATTGGTCACGATTATTTGCTGAGGGGCCAGCCAGAGCCGCGACCAGGAGAAGAGCGATAATCGTTGTTATTGTTGGATTGGGAACCTTGGGCGGGTCTGCTGGAGGAGGTGTGGGAAAATCCATAGGGGGGGGGGGGGGGGGGGGGGTCGCAAGAATCCATTGGACGAGGGTCAGTTGTAGGTTTGCGCGTTTTGGCTACGGTAGTTGTTGGTTTGGTCAAATGATCGGTTTCTGTTGTACTAGGGTCCGGAGTTGTACTAATTGCTTTGGTAGGACGGACGCGCTGTGCCATGGCAAGGGCGCTGTGAGCGGTTGTTGTAAGTGAATTGCCTTGATGTTTGCAATGATTCTGGTGGAGTTGTTGTCCAACGTCGTGGTGGAGACATTGTTGTTGTTCCTGTTCCTGTTCCATGAAGATTGCCACCAGGTGTTGGAATTTGTACGAGGCATCGTGGTTGCATGTCCTCTCGTTGAATTGGAGTTGCCAAGTGGGCAGCATGCGGCAGTAGAATATGTTCTTGAGGGAGGTGTTGTTGGAGTAGAGCTTGGTTTCATTGGATTTGGGCAGATTAATACTTAGAATGTTGATGAGATGAAGGCGTCCAGCGGCAGTAAAGCAATCCGTGTGGTAAAATTTGGTTGCCTGTTGTAGCATGTACTACTAGTACTCTTGTTGGGTGAGGAATGTGTTGGACGGTAAGAACATGGCAAGAAAGGTGCGAATATTTTTGGAGTAGTAGGTGGCGTTGGTGGTGGTGGCAGGTGAGGCATTTTGGACAACAGCCTTCCCAGAGTGTTTGAGGTCACCACCAAGGAGGTCATGGGTCTTATGATGTTTGACACCATCATAAAGGTTGCGGTTGTTAGGGTTCTTGGCTGCGTCGATGAAGTATTTGATAAGGCCGATAAGGTGTTCTTTGTCAGATGCATCAGGGCAGAAGGTGGTGTCTTGCTTCTTTAAGAGGGTCGAGGAAGAAGGAGGAGGTGGAGGTGGAGGGAGAACATTTTCTACTACAGTGGCTAAGGCAAGCGTGGGGCAATGAATGAGACGGGTGGTTGGGTAGTCCTGATAAAGGATGGTAGTAGGCTCGAAGGGGATTTGGGGTTGCTTAGTAGCAGCAGCTTGAAATTGAGTGATGACGGCCATGGCCGGTCAGACATTATGGTAAAAATTTTAGGAGAAGAAAAGTATTATCGATTAAAAAATTCAGCAATATTTGTGATTGAATGCAATATGAACTACTATGCTGAGGTGAATTTGTGTGCTATTGAGGTTTAGAACCAAAGATGACTTTGAGAAGCTTTTAGGTTTGATCTAGTATGCTAAGACTGGAAAAGAACTACTGTATGTTCTTTGACAATCAGAATTTGATACAAACTTCAAGGAGAATAATGTCTTGATAATTGTATAGTATGATTGAGCAATGACTGCTGATACTTGGGAATGTGTCAGCAGTGACTCATGACTGATGTGTCTGTGTGTTGTTCAAGTGTAGGTAAATAGTATTTTTTGTGAATATTTTTTGAATGTATCATTGCAAGGCAACTTGTTCATCCCACTAGCTACCATGAAGTACTTTTTACTGGATGTCAATACTATGTGTGATACATAGTAGTACTATTTTTCTCACTGGGAATGAAGATAGATTGAATTTTTCAGTAGTACTGGTAACACATTCATGAGGATTTTAAAAATATTCATGGCAATGAATAATCTCACTCTTATGTTGATAGAAATGATTTCTTTTCAATGCAAGACGAAGAATGTGTACGCAGAATTGCAAGCCAGTACAACAAATAGCATGAAGGTTTAGAAGTCTTTTGGTTTGAAGAAGCAGAGGAAGAATGTATATGTGTTAATGCCCCACCAGAGAATGGTACATGGCATAAATAGATGTAGTAAGGCAGTGCAATCAAAATTATGCTGAAAGTATTTTTTTATCTTGCGCAAAACTCCAACCAAAACCTTTGCACAATTTGGTGGTTTATGCAACAAAATCCTGAGTATTATCTCTTTTTTCTCTCACCTTTTTGAGTTTGGATGGGAGTGAACAAATCAAAATCCTAACAATTATTGTCATTCTTTTTCATTTGATCTTGATAAGCAATTATTGCCATTTGCATTAGCAATCAATGTGTTATCTTTATTACTCTTGTTCTGTATTTGTTGTTACCATGCTGTACAGCCATGCTCATCTTAGTTCTGCATTCTTGAATGGCAAGGGGTAAGGACGCACCAGGAACTCCAATCGGCAAAGATTGAAAGAGAATGCCTTGTTTTGTAGAATGGTTCTTGTTACTTTTGTTACTATTGGATGCAGTTTTACAATACAACACACAGCACCAGCTGGTAAAAGATAAATGATCCCTCAAAGGAACTGCAATTCTGTGGTGGTTTTGTGTTCTTTGTAGGGAATTCCTCTTTTGTAACATAAATTTTGGTCAGCAATTTGTCCCCGCTCCTATCATCTGTAGTAGTATGCATCATGTTGTTGCCACTGTTATTGTTTGCCTCAAACTTTGATAGTATGGCTACTAATTCTGTACTACATGTTTTGTAGTGCAATAGTTTTCTGGTGGATCTGTTCATGATTTTGATTAAGCTATCACTGATCATGACGGCAGCGCAATAATGAAGTTCCTGGATACCAGTCAAGCACAGATATTGCTACTAGCGTGGAACCAGCAGGTTCGAAGAGCAAGTACTAGTAGTAGTAGGTGCAAAGTAGGTTCCTATTATTTTTTTAAATTGGATGACAGACAGGCACCAGTACATGGAGTTTGAAATTAATGTTGCCATTGTAAAATCTCTAGAATGTACAATGTTTCTGGACAATACCACTAGTAGGCAGGGCGGGGCAAGACTACTAGTAGCATTGTCATTTCCATCTCATTGAGATAAAGAGGCATGTCCTCACAGAGAATATTGAGTATTTTGTAACTAATACTAGTACTAGTAATGATCAATATATTAAAATGATTGCACTACTACTATGCCTTCTTATCCTACACTAGGCACTAGTACTACTAATTTGCAAGATATGCTGGTGATAGTATTTATTGATCATTGATTTTTTAGAACAGAAAGAATGAGTACTGATTAGTACTGCAAGAATTGGGCGGGCTAGTAGTAGTAGTAGTGCACGGTAACATGATGGGATGCATTCACTCCTAATGATAATGTTTCTTATGAACCAGCAACATCCCTGACAAGAAAGGTGAAACAACCCTTTGGCCAGCACAAGAAGAATTAGAACACAACACGAAGAAGGTAGTAGTACTAGTACTACTAAAGTACTAGTTGGATGATGCACCAGCAAAAAGAAATGTTAGTATTAATGAAGAACAATCAACACCCAAAGAAAAGAATTTGTAACGATTGCTTGGACACATCCGTAAAAAGTGGTTCTTGGATGAGCATATGCCCGATGCAAAGTCACTCCCGCTACCGTTCATTCGGTAACTGTACCGGTAAGTTAGGCAGGATGGATCAAGACTCCCTTTTCACCATCTGGTGATGGTTGTAATTTTTTTGAACACGACACGGAATTTTGATACTGTACCGTAATGGGTGATTCCCGAAATACTTTTTTGTAACGTACATAAACTTCTGTTTTTAGTATTTCGGGAATGAAAATTTCGTACATAAATTTTTTGGCGGGAAAGTGCATAAATCTCATTTTGGAATCTGGAATCTCATGACATGGACAATAATATTAGCCAAATTTGTCTTCTTCATACGATTAAACATGTGGGTTTGATCCGTTCAGATTTTTCAGTGACGTTCAGATTTTTCAGCGACTTCACGATCAAATTTTTCATTTTCACCTACTAACCATTTCAGCGACTCAACCGATGCTAGGTACTCAACCGACGATAGGTACTGCTACTCAACCGCCAACATAACAAATAGTTCTTGCCCATCCGTTGAATATGTCACTCGAGTTGCTTGTTTGCTTGTATCTTCTAGAAGATGAGGAGGATGACGATGACGATGACGCTGCAGAAGAAAGGCGTCGAAGAGATAGGAGAACACCAAGGATAGCCCTTCGGCGCCATTCCGAGTCACCCTTTCTTTATCTATTCAACTCTGGCAACGATCAGGCTCTTCTCAACTGCTGTGGTGTCGACCACACAGTCTTTCGAGAGCTTCTTGGTCTATTTGAACCCACATTCGATAGTTACACGGTTGATACCTACCGGAAGACGCCACCGGCCTCTTCGACCGTTGAGCCGTTGAGCAGTTCGCATTCGCAGTTCGCATTCGAATTCGAATTTCGCTTTGCGTGGTTGAGTAAATTGTCAATTGTCAATTCCGAGTAGATTGTTGGACTTGTTGAGTGAGACCATGGTCGATATGGTTGATTGGTTGATCGGTTGATCGGTCGATCGGTCCAAAGTGGATTGTCGGTTCTCCACCATGGTCAAGTAGTATCGATTCTCTCCATGGTTGATCCTAAGTGTAGTAGATAATGATTAATAATTTACAAATTAGTACTAGTAGATTTGGACATAGCTTTCGCTGTTTGGTAACTTTTGGAATTATGAGCTTCTCGAGTTACAAGTAATACGAGTAATACGGGGAGTAGTTTCGTTCAAGATGGAAGATGGAGTAGTTTCGCTTTTGGTGTTCGGGTTCGTAAAAACCGCACGACTCCTCAAGAGAGGTTCAACTCCTTAAGAGGGGTTCAACACAGCGCCGGACGGGTTAATCCCATCAGTTCTTCCATACATGGAAATGGGAATCGAAATGGGAATCGACGTGGGAATCGTTGACTCCTATCGATTTGATTCCGACTGATTTGAGACTTTCATGTACTGCCAACTTTACGATTGTATGAGATATTACTAGTAGTTGCTAGTAGTTGCTAGTAATTCATTCTTTTTACTAGTAATTCATTATTTCATTTTCTTGGCAAGTTGCAAAGCTCATAATTTGATTTCTTCCAAAGTCAAAAGCAACTTAACTTCCAAAGCCAAAAGCAACATCATGGTGGTAGCTTCCAAACAAGAACATGAACAAAGACTTCTTAAGGCTCTTAGAGCCAAATTTGAACGACAACACGAACAACGACTCTTACGACAGATTGTTCAAGATGAACGACAGATTGCTATATACAAAAAACTGATTGTTAAACACCAGCTACAGATTGATAAAAACCGGCAACAGATTCGACAGGATCTTTTGCACCGGACTCTCGAAGGCCGAACCAATCAACGACTCTTTCATTCATCAGATTCCGATTCCGACTCTGATTCCGACTCTGATTCCGATTTTTCTGAACCTACGCCGGATGTTCCTGCTATTTTTCCGGATCCTCCTCCTGCTCAACCTCCTGCTCAACCTACGCCGGATGTTCCTGCTATTAAACAGGAACAAGACTCTTAAGTGGAGTCGGCCGGGGGGGGATTTGAGTTGGAGTTGTTGGGATTGCCGGGCTGGGGGGGATTTGAGTTGGAGTTGGAATTTGAGTTGCTTTGGAATTATGAGCTTCTCGAGTTACAAGTAATACGAGTAATACGGGGAGTAGTTTCGTTCAAGATGGAAGATGGAGTAGTTTCGCTTTTGGTGTTCGGGTTCGTAAAAATCGCACGACTCCTCAAGAGAGGTTCAACTCCTTAAGAGGGGTTCAACACAGCGCCGGACGGGTTAATCCCATCAGTTCTTCCATACATGGAAATGGGAATCGAAATGGGAATCGACGTGGGAATCGTTGACTCCTATCGATTTGATTCCGACTGATTTGAGACTTTCATGTACTGCCAACTTTACGATTGTATGAGATATTACTAGTAGTTGCTAGTAGTTGCTAGTAATTCATTCTTTTTACTAGTAATTCATTATTTCATTTTCTTGGCAAGTTGCAAAGCTCATAATTTGATTTCTTCCAAAGTCAAAAGCAACTTAACTTCCAAAGCCAAAAGCAACATCATGGTGGTAGCTTCCAAACAAGAACATGAACAAAGACTTCTTAAGGCTCTTAGAGCCAAATTTGAACGACAACACGAACAACGACTCTTACGACAGATTGTTCAAGATGAACGACAGATTGCTATATACAAAAAACTGATTGTTAAACACCAGCTACAGATTGATAAAAACCGGCAACAGATTCGACAGGATCTTTTGCACCGGACTCTCGAAGGCCGAACCAATCAACGACTCTTTCATTCATCAGATTCCGATTCCGACTCTGATTCCGACTCTGATTCCGATTTTTCTGAACCTACGCCGGATGTTCCTGCTATTTTTCCGGATCCTCCTCCTGCTCAACCTCCTGCTCAACCTACGCCGGATGTTCCTGCTATTAAACAGGAACAAGACTCTTAAGTGGAGTCGGCCGGGGGGGGATTTGAGTTGGAGTTGTTGGGATTGCCGGGCTGGGGGGGATTTGAGTTGGAGTTGGAATTTGAGTTGCTTTGGAATTATGAGCTTCTCGAGTTACAAGTAATACGAGTAATACGGGGAGTAGTTTCGTTCAAGATGGAAGATGGAGTAGTTTCGCTTTTGGTGTTCGGGTTCGTAAAAATCGCACGACTCCTCAAGAGAGGTTCAACTCCTTAAGAGGGGTTCAACACAGCGCCGGACGGGTTAATCCCATCAGTTCTTCCATACATGGAAATGGGAATCGAAATGGGAATCGACGTGGGAATCGTTGACTCCTATCGATTTGATTCCGACTGATTTGAGACTTTCATGTACTGCCAACTTTACGATTGTATGAGATATTACTAGTAGTTGCTAGTAGTTGCTAGTAATTCATTCTTTTTACTAGTAATTCATTATTTCATTTTCTTGGCAAGTTGCAAAGCTCATAATTTGATTTCTTCCAAAGTCAAAAGCAACTTAACTTCCAAAGCCAAAAGCAACATCATGGTGGTAGCTTCCAAACAAGAACATGAACAAAGACTTCTTAAGGCTCTTAGAGCCAAATTTGAACGACAACACGAACAACGACTCTTACGACAGATTGTTCAAGATGAACGACAGATTGCTATATACAAAAAACTGATTGTTAAACACCAGCTACAGATTGATAAAAACCGGCAACAGATTCGACAGGATCTTTTGCACCGGACTCTCGAAGGCCGAACCAATCAACGACTCTTTCATTCATCAGATTCCGATTCCGACTCTGATTCCGACTCTGATTCCGATTTTTCTGAACCTACGCCGGATGTTCCTGCTATTTTTCCGGATCCTCCTCCTGCTCAACCTCCTGCTCAACCTACGCCGGATGTTCCTGCTATTAAACAGGAACAAGACTCTTAAGTGGAGTCGGCCGGGGGGGGATTTGAGTTGGAGTTGTTGGGATTGCCGGGCTGGGGGGGATTTGAGTTGGAGTTGGAATTTGAGTTGCTGGAACGAAGCCCGTTTAGGAGTATGGTGGCAACATCTACTATGGCGGCCTTCAGCGATTCCAAGGCAGCCTCTCTTTGTTCCCTTTCAAGCCGTTGATACTCTATTCTTTGTTCCCTCTCGCGCTCGGAATTCTCTCTCAAGAAATCAAGAATTTCCTGGCGTCCGTTGGTGCTGTTGCTGTCGGTGGTGGTCGTGCTGATGTTGGTGGCGTTCCTGCGGTACTGTCTCTTTGATCGCGGAGTACTGGTGGGAGAAGGGGAAGCACGCGTGGCAGGAAACCGTTGAGATGAAGAAGAAGAGGAAGCTGACCGAGACCGAGAGCGCGGAACAACAATTCTTGCTGGTGGTACGTTTATGGGAGTCGTTGGTGTATTGTTTATGGCAGTTGGTCGTGTATTGAGTTCTGGTTCTTCTTGGGTTGGTTGGGAAGGTTGACGAAGGGGCGGTTGTGTTGGCTGGGTTGGCTGGGTTGGCTCTGTTGACTGTTGGGTTGACTGTTGGGTTGGCTGAGTCATTGTTTGCGAAGGTTGACCAAGTGGTGGTATCGGAGGAATGTTATCATCGTCAGAGTCCTCCTCCTCCTCACCACTACTTATGTATTCTTCGTCTTCCGTGTTGGTCTGGTATCCTTCTTCCATTCCATATGGCTCTTGTCCATCACCAACTCCTTCCTTGCACTTAATCAAATACTTAACCCTCTTTGCCAACTTCACGTCCTTGGGGCAATTTGGATCCCCGGTAGGAATTTGTTTCCGATATAGACCGTTGTATTTCCTACGGAGGTTCTCAACACTTCGATTGGTATCAGGGAAGTTGTCATTATGGATTAGGCCGACTTGCGCCCAATCCTCAGGACCAACAGGAAGGATTTCTTTGAGGGTGTATAGAAGTTCCATGACTTCTCTTCTGCTGTAGTTTCTTTTCCCGGTCCTTTTTCCTGCTGCTGTCTTCACCATGATCGCTGCTTTATTACGATATAAAAATTATGTCCGGAGCTGAAGAATATGTATCTCTTCCTCCGTCGTTGTCACATAGCAGCAACAACAGCAGATACAGCAACAACAGCAGATAAACCTTTTATTAGAAATTCGGTTTGGTTGTTGTGGTGCGTTGGACAATATTTTGTACTAGTACTCGTACTAATACTACTCGTACTGTAATGAGCCAAAATTGGCGATCTGATCCGTTGGATGTGTGATTAGTCCGTTGGGGGACTGACAACAATTCAGTCAGGAGTTCCGTTATAAAAATTTGTAACGTTACAAATATGTCGACTATGATTTGTAACTTTACGACTGGTTAAGTAGAAAATTTCCGGTTTATGTAGTACATAAAAGTATTTCGGGAATCACCCAATCTTACCTGAAATTTAGGTAAGTTATGTGCATGATTACCATTAGTATTATATAAGTACTTTACCGTACGAACGATGGGTCGTAATTTATTTAAGCTTTATTGATGGGGACGACTTATACGGGATTGCCCGTTGAAATGACTCTCAACAGTTGTCGTGATTAATTGTTTTTAACGTTCGGTATGAGACTCAATCATTATTTTGCATCATTTATGCGGGTGCTCGGAAGATATTATTATTATTTTTTGTAAACTACGAGTATGTATTACTCCGGGTACGAATTAATGATGTCTCGAGTATTCTCGATATGGGTACGTACGGTACCCCGCATGCCTCTATGACACCTGCCACAGGGATGTTCTACACGTTTTAGAGAAACTCCTGTATCCATAAATGTTGGAATGAATCCCGATGCGATGCGATGCGATGCGATGCCACAGACAGCGAACGACGACTTGGTTCTCTTTGTGAGTCTTTCTTCTTGACAAAAAAAAAAACAGACAATCCAATCCCACCGAACAGTTCCGTGCCTTGGGCGGGTACTTGTACTTGTACCATACCGTAGCGAGAATCTCCCGACAGTGTTGGCCCGGGCCCACATCAACGGTACTTACTATCGGTGCGGTAACAGCCAGTGTGAGTGACATCGAGCAGCGTCGATTGTTTTTCGTCAACGGCCGTCTTGTCGCAGATTTCTAATAGATCAATCACCATTGTTGCTCGCGAAACGGAGATAACAACAACGACGACGACGACGACGACGACACTCTTGAACCCCGGATTCTATTATTATTCGATCTGATTCGACTCGATTCGACTCGACTCGACTCGACTCGATTCGATACCATTCGATTCCATTCCATTCCATTCAATTCAACGCAACTCCGAAAAACCACGCACAGTGCAACAATGACTAACAACAACAAACAACAACAACAACAACAACAACACGATGTTTCCATTGCAACAACGGCCCACTCCAACTCGCCCCTGGATCGAGCCCTGAGACTGCACCACGAACTCGAGGTCCTCCGCGCCAGCAACGAGGCCCTCCGCGACGAAAACGAAAACCTCGTGGCCCGAAACGAGACCCTGGCGAAGGAGCGATCGGGATTCGTGCAGGTGGTGAAGGATCTCCAGAAGCAATCGGACGATCTCAGACTGTCGTCGGCGGCCACCGAGCAGAAACTCCGCGCCGAACTGAGGAGAATGCAGGCCAGCTGGAATTCCTTGTACGAGGAACACCGCGCGGCCGAGAAGAAATACAACAATAAGAACAACAATAAGAACAACAGCAGCAGCAAACACCAAAATGAAAAGCGGCGGCAGCAGCAGCAGGAGGACGAGGACGACGACGATCGAGGAATAGAATCATTGTCGTCGTCATCTTTATCTTCGTTGGACGAAGAGAAACCACGATCCCAAATCGACCTGATTAGCAGCGCGATGATGAAAAAACAGAAACAGAAACAGTCTGTGTCGACTCCTTCCACTCCGAACGACGAGATGGTTAATAGTCAGACCACCCAACAGAAACTCCAAGAACTAGAAGAAGAGAACACGGCCCTGAAGAGCGCCCTGGTCAAACTGCGCACCCAATACAGAGAAGAAAAATACAGGAGCGAGCACTGGCATCCAACAAAACCGGCATCGGCGAGTCCGAGTCCGGCTTCGGTTTCGGTTTCGACCGCCTCGGTCTCAACATCCGATACTAGCAACAGCAACAGCACGGAAGAAAACGCAAGCGGCAACAAGAAATCCCCGACCGGCTTGTTTCTCGGTCTTTCTAGGCGAAACCTTCTTGCCCGCTCTGCATCTTCTTCCGACACAGGCGGCAGGGGAAACGGCAACGGCAACTGCAACTCGACCAGAAATCTGCTGTGGGGGATGGTGACGATGACGAGCAATGAATGAAAACGAAAATAAAAACGAAACCAGAAACGGGTCGGGTCGCAATCGGGTCGGGTCGTAATCGAATGGAATCGAATGGAATCGAATCGAATCGAATCGAATCGAATCAATAAGAACATAACACAACTAATAATCGCTACGTAGCGCTTCCTTTCGAGAGATTCGACTCGACTCGTTTCGTTTCGTGCCGTGCCAAAAAATGGATCTCTGGCATAACATGGCAAGTGACTATGGCAATAGAATGAAATGGAATGGAACACGAAATGTCCCGAACGAATCGAATCGGCGGGATCGATCGACCGCTGCACTGCGCACGATCGGTGCGATCGCTTTCCCGTTCGGACGAATGAATCGGTTTGTATTCTATTCTATGTATTCTATTGTATTCTATTGTATTGGAACAATGTTTGTTCCCAGTCGCGTCGTTGATTTCGACGGCAAACACATAAGTCGATCGCGGAGCCGTCCGGATCGAACCGAAGCTCGTATTTTCCTATAGATAATTAATAGTGAACACTGTTAGCACCAAATCCATTATATTTTCTACCTATTCTGACATTATTCGAAGAACGCTTGAACCGTAGTAACTGTTGAAAGTAAGTGAACTCAAGATCTGATGAATCAAGAATTAAGGAAAAGACCAAGAAGACCAACACACGATGCCCGGCCTAAGAAAGGATGTCAAACTCTACATCCCCAAGTACTGAGGAGCCTCTAACAGCTACTCGCAATGGTGGGCCCAGATGATGTCTTATATTGTATAGAAGGACTTTGAGGAAGCTATGCACAATATTCGAGACGCAGTTCTTCCATTATTGGAGAAGAAGTCTGGAGCTGATGGTAAAGAAGAGAAGCAGGAGCCCTTCACACCTGCTAATGAAGAAGAAACTGCTGTTATCAGAAACAAAATGGCTATAGCAACCCTAACGGTGGCCTTTCAGGACCACCAAGACTACATGGTATGAGTACTACTAGAACAGTCCAGAACAACGGAATGGCCAAGCGACCAGTCATATCTTGTAATAAAAGAGATGAAAGATGAATCTGCACCAAATAATGTGATGGGGAAGAAGGTTGACCAGAAGAATGAGCTTTGAAAGATCTCAATGAGGAAGACCGATAACCCAAGAACCTTGTTTCTTGTTAACCCAAATCTCAGCAAACAATACAAAGTATCAAGGAAGAGGAGTTACAGCTCTATCTGAACAAGATAAGCTATCAACTATAATGTTGATTGCCCCAGCTGCCTACCAAGAGACAATCTTGAGACTGAGATCCAATGCAAGGAGGGACCACAGAGGAGACCCCGCCATAAAGGACCTCAGAACTAATATGTATGAGCTGTGGAAGCCATATTGCACTGGAAAGAAACATCAGCATGAGGTTGTCATGTATGCCGGCGAGTCTGAGGCCTCCAATGATGAGGGAGGCAAGCCCAAGACAAAGGAAGAACATAAACCCAATAAGAAGGGCAAGGACATATGGTGGTGTTGTGACTGTGGCAAAAAAGGACACATGAAGAGAGACTGTACCAAGACCAATAAGTCCACAAAGTATTGTCATTGTGGAAAGGCCAGGCACAAGGAGAAGACTTGCTGGGAGAAGAACCCAAATAATAAACCAAAGTGAAAGAAGAAGAAGGACCAAAAGAAGAGGTGCAGCAACAGATTTATCCACAAGGAGCACTGCTTCTTATAAGGCGATGTTGCGGGTAGTCCGTGGAGCCCTAGGAAGATCAGAACTAGAAGGAAAGATCATGGTAGAAGGTTTCTGGAAAGAAGGAAGGAGAAAGGACTGATGAATATCCTTGTCAAATCCAACCAGATCCAAAATTATGAGTAAACCAAGCCCAACCAGTTCAGAAGAAATACCTCAAAACCAAAGAACACATGTGGGTGGCAGTCCCTTCCATTGTGGATGTGGAGAAGTCACTCTATTTACTTAAGAATGAAATCAACAACCATGAACAATGCCAGTGTCACATAAAACGGGGACACCGGAAATACCAATGCAGAATTGATCCACAAGAAACTGAAAGAGATAAGCTGGAACCAGAAGCAATCAAATCCGGTGCAAGGAAAGCCAAAACAAATGACAAAACAGAAACACAACACAACCAACAACGCACAAAAGAGGAATACCAAATTATCTTAACGGACCATTCTGATGGGAATGAATCCGGGATAGAAGAATGTGTACTTATGACTGTGACCTTGCTGGTGACCAATAAGAAAAGACAGGAGACAACAATGAAATGCATCATGTTGGCTAACAGGAAAAAATCTTTGTATATGGACCAACTGCAGGTCACTTATACAGGCACAACCGCAAACATGATTGATCACACCAAATGAACTACTCCATTGAAAGATTCAAAATCCAAGTTAAGTTGCCCACAAGTTGCTGCAAATGAAGCTTGATTACACACCACTAAGATCTTAGACGAAACTGGTGTACAATACTACAACAAAGAGGGTGAAAGGAAAAGTCAAATCAAGTTCTTGGACTGCAGATATGTAAGTTTAATCTATGTACTATTACAAAGATGATAAACCAAGGATGGAAAATGAACGGGAACTCTTCCGGTATCAAACTTTGCAAAGGAACAAGTGACATACACTTCGATATTATAGTCCAAACAAAGGGCAATGGGAATGGGACTCTCTGGGCTGTGTACGTTGAGAGTGAAGAGACAGGTGCTCAAACAAGATGTCCACAGAGAAGGCTCACACATTCTGTGGACACAATAACGTTGCAAGAACCAAGCAAATCACAAACCATTTGGGGTGGACTTTGACTAGGACACCATTTGGGAAATGTGAAGCATGTGCAAAAAGGAATTTAATATCAGACAAAGCAATTTTGGAGCAGGAGAGCAGAACCCTCTGGACGCGATTGGAGAACTCTAGCATATTGATGGGGTGCAATTGAAAAAGAAAAAAATCCAAAAGGCACTTTCTATTTTTCAACAAACAATTGTCTGGTAGTGGCAGTGGAACACATCATTGGAGCAGCTCTACTAGGTTGGTACAGCAAGAAGAACGGATTTATTGATGAGTTCTATGCAAAGTTCAACAGTATGAAACAAACTGGGAAGGATCTGGAACGAATCAAGTGTGATGACACCAAGGAGAATCTGAAGTTTCAGAAAGTATTAAATGGAGCTGACTGGAAGTTTGGAGTACAGTTTGAGTTCACAGCAAAAATCCCTCCGAGGAATTCAAGAGTCATGACAATAATCTAAAATCTTTGCAGTCTGACAAGGATACTAGCATTGGAAGCTGCCCATGTCCTGCATCAACTGAGATATGTATTGTTTGCCGCATTCTTTAAATTGCCGCCAAGTGGACATGTTGCATGTTGAAGATATTGGAGAAACAACCAAAACTTGATACAAATGGATGGTGGAGAAAAATCCTGATTGGGTAAAGAGCATGCAGGTGGCTGGAATGGCTGGAATGGTTAAGACACACCAAAAGGGGACATCAAAGATATCACCCAGAGGAAAGACATGTCTATTTGTAAACTATTCTGAGAACCACGCTGGGGACTGTTACACAATGTTTGATCCAAAGGTAAGGACCTTTCTGAACTCCAGCAGGAATGTTCTATGGCTGGACAGGATGTACTTTCCTGAAAGAAAGGAAGCTGGAGCCCAAATAGCAACAAAAAGAGGAATGAGATTTGACAATTTACTGGGCTTGGAAGATGAGGAGGAGTCTGCAGCAGTTGAACAAAACCAAAAAAGTCTGATTGTTTTGCACCAAACTGAACATTTATACAAATTTTCCTTCCAAATTAAATCTAGAAATGGACTCATTGAGTGGTGACCCACCAAGTATCAGGTCAATTCAAATTCTTTGTGTGGCACATTTGATCTTGTTCATAATAGGAAGCAAAAATGTCTGATTGTTTTGCACCAAACTGCGCATTAGTACATAGTATGTTCCCTCCAAAGTCAACACAGAAATGGACTCATTGAGAGGTGACCCTTCAAGTATCAGGTCAGTTTGATTATTTTTCTGGCAGATTTCATCTTGTCCATAACAGAAAGAATATTTATAATCTAATCACCAAAAATGTTCTTTAATTAGTGTCAAATGAAAAACAATTCATAAGTTGTTTGATCAAAATGGAAGCGTTGTTTTTGGATTATTCTCAGGCAAAAAAAGTGTGTGGGGATTACTAGTTGTAGCTGACACTGCATGGAAAAAGGTACACAGATTATGCAAAAAGCGTACAAAGTTAAGTACCGTCCTGACCTAGAAGGGTTTTGAACCACTGACTGGCTACCAGATCTACAGAAGTGTTGGGGATTCAATTACATAAGCTCTGTGTAATCATAATTTTTTCTTTGAAAAATTATGGTCCAGGAGGGGTGGATGAAAAACTATACACACAAAATCACACACATACACACAAAACCACACAAAAAACAAGTGCTTCTTGGTCAGCACAGTATTCAATATACATATTGAGAATGTTGTGAAACAAATCCCCATCAACATATTGGCACAGCATGTGACCAAACACTTACAACAGCAGCAGAGGGAACATCATATGTGTGCAGAAAAAGTACTATTGGTACAGCAACAAATCAAGGCAACCATGCAGGGAGAATTGAGCTGGAACAATGACGGCAACACACCAGAAAAGTGAGTACAATTACCAACAGAGCTGTGCATCTAACAAGAAAAGATCTGAAGGCTTTGAATGAGAATGTTTGTACAACAGTGGACAAGCAGCTAGGGAATCCATAAAAAAGATTGGTACCATTCTATGAAGTTCCCAATCAATGATATGAGCATGTCACAAGTCACAGAAAGGGCCATTGTGACACAAGCAGTTAGTATGGTGCCACAAAATATCCCCAATGAATCTTTTTGTGAAATATTCAAGACGAGAGTAGTCACCAGCCACAGTGCTCACTGCATTGAGGCATAACTCACAAACCTTGGCAAGAAAAATTTGGATAGGTACATACATGCTGGTGGATTTGTTGTTGAAATTAGACATTTTTTAATCTAATTTTTGTCTGACGCCGCTTACATCATGCTGCCCCATTGCTACTACTGCTACTACTGCTTCCATACAGCCGATAACAGCAAAGGTAGAGACCCTGTCATCTTCCCTGGTACCATTGGAGTGATCAATGACACTGAAAACTAGGATTCAGGTCTCATAAATCCTCAATACAGGAAATACAACAATGCTGAAAATGAAGAATTCTATTATTTTGTTACAAGAATACTGTCAGCAATCAATCTGACAAACAGCAATTCCAAGCAACAAAAGGAAAAGAAGTTGCTCAGTGATATCTTCTCTGCAGCACATGAAGCATTTGCATTGATAATAATCTACAATGAGCATCACATTTGGGTGAACCAGCAGCAGTGAAAGAGTGATGACACCATCCCGCAACAGAAAAAAAGTACTGTGATTCAGATAGTGGCAGCAGAATGGGTGGATGGAGGAAGGACGCGAGTTGTTCAATGATTTGTGCAAGGAAGTTGTTGTCAAGCTGCGCAATCAGCCAGATATAGGCAGGACGGGGGCTGGAGGAAATGATGAGGGTGAAATCTAGGAGAGAAAGTTCAACGTGATACAACAATAAGCATGGCTAGAAAGTTCAACGTGATACAACAATAAGCATGGTCCAGCAGGTGCTAGTAGTAGCGCCAGTAGTTGTAGTCAGCAATAACAGCCTCGATGAATGCCAATTTAGAAGAAACAGACGGTACATTGCACGCAAAACTAAAATTTATCTAACATAAATAATAAGAAAGGGAAAGCGATCGTACTATGCGTAATTCGCACCCCGTCATTAAGGACACCACTGTAGCCAGCGATTCTACCTCGAATCGAGTCTCGAGAGGAAACGCAATTGTTTATTGCTTCGATTACGACCTGTAACTGGACCCTTCATGAGTCATGATAGTAGCTCCCTTCACGCCCCGACCATTACAACTAATCTCACAAGGTGCAATCTATTTCAAACAACTCACATTCCGGGATACGGCCTGATATGGGGTTTTCATTGCTCGTCATCATCCCCCACAGATTTCTAGTCGGTTTGGAAAGAGAAGAAGCGTTGTTACAAGAGTTGCCCTTGGAAGAAGAGTCCGGCAACAACGAACGGCCAACAACGTTTTGCCGGGATATGTTGACAAACAAACCAAGGGGAGACGGTTTCTTGCTGGTTTCTTCCATGCTGTTATCTGAGTCGGATAACGAGGTGGTCGAAGTCAGACTTACGGGTGTTGGATGCTCGCTCCTGTATTTTTCTTCCCTGTATTGAGTGCGCAGTTTGACCAAGGCGCTCTTCAGGGCCATGTTCTCTTCTTCCAGTTCTTGGAGTTTCCGTTCGGTAGGACCGATCGTCTTGCTTGGAGGATTTGACTGTTTTTTCATTGCTTCAATTGCGCTACTAATTATGTCGATTTGCGATCGTGGTTTCTCTTCATCAAATGACTTAAAAGACAACGAAGACAATGATTCTCCGTCGTCGTCCTCCTCCTCTGCGTTCTCTTGTTGGGATTTATTCTGTTCTTGCTGCCGCGCTTGCCATTTTTCTTGGTCGCAGTTGCGTTTGCTTTTGCTTTTGCTTTTACTTTTATTTTTGTTTTTGTTTTTGCTTTTGCTTTTGTATTTGCATTTCTCCTCGGCAGCGCGGTATTCCTCGTACAAGGAATCCCAGCTGGCCTGCAGATTCCTCAGTTCCCCGCGGAGTTGTTTCTCCATGACCGCAGAGGATGTTTTCCAATTTTCCAGCTCCTTCTTGATGTCTTTCGCCACTTGCACGAGGTTTTCGTTTTTCTCTTCAAGGTCCGCGTTGCTCTGGCGGAGATCCACGAGATCGTGGTGCAGCCTGAGAGCTCGATCCACCAGGGGCGAGTCCGTTGCCGTTGCTGCCAAAAATTTCTCCTTGTTGTTGATTTTGTTGATGTTGCTCATTTTGTTTGTTTTGCACACACGTGACTTCAATTTCGGAGTTGCGTTGGTCGAGTAGAATCGACTAGAATCGAATGGATTCAATCCGGAGTCCAAACAACGGCTGTTGAGTTAGTATAGTGTCGTTGTCGTTGTTGTTGTTGTTGTCAGTGCCAGTACCGTTGGTGATGGCGATTGAAAGAAATCTGAGACAACAACAATCGTTCAAGAAAACTCGACGATCACGAGGAAAAACGCATACCGTATGTTACTTTTGCTATCTACGGTATTCAATACTCGTAATCTTAGGGCAAGGTATTACTTCATAAACCTGAAATTTTGCGTCGGTATCATATCGTATCGTATCGTACTGTACGGTACGGTACGTACGTGAATGAGGGAACAACTTTAAAATTGTATTCTGCTCAGAGGTTCGCAGACGTCAATGGTACGAAGTATTATGGGGATGCTCAATTGCACGTGATGGTAAGATCGCTTTGATATCCATTGCATGCAATAATGAAATACAATTGCTAGAAGAAGAATAAAATTGCTAAAACTACTTTCGTAGATAAAATGGAGCAAGTTGTATGCAATTTGATAAATCGTCAGACCAGGGGTTATTTATTTTCGAAGAAGAACTATCCCAAATTTCATTTTGTATGCAATTAATCGCTTGCGATTGCATCCAAACAATTATAGCTAATTTTGACGAAAAGTGATGCTGGCTCATTTGCAAAGGAAAAGATACCGGCATTATTAGTCATAGTAATCGGAATGTGCTCATGTTTATCTGGAGTTTCACTTAAACAGAAGTACGAAGTACTTGTACTCGTACGTACTTCGTACTTCTACTAATCAAGCAGACCGGGTCGGGTCTCAATGCGCGAGTCCAAAGTTCGACTCGTGTGGTATTCCAACGCTCACGATTGAAATTACCCACGATTCAAGAAAATCTGAAAAGCAATGCCACGCAAGCCGGTCTTCAATATTGAAGACTGGATGAAGAACATATCCAAATTCTTCATGTGCTTCTCTATGTGCAATGTACGTTGAATTTCGATTCAACGCCTTTTTACTGTTATAAGCTTTCTCAACGGCTCCTCGGAGTAGTTGACAGAGCTAGCTCACAATCTTAGTTTTTAACCAATACATAAACCTTATTTTAGTACCTTATTTTAGAGGCGTACGACACTGTTTAAACAGTCGAATAACCGCTTCGACCTTTTCTACCGGTAAAGACTACTTCAACTACACGAACAAAAATTACCACTACTACACAACTAACAACCGATCCGAAGATTGTCCAGTAACAATAAGAAATCGACCAGTATGTCTTACTCAGTCATTCCCTTCAAGTATGACTTTGATCAAGAGACTATTGAAAAGATTGAGTACAAGATTACCCAAGAAGTCAATGGCTCCCAAGAAGTTACCAAGATCAAAATCCCCTTGATTACTGCAGGATCAACCAAATTACAAATTCTTTTCACCATCAACACCTTCATTAGATCTAAGAAGACCCTCAACCTAACCACAGGACCAAGAATCTATGACAAGTTTCTAGACCTCCTCAGAGACTACACCGACTGTAGCTGGTGGAACAGCTATGTAACAGCCAATGTTCCACAGAGAACTGTGGACAACTTCCAGACGACAGTGGAAGCATTCATCAGCTTCAAGTTCAACAGCAACCTCGATGCCTACCAGAATCATAAAAGATTCCTCTCCAATATTAAGAAGACGACCTCCATGACTGTACACCAATTTGTAGCACAAGTCAACTTCCACAACCATGTTATTCTCCCATTACTACCGGGACACCCTCCACAAAATGCAGAGATCAATCAAAGTGACTTCAAGAATCTAGTCTTTGAATCGATGCCAGAGGACTGGAAAGACCTCTATCAACAACACCATTCTCCCCATAGAGATTCTCTCTCTGAAATGATGATAAGATTCGAAAGATTCCAATCTGTACAGAATAAAAACAAGAACAAGAAATCAGACAACCAGTCTCAAAACAACAACAACAGCAACAACAATGCCAACAACAACCGTAACAACCGAAATGGAAACAATCGCAACAATCGAAACAACCGAAACAATCGGAATCGAAACAATAACAACAACAACAACCATAACCAACGCAACAACAACAACAATCAACGCAGCAACAATCAAGGCAACAACAACAAAGGCTCGACTAGGATCTCAAACGACTCACCATGTCCTATCCACCCTGGTACCAATCACACCTGGGGTCAATGCTACACCAACAAATATGGCAGCAACTCCAATCAGTCTAATAACAACTCTAGGGACAACACCGACTCACACGTGAACGATCGCAGTAATTCCAACAACAGCAATCGATCCACTACCTCTTCCCACGGCAGTAACTTCAACGAACCAGAACAACACATGTGTGTCTTCATCAATGAACCAGAAGAAACCATCCCTGCTACTCCTTGGCCGGATCTCTTCCATGTCGATATGGATATCGATGAAGAATACTACAACACGGATCTTCAAAGATTTCCCTCTGAAAAGACCAATTCCGACAACAACAAGCAAGATGTTGCTCCTAGCAAGGACAACGTCGACATCGACCTTGCTCCAACCACAGTAAGCGTCTGCAATTCCATCAATGGATCCCTTGGAAAATACTACTTGAAAACCCTCTTCGATTCTGGATCAACTGACAACCTTATAGTGGAATCAGCAATTCCCTCTGGAATCAAGAAGAACCTCCTAGACCAACCAATTCAAATGCAAACAACAAATGGCAAAACCACTTGCAACCACTACGTAACCTTGGAGAACACCATATTCCCAGAACTATCCTATTCCATGAAAGTCCTACAAATCAAATGCTTTGTCGTCTCTCAGAATATCAACTACCATCTCCTCATTGGAAGGAAGACAATGCGAGACCTCGGAATGAAGATGGACTTCGAAAACTGCACCATTGAATGGTATGAGAAGACCATGGACTTTCACCCTCGAAGCTACTTTGACAACAAGTCCTTGCTCCACAAGGTCATGTCTGCAGAACCACATGCAATTGCAGAAAGTTACTCCAACCAATCAATCCAACAATCTTATGTAGATGGAACCACCAAGTATGAGAAAACTGACCTCCACAAGCTTGTCACCGACCAAAATCATCTCTCCTACCAAGAGAAACAAGCATTGTTACCAATACTCCTCCAAAATGAAGAACTTTTCGAAGGCTTGAATGACAAAGAATTAGGTATTTTCCCTAATCAAACGTTTCACATTGAACTGCAGCAAGGTGCAACTCCATATCATATAAAACAACCATATTCCATTCCATTGCACCAACAAGAAGCAGTGAAGAAAGAAATCGATCGACAAGTAAAACTTGGTATCCTCGAAAGATGCTATGCAACTGAATGGGGAATGCCAACCTTTGTAGTGCCCAAACCAGATGGCTCCTGTCGACTCATCAGTGACTTTAGAGAACTCAACAAAGTCACCAAGAAACTTCACTATCCACTCCCAAAGCTCCAAGACATCTTCCACAGAAGAAGAGGATTCAAATACGTCACCCTTATCGATGTGAGCATGCAATTCCACACGTTCAAACTTGACGAGGCCTCCACCTGGCTTTGTGTCCTTGTTACTCCATTCGGAAAGTTCAGACTCCTCCGATTGCCAATGGGCTTTCTTAACTCTCCAAGTTGGGCCCAAGGCTGCATGGAACAAATGCTCTCTCATCTAAAGGACATCGAAGTATACATCGATGATATTGGTATCTTCTCAGATACTCTCGAATCCCATTGCAAATCAGTCTCCTCTGTTCTGTCCTTACTGAAGTGTCACAACTTCTCTGTCAAGCCCTCCAAGTGCCACTGGTTTCAATCCCAAGCTCCTTGGCTTGGTCACATCATTTCGCGCGATGGTATTAGGCCCAATCCAAACAAGATTGCTCCCATCCTGAAACTTGCTTTTCCCTCAACAACAACCCAACTTCGGTCCTTTGTTGGGATGATCAACTTCTACCGAAACTTCTACCCCAAACGCGCAGAGGTCCTTGCACCCCTTACGGACCTCTCTGGAAGAGCCAAAGGAAAAATCACTCCGACTCCAGAGCTAATTGAAGCTTTCAACAAAGCCAAATCGCTTATTGCCAATGATATCCTCCTTGCCTTCCCTGATCCAAACAAGCCCTTCCATGTCTATACTGATGCTTCTGATTACCAGCTTGGCGCTGTCATCCTCCAAGATGGCAAAATTATCCTTTGTTTCTCCAGAAAACTCAACGCCGCTCAACGGAAATACCCAACGGTTGATAAAGAGATGCTCTGTATTGTAGAAGTCTTCAAGGAATTTCGCACCATTCTATGGGGTGCTGAAATCATCGTATGGACAGACCACATCAACTTAACCAGACCAACTCTTACCAGCCACAGAATTATGACTTGGCGCATGCTCCTCGAAGAATTTTCCCCAGTATTCAAGTATATCAAAGGCAAAGACAACGTCCTTGCTGATGCCCTCTCAAGGCTCCCACTTCAGCAAGATACTCCGGAGAAGAAGAAGGAGTTCTTCGGTCCTCCAACTCCCGAACCAACGGTTGACTCGGACCTTGCAACTAACTCAACGGACTCTGATCTTCTCTCTCTTTCTGACTTGTTTCTTAACTACCCAGAAGACATTCCCATGTATCCCTTAGCCTTCGACCAACTCGCTCAAGATCAAGCAGCCAATGCCGATATTGCTACCAATCCCCGGTACACAACTGAAAACTTCAATGGCACCGACTTGAAAGTTGTAGACTCCAACGGTCGCCAGAAAATTGTACTCCCGCCAAACAGAGTGCAAGCCACCATCAAATACTACCACCACGTGCTTGGCCATGCCGGCGCAGAACGATTGTATCGAACCATCAACCAATTTGTATATGCCCCAAACCTGAAGGACCAAATCAACGCCTTCTGCAAGACTTGTGACACGTGCCAACGATACAAGAATAGCCACCAAAACCACGGACAGCTCCCCACCAAAGAACACCAGTATGTTCCTTGGGACACCATTGCAATCGATGGAGTAGGCCCTTGGAAAATCAAGATCCCTGGCCATGGAACAGTCTCCTTCAATGGCTTTACCATCATGGACATGTGCACCAACCTCCTCGAAATCATCCGAGCTCCACAAGTAAATCCAACCGGCCTCATGGCAGTTCATGCCCTCGACAATGGCTGGCTCTCCAGATATCCCAAACCAGTAAATTGTATTATTGACCAAGGAACCAACTTCATGAGTAATGACTTCCAACTCCACCTTGCGAACCTAGGAATCAAAGCCAAGGTCTGCTCGGTCCGAAACCCACAATCCAACGCAGTACTCGAACGCGTCCATGACACCATGAAGTCTGCAATGAGAACCGAACTCAATACCAACCCTCCACAGACTCTCCAGGAAGCGACTGATATCATTGACAGCATCTTTGCGTCGGCTCAGTTTGCGGTTAGATCAACCATCAACAAGACCTTCGGAATGACGCCTGGAGCCCTTGTATTCCACAGAGACATGTTTCTACCGATTCCAGTAATTACTGACTTGGCCATGGTCAGAAACAAAAGACAAGCTCAAATCGACAAGAATGCTATGAAAGAGAACAGCCACAGGAAGCTTCATGATTACAGTGTAGGAGATCAAGTTATGGTGAAAAATGAAAAGCAAATCCCTGGAGCTTTCGAAGCAAGAAGCAAAGGCCCCTACACCATACAGCAAATTCACACAAATGGTACAGTTTCCTTTCTCTTAAGAAATCACGTGATCCAACGCATGAACATTTGAAATCTGAAACCATATCACACCAACTAAAAATTTCTTATCTAAGCAATACTGGTCGCACACGACTAACAAAAATTCTGTGCCACCAATCGAACTTTTACGAGAAGGAGAAGAGTGTGGTATTCCAACGCTCACGATTGAAATTACCCACGATTCAAGAAAATCTGAAAAGCAATGCCACGCAAGCCGGTCTTCAATATTGAAGACTGGATGAAGAACATATCCAAATTCTTCATGTGCTTCTCTATGTGCAATGTACGTTGAATTTCGATTCAACGCCTTTTTACTGTTATAAGCTTTCTCAACGGCTCCTCGGAGTAGTTGACAGAGCTAGCTCACAATCTTAGTTTTTAACCAATACATAAACCTTATTTTAGTACCTTATTTTAGAGGCGTACGACAACTCGGTGCAATAAGACGTGGGTAAGATTACGGTACGGTACGTACCGTAGTAGAGTACGAGTATGTGTTCATTGGAGCGACCATTTTGAGACAGCTTTGTTCCCCCCTCCCCTCTTTACAAGCACCCTTCTTGTTGAGGTGGACTAGGGCCGTGGCACTGACAGATTTCCAGACGAACTTCTTGTCCTCATAACAATTTTCAATTGGCAATTGCAAAAGCAACAGAAAATAAGTTGTGTCTGAACAATCAAACTTGACAAAATGCGCTAGATAGCTTCGCAGATAACAAACCAGACCACAGACAACCGAAACAGATGTAGAAAGACATCGTCACACAAATGAGATTCAGGGTTCTTTTGGAATCACCCGCATATTTGGCCCGAACTCCACTGGTCCCCCTTTGTAATTTCACCCTATTTATTGAAATTAATGTCGAACCCATAATATTTTGATGCACATTGCATTTTCCTACCCCACTGGCATCTGTTTCCAAATTAGTGGCATGTTACTGAATTTTATGCCTGAAACAAACAGTGCATTGTCGCAATTTCACAATCTCAATTGATTCCTCATTTTCATTGTTATTACTGGCTATTGTACGTCGTTAGTAGCAACGATGGTCCGCACTCCCAAATATCAGGTTTATTGTGAACGTTGCTAGTACCGGGACTCTCCTCTGATCACTATTGGTTACCGAAAGCAGAAGGTTACCAAGAAGAATCCCTCCTTGTTTACAGCCAGACAAAGGAAGCATACGGAAGTAGTTGTTTCTCCTGGTCTTCTGGACCATATTTCACGTAATCCGGGTACATGTTATTCTTATTACTACCGGTGTTTGGGGGTAGATGATTTTGCATCTTCCTTATTCATTAGAAAATTGAAGAAGGTCGAGGATTCTGCTCAACAATTAGGTCTAACAAACACCCGTAACGGTCCACAGAGTAGTGGCGGCGCATTACCAGAGGTGATTGACAATCAAGTTATGTATGACCCTTCTGCCGAACACGTTGGGTGTGTGTTGATTGGTCGGGAATTAACAAACATAGAGGATGACAATGATTCTGTTTCCGATGAAAATTTGTTCTTTCCTAACGATGACGATGAGGAAGAAGGAATTGAGAGCACAGAGGCCCCCCACTCTTTGAGTGCCAATGATGAAGGAGGCAACAACATTGATGTTGATGATTCCCATTGTGATTCAAACACGGCAATTACGACACCCAATGTAGGAAGGAACATATCTGACGAACTGAAGGTCAAGATCAAGTTAATGAAAATCATGCGGAATCATAGCATACCATTAGCTGCAGAGAAGGAATTGTATGAATGGGCTATCAAATCAGAGCGGCTTAATTTATTTTCATGGACTAAAGGCAATCTCATAAAGACCAGGGCAAGTGTAATGAATGAGATTTCCACAACTGTGCCTGAAATAAAAGGTGATGGGTTTAAACCTCATCTTATTGACTTAAGAAATCACAGAGTGCTGACGTTTCCGGTCGCAAACAAATCTACGTCCGGTCATTCCAAAAAGAACTTCATTCCCTATTAACAAATGTGACTTTGGTGAATGAAGATAATCTGTCTTTCCCCCATGCTGAACACCCAACCTTACCATTCCGTTATCCAGAACTTCAAGGGAATATTGATATTGACGAGCTCCATCACGGTGAATGGTGGATCAACACTTGGGAGAAGAGATGCAAATCCAAATCGAATGAAATTCTGGTGCCTATTATTCTCTACATGGATGGAATTGCAATTGACAATAGTGGTCAAACCACTCTTACCCCACTGAACATGACTCTTGGCATATTCAACACCCTAACTCGAAACTCCCGGCCGGATGCGTGGGAGGCTATATATTATCACCCAAACATGTCCAGGTGATAAAGGTGCCAAATCAATTGACAATGTGAACAATCTTCACTCTAACCTTCGTTTGGCTCTTTCATCTTTGAAAGATGCCTGCAACCAAACAGATGGTATTGAATGGTCTAATTTGCCGTGGAACAAGAAGAAATGGTCTGTTCAAATGAAATTTGTGGCCGCTTATTTCATAGGTGATACTCCCCAGCACAACCAACTTTGTGGACATTATCAAACATCGGATTCAAAGATGATCTGTAGGCATTGAAATTGTCCCAGAGTACTTGGTATTAATGCTTGTGTGAATGCTTTGAAGGTTCCTGTTTCAGTTAAAAGTGGTAGCATGCAGGTTTCTAATCACCAAAATGGGGTCGAGTATCAATCCATTTGGCTCTGGAATATATCTGATTTTACTGCTCCAACGGTGGACAAAGGAGTGAATGTTGAACAGTATTTCAAAAACATCTCTTACCACGGTGTACATAACGGCAACGCTTTTTATAGGCAATAACCAGCGGCTTCTTGGTGAGATGGAAATGTTAGCCAGTTACTACGGTGCTGCTGCTCAGAGGCAATCTGATCGTGACTTCCCCTGAACCAATTTTTCAGAATCAATACATACAGCAAAGAAGGAGGGGAACCAGTACATTGGAATGCTTTATATTCAGATGCTGTCACTTCTGTCTGCTGGAGGTCATCAATTGTTGTTGTCTCAAAAGACGCAATCCAATCTTGAGAACAAGAGCAGAAAGTGTGAAGACGAAATTGACAGACATATTGACACCATTGAGTTGTTGTTGGGTATGGAAGAGTTTCTAAAATATGCTGGAACGTTTGACGAGGTTTTCAAACAAGACAAGAAAGGTGTTTTGAATCTTGACAAAATGGTTGTTCTTTTCATCAACTGTATAAATAACAATCTGCAACAAAGTAAGGGAGAGGGTAACAATCTGGTGAAGAATCATATGCATTTTCATTTATCACAGTGCATGAGATTATTTGGTCCTCCAACTGGATGGGACTCTACTGCAAGTGAGAGCAATCATAAAACTGAAGTAGAGGCTCCTGCTAAGAGAACCCAATGAAACAAGTCCACACTTATCAAGCAAACCTGCAACCGAGTGATGGAGTATCGAACTATTGATCAACTTGACCGTGAATTTGATTTGCTTGAACATATATCCATAACAGGACCAAATCATCCTAAGGAGAGTGGTTGGTCAGCTGGGTCTTTGTTCTGGATTGGGGTTATGAATGGTCTCCCTTACATGAAGTGGGATGAAAAAAACGCAAGTGTACCCTGGTTTCCATTGGGATGTTCTCAAATTTTGTTGCAACGTGGTCATTCCGGCTGTGGGCACCAGCAAGCTTTTTGGAACCACGGAGCACAAGAGGTATGAAAAATCTCGCGAGATGAAATTATTGTTTCGTGCCCATCCATTGTTTAAGTCTGATTCTAGACAATTGTCCAATGTATGGTATGACTGGGCAAAATTTTCAACTCAACCTCCTTGATGGGCGTGGACGGCAAGTTTATCCATGTCAGATTCTGTGCCTGCTTTACCTTGAAGGTCCTTTCCCCGTGGGTAGCTCTGTTAGTGGTTTCGAATTAGTGCACAATGGGTATTATGCTGTCGCTTGTTGCTTTGTTTCTGCAGACCGCGTACTGAGCAAGAGGGATAAAGGAAAAAAACACCGGCATGCATTGGTAAAGCAAGGTGAGTTGCAGAACAAATTGTATTTGTTCGACTGCAACGTCATTGAGTCTGAAGCTGCCGTTGTTAGAAACCATGGTAGTCCTGACCAATACTTTGTGCTGGGAAATTTTGAGCTATGGTTGTTTAATTTCTGTGAGACAATGGCTGCATTGGGAAAGAAGAATTTAGAATCAATAGTAAGAGATGGTGAAAACAGCACATGAATTGAATGAATAAGTTTATTATCAGTGATATTTGGTCTTAAATTGATTTGCGTATTTTTCATTTTTCAACTATTCTGCAACGCCGTTGCAGAAAATGCTTTTTTTCGTTTTGGGGGAGTACTTGTAAATTGTTTTTTGAAAAGTTGTGTATTTATGGTTTTTTAGGTACCCCCGCCCTTTTCATGTGTATTTTGTGTTATTCCATTTTCTGCAACGGCGTTGCACGAAATGCTCTTTTCTGCATTTTGGAGGGTACAGTCATCCAATTCTGGTTTTCTTCAAAATGGTGCAATTTCATTTCAAAATGCCCCCTTATTGGAACTGCATTCCAATTTCTTCTTGCACCGTACGGTGTTTTGATCCAAATCGTGCCATTGCTCCTACATAGATAATGACAGTTCTGATGGAGTAGCAAGTTATTATTATAATGGATTACTTCTTAGTACAGTTTTTTGCGATACATAGGCGCTGCTATGTGTACACATTTCTATGGAGGACTCGATCCACCAGACACATTGCCATCAATATCAAGAGCCAAGCATATCCTGACAAGGAAAGTTACACTACTTAAAGTAAGTCTGTTTTTTAATCAGATAATTTCTGTGCAACGTGGTGGCGGTGCCGGTATGTAACAGTAATAACTCGTTGTGTTCAGGAAGAAGCGGCCACAACCAAAAACTGAAGTTACTACGCCAGCAGACAACAAGATCCACCAACTTTATGATTCTGGGTTGGATTATGAAAATTAGGTGTATTTAGGTACAACTACGTGCCTACCTACGTCACAACTTGGAAATAACAGGAAAATGGAAAACAAAGCACCACAACTGACAAACAAGACGACAGTTGTGCCGACCCGGTGTTCTGTCTTGTCCAAGGATTACACCAAATGGATGCATGAGCTCAATCACAATGACCTAAACAACAACGGAAACTCGTTTTTATATCATTTTGAAACAGGGTTTGATGCGTTGTGTGCCAAAAACGGACACTTGGTACTCACAATCCTTCATGGATGCCAGAAGATAGAAGAAGTGAGAAAAAGACTCAACAGCAAAAAAGGACATTTCAAGGAGGACGAAGCTTTGAACATTTGGGAGCAATGCTTCAAGTACATAACCAAGGAAGTATTTCCCAACTACAAAGAAGGCACCACTGACGGGATTGACCATGCGTGGGCTATGGGAGTCATTCTAACATACATTTCATGTGGTTATCTAGCATTGAAAACAACAGAAGACATAAAGTGCTATGACAACGTGGTGGGTATTGAACCGGAAGTAAAATCGATAGAACGAGAGAGAATGATACAAGATGGTCGTACTTTCCCTGCAAAAGAATGGTGTAATCTGATGCCAGAGGCAAGAGAACACATAAAACAATGTATACATTACAACCCTGGGAACCGTCCTTGTATGATGTCCATTTGGTACAACAACTGGCGCAAAAAGACGAATGAGGCAATCATTGACAACGACAGATTACAATGGTATTACAAATCAATAGACAATAACAAGTTGTACTCCACACACAAAAGATTTCCGACAATTAAGGTAAAGAAGATAAATAACAAAAACATGGAAACAAAATGTATGAAACAGCAGTGGGATTGGTTCATGAACAAAGCAAGAAAACAGTAAAAAAAAAAGCGGAAAGTAAAAGAATTAAAAAACAGGGGAAAAGAAAAGGAACAAGACGAAAAGGAGTGGAAAATTAAGAAATGGCTAAATCTTTATGAAAAACGTTGGAATTCACCTGAAGATTTAGAGGAGTACAACAACTGTCCCATTCCTTGTGGTGCATGGGGACGTGTGAAATACTAAACCTGCAACTCTGTAAGGATTCCATTCCAAAAATAAAAATGACTGAGGTACAATCGGTACAAAAATTAAGATAAAAAATTAGATCAAATATGAAGTAAAATATCACCTAGGTACAATTGGTACAAAAATGCAGTAAAAAATGTAACAAACAGAAATTATGAGGGACTACAAAAAGACGTCGGTACATTCAAAAAATGTACTCCGTAGAAAATAACAAAGCAACAAAAAGGGCGTTTCCTGCAATGCTGTTGCAGAAAATGAAAAAACAATAGGTACGTGAATCAATGCTTGGGCTATGTACAATTATCCTCTGTGGAACATATGGATTATGGTCCGCGCCAAAATTAATTAAGGGGAAAGTTTCAACCACATTGCACAAGTTCCCGAAAACAATAAAAAGGCATCTCCTGCAATGCCGTTGCAGAAAATGGAAAAGCAATAAATACGAGAACATAGGGTGGGGAACATCGAAATGTTCCGGTCCGTGCCAAAATTTTCAGGACACCACATTCCAGAATATCACGGCATGCGCAAACAAAAGATTGGCAGGCGCCAGTAAAACGACACTCACAGGTAGTAAAATTAATAGTAATACAGCACTTACCGTAGTAAATCAAGCACTTACAGCGCGTACAGCATGAATGAAAAAATCATTCCAAACGCTTCCTCCAAACAACATTATTATCATAAAAATAGCACGCCAAAAAATCAAAGGCAAAAACGGTAAGTTGCTGTTCATGGTTTAACAAAGAAATAATGGTAGAACATAGTTGTAGTCTGGTGACGGGTAAAACTGTTGTTACCCATACAATAAACAGCCCAACCAGCAGTGTATTGGGAAGTGACCGAACAAACACAAACAATAGCCAAACAGATAGAACCCCCAACAGTAGCAACAGCAATATTCTACAGACAACAAAAGACACCAATAACAATAACTTGGAAAACAACATTGCCAAATACGTCAAAGATACATCGTTCAGGAAATTTAAATTCCTGCCACACAAAATATTCATACACTCAACGATCGAGAAAATTGTAAAACTAGGGAATAACAATGAAATACTAAATACGATAGATATCAACGATCAAAAGTGGAGTGGATGTTTCTGCCAAACAATCACTACGTGTAGGCACAATGCTCAAACTCTTGCCAGGAAAAACTACAAAGGTAAGCAACCAACAGCGTAACGGTTGCCCAAATACACTATTTCATCATTGTTTCTGACACAATCGTCTTCATAACACTGGCATATAGACGATGAAAGGAACAAGCAGTTACCTGAAAGTTTCCCAGGAATGGTTTTAATCATGGAAACTGAAAACGAGAACACAGAAAATTGGTACCAATTGCACAAAGACTATTGACGGAAAAATTCACCGGAATTCCAATACTTCATGAAAAGAATTCTTGGGTCGGTGTCACCAAAACAGACAGACTTAAAAAAAAACATTCAGAACAACAGTCAGTAACATTTTCACCCCAAGCAATGAAGCTTTTGCATTGCTTTTCCTTTACAACAACTACGACTCGTGGCTGAACACAACAAAGGGCACAAGGAAGAGAAAGAAATTTACTGACAGTAAGTCTGGTAATAAGGAGGGGTGGAGTGCCCAGGGACGTATTCTTTACAAATATGTCCTAAGTGAAATAAAAAAACAAAGGAAGGAACAACAGTTGATAGATTTAGAGAGAGAACTACTTCAAACGTACCAACATGGCAAACATACGCTACAAGATGACGAGGAAAAAGAAAGTAAAAAGGAGGAACAAAGACGGAGGGAACTAGAATGTGACATGGTTGAGACTATTGACAAGGATGACAAGGACTACAAATATTTCATCGAATACATGAAAAGTTTACAAAAGTAATTGGTGATAACAACAACATTATAGTAGCACGACAAGTTCATTATTAGTTTAAGCTTTGCACAATATTGTTACGGGTCTTCTGTCTGAATAGAATAGAATAGAATAAGCAAGGTAATTGCAAAAGGTGATAAAATACTTTCATATTTGTTACAAAATATGTTTGTTGTATTTGGGTATTTGATATGCGCAGCGTGAATATTTTGAAATGTCGGAGATTATTGCAAATGCGGATAAAATACTTTCTTATTAGTACAAAAATATGGTTGTTGGCTTTTGATATTCGATATACGTAGTGTGAGTATTGTGAAAGCAGCGTAACAGAATAGATTGCTGGTTGTCAAGAAGCTCGTGCATTTGTGAAGAAATTTGTAATAACGCTACGACGATATCATTGTACATAAAGGATATTATTACAAAACATGAGTTTCGTGTGGAAAAAAAAATCGAATTGAGAATAAATATTATCGGGGTAAGCATGAAACAAAATTGTAGAATACAAAAATTGTGAAGCAACCATGGAACAGGGGGTGAAAATATGGATAGAAAAATAGTACTACTTGAAATTGTTGCGTGCAAAAATAGGTAGAGAATTATTTATCGTGCGCGCAACAAAATGTTTCGGAATTGCTTAAAAACATGAGCATCGTTTATGTGACGATTGGAATCTAATGGAACATATAAAATATTTGAGCCAATGCTCAAACAGAAGACCTGCAAGAACACTGTTCCAGTACCAAAGTTTAAAACCAATTGAAACAAAACAGATTAAAAATGAACATCATGCAACGCCGTTGCGGGATTTTGAGATTTTCCGTACTACATTTTAACCAACTTTCAACAGAAACCTGCAATGCCGTTCCACCACCAAAGTTTAACACTCAGGAAAAAAAAGAAACAGAGTAAAACTGAACATCATGGAGTGCCGTTGCACAATTTTGAGGTTTTCCCTCAGCAATATTAACCAACTTTCAAACAGAAAACCTGCAACACCATTCCAGCACAAAAGTTTAAAGCTAATGAAAACAGACAAACAAAAACTGAACATCCAGCAATGGTGTTACACGATGATGGTTGTCATGAAAATGTTCTGAATTGGGTTGACTCCTCCTACAGAGGTTCTTACTATACTAGCCTACTAGTTTCATCCAACATTCAGACTCATAAGATATTACTATGCTTGGGGTAAGACCATAAGGGTGGAACATATGGATTGTTGGGGTAGGGAGCACCATAATGCTGTGGTCTGCCCCAGAATTTTCAGGGCACCACATTCCCAATTATCAGGGCATGTGCAAACAAATGATGGGTGGTTGTCCACACACATGCAACAATACAAGACATGATAGTAATACAGCACTCC